>VXBX01008464.1:795304-952808 GCA_013400415.1 Scytalopus superciliaris
ATAGCAGAGATCTTGTCAATTGTGAATGACATGCAGAAAGTGAATTTGGAATGTTTGTTTTCTGCCTTTTCTAATTAATTTAAATTAAGATAAATTTAAATGAAAACAGTAGGTGGGGGGAAAAAATAAAAAAGCCACACAAAACCCCACTCAAAAAAAAAAGAACCTCAAACCCAAACAAACAAACAAACAAACATCTTCAAATAATGTAATTAAGACTCTGGTTAACTCTTCTCAGAATAAATATTCAACAGATCGTTGTGGGGATTTGGAGTATTTGAACCACACACCCTGTTGGCCTCAGCCCATGGATCCAGCCTGTCCTGGTCCCTCTGCCTTCCTGCCCTCCAGCTGATCCGCACGCACACCCAGCTTGGTGTCACCTGTGACCTGAGGGTGCCCTCAGTCCTCTTACTCAGATTGTCAGTAAAGACATAAAATAGGACCAGCCCTAATCCTGAGCCCTGGGGCACACCCAGTGATGGAGAGTGTTGAAATACAGAGGAATCACTCCATTTGGAAGAATATTGGAGGGACAGACCGTGTGGGGTGGGGAGAATGTTGAATGTTCTGAGAAGGAATCTAGATCGTGCTTGCTGTCAAAAACAGTTGGAGGAACCAGGCTGAAGGAACCTTGGGTGTGAACTGTGAAACTTTTCCTAAGTTTTCCTAAGACCTTTATTTTTATTTTTTTCCCTATTTTCCTCGTGTATGAATTTATTATTCCTCATTTTCCATTTCTGGTGTGATTTTAACTTCACTTCTCTATTTGTCTCTAAAGTAGCACAAAACAATTAGTCTTAAACTTGACCTTTCCTTTTCTTTGCCTAATAACACCTTTCTTTTTAGATTTAAACAGCTTGCACTCTTTTCTTATATTGTTTGTCCCAGATTTTGGGAGCTCTACCTTTCGTCCCCATCCCATTCTGCCCCCAGGAAATCCCACCATGCCTCTGTGCTTTCATTCCTTATTCACCCACTGCAATTTATTCTATAAGAGGCTCTAAGCCACAATAAACAAAATACCAAGGTGGCAGCTTGATGGCCCAATTACAGAAAGGTAATTTTAAAACTGGGCTTTTATTTCCTCCAGACATTGTGTGCAGAACTCATAAAGTGGACTGCACATTACTGCAGTCAAATTATGACAAATGAGAGCACGTGCCAACATTTGGGCATGGCTTTGGCAACTTGGAGATTTATCAGCTGATTAGAAATAAAAGATGAAGACACACTGCCCGTTGGTTCATTGTAAAGCTGTTCAAATGCTGACATAATGGAACTATTATTTCTAAGAAATTTGATTAAATGTAATATTATACTTCTACAGCATGACTTTTCTGTCTGCAGTCTCGCTGGAAAGGATAATCTGTTGTAATAATATCAATCTTGGTAGATAATACCATCAAACTTTAAACCAATGGAATATTTCACTTAACAAGTGATGTGATTATGTGCATTTTAAATAATTTACCTGTTTTCATTGATTTGTGCTTAAATCAAGAATGAAATAAAATCAGAATCTTTCGATTTTCCAGTAGTTTCTGAGTGTGAAACTGAAGTAACCAGATTGTTATCTGTTACTTGCTTGCTTTGGATTCAGAAAATTATTCTTCTTCAAGGCCTTCCTAATTTAACCAACATTAATTTCTCCAGGTCAGCATTCATTTCTCCCAAGGATTTTATGCATGTACAATTTGTACCATTTTGACAGTGCAGATTATACTTGTACAAATCTGATTTTATCAGGACTTTTTTGATTGCAAAATAATACTGTGCTGTGAGGAGTTAGATATTGTAGGATTTCCTGTAATTACATTTATTGAGCTTATTGCAATTGATTTGCAGATAAATAGTCATGTGATGAAGATCTAGTATGTCCTCTAGTATAATGTCAGTCCTCCCTAAGCCTCTGTTTATCTTGGGGGCTGCTGCAAGGGCATGCCTGGGAGTGACAGAATTGAATCTTGATGGTAAAACTTTCTAGATGCATATAGAGTATAATAAAATACATAATCAAATGTGAAAGTGACCTTTCCGCCACTCTTTCCTGACTCATGTCCAGCTTCTGTGTCTCAGAAACTGCCTCTTGTTATATTTTCTACAGTGGCTCAAATTTAGTGTTTTATTTAAATTCCACTTAGTTGTTCAGCATTTAGTAAAGGTCTGAGGGAACAGAGAGAATTAATTGCAGAAAAATAATGACCTGTGCAATAGTTTTCCATGTTGGTTTTATTAGTCACGTAAGAAAAATTCAGCAAAATACAAATATTTGTCTCATAGAAGGGGAGAGAGAGTCAGGCTGCAATCAAAAATGTTTGTAGTAGCACCATAGTGGGTATAATTGGAAAAGCAGAAGTGAGCTGTGTACTTGGTATTATTTTAAATCTTATCAGTCTGTTTGTTTCAATAGATTTTGAGGCTTGAAAAATTAACTGTAGGGAATTTTTAAAACTGCCTTTAAATTTCTTGCCTTTTAGTCACATGGAAATTTCTATTGTTCTGGTAATTTAGGTCAGAGTAAATAAAAGTTCCCAACTAGCTTTAACTGTGCTATTAATTTTTATACATATCAATAGGCCAGACAGACAGATCATTATCACTCAGTAACATCAGCAGGAGCAGGATCAAAAGGCAAAGCAGCATTTAACCAAGAAAACATCCCCACATTACACATATGAAAGAGAGCTGAGGAGTTCTGCCAGCAATTAGAGTCCCAGTGAGGGTCCTGCTGCTGCTACTCTGCAGCCAAGACGTTACTGAGTCTGACCTATGCACTGCAAGTAGTTCTAGAATGCATAAATATGAATATAATAAAATAACCCACATAGAATTGCCTGTAGATAAGTTGACTTTTTTTTTTCCCCCTACAATAAGATGTAATAACTATTGTGTGTTTTCATGGCAAGCTATTTGTGCCTGAAGGGAAGAGCAATACAAAATGCAGTCAGAAGTGTTCTCCACACCCCATGACTTTGTATTTTGTGGAGAAGAATCTATTTGTCTTGTAAAACTCTTTTGCACAATTTTTAGGAGTCTACTCAGAGTGAATGAAATTTCTTGGATGATTAAGTGTATTGCTTTATTCCCCTGAATACAGGGCAGAAGTGTAGGAGAACAACATGCCAGTAGGATAAGGGTGGGTAATGGTTGTGTTCATTACTTTGATTCTTTTTCTTCACCAAAAGTTTTAAAGAAGAACTAACCCAGAATACATCCACCATCAGGCACAGGCCTGCTTTTCATCCGAGAAATACAGTCTGTGCTGAACTCTGGGCTGCAGGAAGTTGGCTGGGAACAGCAATGGTGCCCACTGTCCTTAAAGTGCCACTTAGACTGTGACTATTAAGGGAGCCTGCAAGAAAGGTAGAGAGAAAGTATTGACAAGGGCATGGAGTGACAGGACAAGGGGGAATGGATTCACACTGCCGGGTTAGATGGCAGGGTTAGATGGGATATTGGGAAGAAATTCGTCCCTGTGAGGATGGTTTGGCCCTGGCACAGGGTGCCCAGAGAAGCTGTGGCTGCCCCATCCCTGGAGGTATCCAAGGCCAGGTTGGAAGGGGCTTGGAGTAACCTGGGCTAGTGGGAGGTGTCCCTGCCCATGGCAGGGGGTTGGCTTGAGATAAGATTTAAGGTCACTTCCAAACCAAATCAGTCAATGATTCTATGATAATTTATCATGCTATTCTGTTCCTCAAGAGATTATATATTTATACTTCTTTAATCATATTACTAGTAGGAGGGGCCTTTCTACTTTACTAGTGTTTTCTTACCATCCCTAGGGAGCGACATCAACATGCATATTTCTCTATTATTAAAAACCAAACATTTTCGTCTTTGTGGTAATTGGAAGCACTGTTACTTCCTGTCCTGGTTTCATTTTTGCAGTGCACGGTGGATTATTCATGTTGACTCTACATTTGATTTTAAAGTATTTCTTGTTGATCTGCGTTTTCTGTATGGTTTGTGTGGAGAAGAGAGTTTAATTTTTAAAGAGATTTTTCACTTGCAGTACCTTGTTCAGAGGAGAGGCTGCCTTTGTCTTAGTCATTTTGTGCACACCAGGAGTATATCTTATAAACGTACTGACTGTCTTTAGTGGGTTTAATGGCTGCCAAAGTAAAGTTTCAAATGATATCAAAACAGCAAGAGAATTAAACTCCATTTGTGGGTTGTCTCAGGAGAGGACAGATCACACCAGAGGTACCAGTAAGCATGGCTGACGTCCCCAGGAGTGCTAAGTCCCACTGGTAGGGACTGAATCCTTGAGGAAAAAGAGGGCAGTGGGGGGAGTTGGAAGAGCTGTTGGAAGGAGGTTTCAGTACCTAACTCCACTATGCCTCTTTCCTCGAGGCCCAGGTGATGCAGATCTCTGGTGAAGTGGTTATGGCATGTACAAGCCATACCCTTCATGTGTCACATGGCTTACAATTCAGGAGAACTGGGATAGGAGCCAGTACTGAAAGTCCAGCGAAGCACAACATAGCATCTAGTGGCTTGCTGTATAATAATATACAATAATTACTGTAATTATTCAGCATTACAGTGACAACCAAAACCGTGTGTTTTAGAGTAGAAATTCTTCTGAAAGAATGCATATGTGATGGTAGATATTCCAGGTGGAGGCAGAGAGTCAAGAGTAGTGTGCAGAGAATAACTCTCAGTGGGTGGTGCAGGTGTGCATAACTGCACAGGATGGAGATAAAGGGTGAAGAGGAAAAAGTGTGATATGGAGCTGATGAAACTACCTCAGCATGGCCCCTGCTGTCATCAGCATCACAGACTCACAGAGTGGTTTGGGCTGGAAAGGACCTTAAAGCTCATCTCATTCCACTTCCCTGCCATGGGCAGGGACACCATCCATTAGCTCAGGTTGCTCCAAGCCCTGTCCAACCTGGCCTTGGACACTTCCAGAGATGGGGTATCCACAACTTCCCTGTGTTTCATCACCCTCCCAGGGAAGAATTTCTTCCCAATATCCCATCTAACCCTGTTCTCTGTCCATGTGAAGCCATTCCCCCTTGTGCCATCACTCCAGGCTCTTATAAGTCCCTCTCCAGGTTTTTGTAGGTAATAAAAGTATAGTAATAATTATCCTCCAGAGTAACATAATTTCAACAAAGTCATGTGATCTGTTAAATGCATTATGGAGCTTTAAGAATGTGTCTTGTCCAAGCTAAAAAATACCCAAACATCCACTTCTAATACAATCCCAAGCAAAATATTAACACGTCCTGGTAAGGGCCAAAGCAGACAAATGTGAGGGCCAGGAGGTCAGTCTGGCACCCAGAGTGGAGGATATGAGAGCTTAGTTCAGATGAATGATGTTACTGTTTTCAGGTTTTTTATCTATTGTTCTGTCTGAATTAGTTTTCTGTTCTTTTACTTTCTTTTCCTCCACCTGAGACTCCTTGTTTCGTAAATCATCCACTTCAAATGGGTTAGAGAAATGTAAAACTGTAAATCTAGGAAGAAGATAATTTGAAGGAAATAAAATAATAAATAATTTAAACAAATATCTATATTATTTTAATAAATACTAAAATATTTATGACATAAAATAGCAGGGTTTTTTCCCTCCTGCTGCTGTAGTTGTGCTGTGTAATTCTTGTGCAGTTGTGGCAATTACAAGGCCAGTACAGCCAATGTTTCTTTATCTCTAATGTAGGCATCACATTTCTCTCAAGACATTGAGGATCTAACAGCAGGTGTTACCTTTGCTTTAGCTGCAGTTAAATCTCCTTTTATTTCTGTTCCTTAGAACACAAGAGGCTGAAGTCTATAATTTCCAGAACTAAGAGCTAAAAATACTTCTCTCCACCAAAATGCTTCATGATGACATTTTACGATATCATTTACTATTTACATTTTCCTGTGTGGCTCTAACAGAGATTTGCTGTTTGTATGTGCAGTGCTTCCCCAGAGATTTACTGAGACCTGCTTTGAAAGTCAGAGATCTCACATCTGGTGTAGGATTTGGACTGTTTTAGCCTGGATGATTCGGGCTTCACTGTGTGTCTTCACTGCTCTCACACCTTTTGCAGTGGCACAACCCCCCTTTCTCCTGAGACAGTGACATCCATTCAGGCCACGGCCACAATTTGCTCCTCTCTTCAGATTGATTTCTCCACTGAAGCAATAGATCTGGAGCTGTTCTGTAAGCACAATGCCCTCAGGGTCCTGCATTTCCATCTCCCAGTGGCAGTGGCCTGAAGAGAAGCAGAGCCAGCACAGGCATTTTATCAAGGCCACCAAAAACAGTGTTTTACTGAGTTTATTTTGAGAAGGCAGGATTTCTCCAGCTGCATGACAGCTGGGAACCATCAGTAGGAGCTAAGGTCTGTCTTGGGTTTTTTTATTGTCAGCTGGCAAAACTGAGATAGAGCTGTACTTGCCAAGGGGGTACCAGTTTCATGGTGATGAAAGGAAGAACAGCAGAACCCTCTCTAGAGCTTTGTGACCTCACTCCTCTGCTTATTCTTGATGTGCTTTGGTTTCCTATGAAGTTTTCTCAAAAGTCCTTCTCTGGGGTAAGGCAGAGACTGTATCTGCAGTCATAAATTGAAGAGTGCTGTGGAACACTCCCAGGCACTGTCACTTCATTGCAAAACCTGTTAAATTGCTATGCAGGTCACGGTCACTGTGGAACAGAAACAGAACCACCCTGGTGTGGGATAACACAGGGGCTGTTGAGTAGAACATCCTCTCACTGAACTTCCTGTATTTAGAGTCTGACTGTTTGAAGATTTAAGTTTGAAATTCTGCATTTGCTAATGCCTTTTAAAATATTCTGGTTCCACATATCCTTGTTCTCACAAACACCCTTCACCTGGAATGTCAGCGTTCCTCCCCTCAGCAACATACCATGCACTGGCACATTGGAATTAGCAAGACATCTATTTCAATGCAGAGGTTTGAAATTAAACCCCAAATATCTGGAGTGTGTTTTGGAAATGCTAGGGTTTTTTCTAAAATTTTTGACAGGTAAGTTGACCTGTAGTTCTATATGTGAAGTCAAGTATTTAAGTCTAACAAAAAAAAGAAACAAGAATGTTGCTTCTTAAGTAGGATTTGTCTCAGGGAATTACCAAGCACTGATCCAAACCCCCAAACAGGGGGTCACCTGTCTCCTTTCTGCTTTCCCACTAGGCAAAAGTTAGAAGATAAAATGGGAATATGGCAATAAATCTCTTTTATCTGCTGATAGAAGAATTTGTACTTAGGTAAAAAGGCATACCCTAAATAGCATCTTGCATAGATTTGTGTCAGAGAGGATATAATGTGCGTGCATATTAATTTTAATTTGAAATGTGTCTTGTATTTAAATTAAGTAAGGAAACTTTGCCTTTTTATAAAATAGAAATAATTTTGGCATTTACTGGTCATATCCCATGTCAAATCAGGAGATAAAAAATCGTACATAATGCTCTTAAAGGGCAGAAATATTAATATTGTGATACTTTGTACTTAGCTTTTGAGCACCTTACTATTAGTCTGAGATGGTTATGATAAATAGCTTTGAATAAGAAAGCTCAAACTCAAAGAACAAAGAAATATGAGGTCTGTGAAGGTGTGTTCTGCCAGAGCCATGTTGGCAGGAATGTAAGTCACCAGGATGCTGCAGCTCTTTTTATTTGGTACCAGTATAAGACAATGTGGTAAGTGTGGAGGTTCCTGTTGATTTTTTGTTGTTCATTATTTCCTGTACTGGGAGGATTAAATAAAAGGCTGTAATGTGAAGAATATTAGAGGGAGACTAGAGGTGAATGTGAGAACTAGCAGATAAAAAATAAGGGCAAAATTGTTGTGATTTCTCTTCCTACTACTTTGTGTAATGAACATCATAATTTGGTATTTGCCTTTAGCACAATAGGAGTGGCTTTGCACATTTCTGCCCAGCCTTGCCTATGCAGCAGTTCATTTCAAGGCACTCACACTGCCTGTCTTGCTACCCACTTTACTTGTGCAAATATAGTAGTTGTGCACAGACTTCTCTTTCTTCTCTTTCTTTTTTGTCTAAATTTATGTTTTGATCATAGTTCTGCTTGAAGGACAAAACTTCCCTCTTAGATCTGCACATTGAAGCTCAGCTCTAATAATCAGCTCTTACTTTGAGTGGATCCCCCAGTGAGATCAATGGCACTTCTGCATGCAGGGCAAGATCAGCTATTAGAGGTGAGCTTTGCTCTGCAAATTTCAGAGGACATCTCTATCCTAAGTATGAATTATTTATGTACGTATTTATTTGTTGTTAAGTGTAAGCCGTATCTTTACATGCAGCTTCTACATGTGATGCTAGTGCTTGGTATAAGGTTATTTCTTATATATATTGTTTCTTATTCTTCTGATATCAAAGAAATAATGCCACACAGGATGGTATAGCTTACACTGTAGGCAAAAAAAAAAATAAAATATATGAAATAGTATAATCACAGAATGGTTTATGATGGAAGGGACCTTAAATGTCATCTTCTTCCATTCCCTGCCATGGGCAGGGACACCTTCCACCAGCCCAGGTTGCTCCAAGCTCCATCCAACCTGGCCTTGGACACTTCCAGGAATGGGGCAGCCACAGCTTCTCTGGGAAACCTGTGCCAGGGCCAAACCACCCTCACAGGGACAAATTTCTCTCCAGTATTCCATCTAACCCTACCCTCTGTCAGTGGGAAGCCATTCCCCCTTGTACTTTCACTCCAGGCTCTTGTCAATAATCTCTCTCCATCTTCCTGCAGGTTCCCTTCAGGCACTGGAAGGTCACAAGGAGGTCACCCCAAAGCTTCTCTTCTGGAGGCTGAATAATCCCAACTCTCCTATCCATCCCTCCCAGCAGAGCTGCTCCAGCCCTCTGACCATCCTGGTGTCTCCTCTAGACTCACTCCAGCAGCTCCATGTCCTTGCTATGCCCCAGGGCTGGAGGCAGCTCTGCAGGTGGGGTCTCACCTGAGGGGCAGAAGGGCAGAATCCCCCCTCTTGACTGGTGAATGTATCCTGAGAAAGTCCATTGTGTAGACACATGGACATTGATATGTTCAGGGAGTGGTAAGGGGAATACAGGAAGAGACCTTTAGGTCTCTGTGTGACTTGTGTGTCTGACTGACACTCCCAAATCTGGTTCCAGAGTAGGAATACAGAAATGAGCTGTTGGTACCACTGTGGTGGGAACAAATCCAGCTAAAGGGACTGGAGAGAAGCAATCCAAGAGCAATCTCAGAGAGTGGTTCCTAAAAGATTATTGTACAACCTTATTTATGCCACTTTTTTTTTCCCCTGAATCAGAGCAATCACTACATTTAGCTGTGATGTACAATATTCCTGATACATAGAATGACCTGGAAAAGGGTTGGCTATCCTTTACTGTATATGTAGTACATGTTTTCTAGAACAAGGGGGGAAAAGTGGAAAAGAATGAGTTTAGAATAGTGAACTTCATGTGTCTGAGACCATATCTCTCTATTTTTATACCACAGTTGTGTAAATGTAAAAGAAGGGAGTGTGTTCTTGGCATTCTACAGGTCCAGTGCAGTTTAACCTGCATTACCTCAGGAAACAGGTGTTTAGGTTGTTAACTGCCTTGGGCTGTCTCTCATTATACTTCTGCGAGAGATTCCTGGCCATATGAGAGGGTCAGTGGGATAGGGCAGACCCCCAGCTCCTCTTTCCCGGGGGTTTCAGTTGCTCTGTCTGCTTGTAAACAAAGTTAAGTCAAGGCAATGCTGTTTCCTGTTGTCTGTGTTGCAGAGGTGACAGCCTGTGGCACAAAGGCAGGAGACAGCTGGAGGGCAGTAGCTGTTAAATTAGTTTTCCTTCTCTTTGGAAAGCAAGGGGTGAAGTGTTTCATACAGGCCCAATTCACTGGGTGTGGCTTCTAGTTCAGATTAATTCTGATTTAACATTTCCACTACAGAATTCAAGCACAGCCACGATAGAATTGCAAAGTCTCTTTTAACCAGATATTGAAGAATTTTGGAATCCTCCCAAGAAAGCACAAAGGATGGTGGTTGTGTAATTAATTACTATTGGAAAAAGACCACTGCAAACCCCACTCTCTACAGTAATTTTATATATGTTGGAAACTTAATGACATCTATATGGATTTAATATTTTGGGGTTTCAGGTGATATTACATTCTTATATAACATGCTAAAAATTGTTTAATTAGCTGACAGATGAGAATTACCAAGCAGACTCTCTTACTTTGTGCACTAAAGCTGTGCCGGTACAAATTGCTGTACAGTTGGATTAGTGGGAATTCATTCTTAGTTGTAGCCTGTGCTAGCAACATGAATGGAACTGAAGAAAGAACACTTTTGAATGGGACAGGCATCATTAATCTTACTAATTAGTAACTGATATCAAATATATCTTAAAAATATATAAAAATGTGCCTTCATGGGAACTGGGCCTCTTTTAGTACTGGACAAATGCTTCAGCTGATTCTCCTTTTGAGTTGTTTTTGTCTCTTTGTATTGTTTTGTTCTTTCAATCTAAATATTTTAACTTTTTTTCTCAAGGCTGTATGAGGTCCACAGGAGGAAGTCTATAGCTTTCATCTTGATTTATGGAGCCGATGATAAAAGTTTAGTCTCACAGCTTGTCGCCCATTTCTCTGCTAGATTGCTGCCTACAGCATATGTTCAAAGACAGGTTGCCCATAGTTGAATGTAGCTTTATTTCAGTAAACATAGCCTACAGTAGAAACATATTGAATTTAGGCTAAACTTGCAAAGGGACTGAAAGAAAAACACTATGTATGGCGTTGGATTGCAATTAACTCTGTCCCAACTTTTATAAGCCTGTGTGGCTGTGCTGGAGGGGCAGAAGGGGATGGGGCTCACCCCTGTTTTGGGTGTCTGCAGTGGCCGTGGTTTGGGGCTCAGAGTGTACAGGAACAAGGTCTTGTCACTGCCATTGTATCAATCAATTTTCTGTGTCTCAGGAATGTGTCTCTCTCTCAGATATCACAAAATTATTTCATGCTGTAGAGGAGAAAGAGTACGAAACTGCAGGTGAGTAAGGGAATTATTCAGCCCCAGGTGGGGAAGAAGACTGCTTCTTCATGCTTCCTCAGAAACCCAGGAAGCAGTATAATGGAGTCATCACTTTGAAATACCCTTCACTGTTGTATATATTCTTAAAATATAAATGTGTATATATATACATAGATAAATCCCACATATAATTATATATCTATAAAAATTCCATTTTACATATATAACAATTATACACACACATATATGTACACTTTTTTTAATGTACAGACTATACAGTTATGTTAATAACAGTGAAGTAACTCATTACTTTTATTGACCAGTTCCTTCAAGAATAATTAGTTCAATATTAATTTAATAATAAAATTAATACAGTTTGTATGTTAGTGCTTGCTATAGGAACATGTTCTCAGTCTTACCAAAAGAGGATGTATGTTTATTTTTTCCTTGGAATAAACATTCACTGCTACTAAAATACAGCATCACCTCACCAAACAAGGACATGTTTAAATAAAACAGTATATATGTTTTAGGCTCACTCAGTATTCTCTGAATTTATTGTCAGGAATTACTGCAAGAAGTCTCTGCTACAGCAGAAAGGTGATTCTTCTTGCAGCCCTGCCCATGGACTGCAACCCACTCCAAATTATTACACTGTAGAAATCCAGAATTATAGAACTCTTTCAGTGTTCAGTATCTGGCAATGAAGGGAGAATGTTTGTTTTTAGTTTGTGTTGCCATTCTGGGGCCACACAAAGGTGCACTTCTATCACTAGTGATGGAACTGTGTCACTGGCTTAAGGGACAGACAGCAAACAGGTTTGCACTGAAAGAGAAGAAATATTCATCTTAAATACATCAGGCTGAGGGAAATTGTTGTTACTTAAGTTAGTTGAAACAGAATAAAGTGAAGGATATTACTAGAACTGCATGGTGAATAGTGGTTCATTAAGATCATCATCCATAACCTGCCTGTCGCACACCCCTGGTCGAGAGCAGATTGTCTGCTCTGCGAAAGTCCAGATTAATGTATCCCTTATGTTGTTGTACTTGCTGGAGTGGCAGATTAAGTTCTATTTTTGGTGGCTAATTTCTAAATTAGCAGTTTCCATCAAACCATGTTTACTGCTGTCACAGAGGAACAAGCTGGGATGTGCAGTCTCGCTGAGTGACGTGTAATTATAAAAAGCTGAGGATGTGCCCTTGCGCTTGCTGAATGAGCTGGTGGCAGTTCTTCCCTCTGAATATACTGATGAGGGTGTTTTGCTGTATATTGAGTTGGCACAGCCTTTAATAGATTAAGTACTGGGAGTTTTTTCCTATCACCAACTGGTAATTGGCCAGAATTAAAGGAGGGTTTTTCATTAGTTTAATAATTTTCTTTTCCTGAACATTTTGTACTTTTCCAGTCCCTGCTAAGTGGATAGGATTGCTTCATATTTTGTAGTTGTTTGAATGCAGTTTTAGTTGTTGAAAAGTAAAAGCAAATGGTTTTCTCAGCTCGTATGAATAAATACATCAACCCTCATGAAGTTAAAACATGTCTGTATCTGGAGGTTCAAGAACAGTAGTGAAACTCCAGGAAAAGTTAAAACAACTGCATCAGAGTGGAGTGGTGATGTAAATTTGCTTCCTGAAGTTATGTTCATTGTAGATGTACGCTCTCAGTTCTTGAGGGAGTGCGCTTGGATTGACTCCCCATTCCTAAAATCAGCCTTCCTGGAAACTGACACCCTTCGGGTATATTAGAAACAAACCATCAAGCTTTTTTTAAGGTTTTAAAAGATGTTGAGCTTCTTGGGAAAATTCTCCTATCACCTGAAAAGTAAACATCATGGGGAATGAAAGGTGACCATGGGGCTTCAAAGCTTACAAATGTTTAGATTTTGCCAATGGCAAGCGGGATCTGAGAAGAAACTGTTTGCAGAAAGGAGGATGATGCTGAATGTGGAGGGAGAAATCAGGATCTTGACCATGATCAGGAGACTTTTGTCTCTCGTGTAGTAACTTTGTGAAACAGAGTAGCCACTCAGCACCAGACAGGATTCACAGAACACAGCCTGTCAATGTGTAGTGGTAACTCAATGTCAGTTTTAGAATAAAAAGCATTGAAAAAGTATCAGGTGACAGCACTCAGTGTTTGTGCTAATTAATACTAATTAAACAAAACCAATTCAGGTCTTATTTAATCTAAGGTAGAATCAGAAAGTTTTTTGTATAGGTCATCTATATCTCTTACAGATATTCAGATTACTGATGGATTAGGAATTCCATATAGATGTATGAATTTAAAAACATTTAGATTTAGCTTGGTAGAGAAATCTTAATACTAAGGTACTCATTTGATTTACATTTTCTTACTGCACATCTGCATGGGTGATTAAGGAACACATATTTCTTAAATGCATACATGAAATATTTAGGCATCTTAACAAACTGTCCTATATTCAAATATTAATTGTGCATGGAAATATTATCATAGATTAGACAGAATTATTTTTAACTTCAACATCTTTTATTTCTTATTCTGTTTTTTATTCTTATCAGGAAGGGCACTCAGGATAAGCAAGTGACTTTATTCAGACTGCAGGTTTTTGAAGAAGGGTCTACCGATGTTGAAAAGGATTCGTAATCCCCCCTTTGGATTACTTTAGATATGTTTCCTGAACTCCTCAGGGAGTCTTTGATTTCCTGACACTCCATGTTAGTGCAATGTGTTTGCCAACAATATTCTTAGTCAGGAAGGTTGCAAAGCTTTTTTCTGTTTGCCTCTTGAAGCTGCATGGCACACAGATGCCTACAGTGAGAAAATGGAATAAAGAAATTGGTGTAAATGTAATTACTGTCAGCTATTTGGTGAAACAACTTGAAAACATTTTTCATCAAACAGTGGAAGAGCAGTGGTTCATTCTGAGTAAAATGGTAAATGTTAAGTTTTGATTAAAACATCTAAAATCTGTACCATAGAGTTCCTTAAAGAAACTCCAACTAGACGTGGTTTGAGACAAAGTTATTTCACATGGGGGTGACTCACTGAGCCCCGTGTAGGGAAGTTATGCCAACATATGTTTAGCAGTATCTGCGGGACTCGTTTTCAATCCCAGCAGTCCACTATTATCTCCAGACAACGGTAGATCTGCAAACAATATTTTAGTCCTGGAAATGCTGACACATTCAAGTTGTATTTTCCTTTTCTCTGGTACAGGCTTCTTACCTGTAACTTCCTGAAATACAGACAGAGAACAGCACTAGAATAAATCACAGTGATTTCATTCCACTCTTACTCTTATAAATTGTTGCCTAAATTGTCAACACCTCTTCACTATTAGCAATAAATAAACTAGCTTTTATAAAATATGAGCAGCTCTATCATTTATCTTAAGCCCCAATCTATCGTCTTGTTGTTTCTAAAGGTAAGATATAACACTAAGTGAAAGCAGGAATTGCTTCCCTGAGGAAATTTTGCTGTGATCAAAGCAACCTGACTGTTCAGGAGTGAAAGCAATGCCTGGCTTAATGAAATCTAAAAGAAATTAGATAAATAGATGAAATGGAGGATTCCAAACAAATAGTGTAGAAACTCTGGAGAGTCAATGCAAATTACTGAGCCTTCAGGCTGGATGTGGAGGGAGAAATAGGATGAGTAAAGGAGCTCAGGAATGTATTCTTTTGAAGAAGGGGAAGGTAAGAGTTGGACATGGCTCAGGAGAGCTGGACACTTGATTATGTTAAATTACTTTTGGGGTGATACGGGTGAAGGGTGATGAGAGAAGAGATTAAATCAAATGAGAAGTGAAGAGCAGAGTTAAGTAGAGCCTCAAAGGTGATGGCAGGAAGATTGAACTTCAATTTAAAATCTGAGTTTTTGCAGAAAATTAAATTCAAAATAAATCTATATTTCTTAATAAATGAAAGATTACTATGCAAGCAATAAAGTCTGGTTTGAATGTCGTTTTCCCATCTTCAGGTCTGGAACAGGAATAAACAAGAAGCGGGCCAGACTGAAGTGTGTGCCAGTTCAAAATACAGCTTGAACTTAAAATAATTCCAATTCTAGTTTAGAAGTCATAAGTCTCAAGGGACTTGCTGTTGATCAATTTAGCAGCCTGTCATAATATCTCATTTCTGAGATATAGTCTCTGTTCTGGTCACAATCTCAAGATTATATTGTTTGCCAGATTTGGAGCTGGAGGAGATTGATGGACCATTCATAAGGTCATTTAAGCATGTTTGTACAGTTGGATTTGTGCAAAATTAGTCAGCAAAAGTGTTTCAAAATGTAGGGGAGACTCTTCTTGTTTGCTTTTATCATCCAGTCTGGGGGGACAGAAATCACTGTATTCATTTAGGACTGTTTAATGATTTTCTTTGTTCCTCCTCTCCAACAAGCCTTGCTAGAGGTGGTGAACCAGAGCAAGGTAAGAAAGACATTTTCTTAATTCGTGTCCATCTAAGCATCTGTGTCTGGAGGAGAAACATGGCTTTCCTCAGAATGCCACTTGCAAAGAGCCTTGAAACGATATGTCACTAATCAGAGTCTTTTGCAGGTAAGCACCGGGGTATTCCGGGGCATGACATGAATGCAGACATAGCTGAATTATTGCCAAATTGCTCTGAACATATTGAGCCAAGTTTAGGAACTCTTGTGGTTCTGCCTGTTTTATACAACCTTCAGTTTAACCTTAGACTTATCTCTTCCTCTGCCCCACTAAACCTGGGTGGGCACAATTACTTTGTTTTGAATGTATTTCAACTTCTACAATTAGTGTTTTTGGCAGAAAAAAATAAAAAAAATCAAGTGTTAAGTTGGCTTAAAAGTCTCCCCTTTTTTTTTTCCCTCTCTGTCTTCTTCAGTGGAAGCTGAGAACAGGTTTTTGGATCTGACTCTGACATCTGTATAGCACTTACTCTTTTGTGTCCAGTGTGATGGCCAGAAAAATACACACGCTATTTACATTATGTTTTCATTTTTTAAGCTTAATTGTTTAATCATGGTGCAGTGATACCAAGGCAAATATTGTCTGCTTATTTTTTATAGATCTCCATCTCTGTCTATATCCATCTGTCATATTTTCTTCTTAGGCAGATGCCCAAACTAATAGTCTGGGAAGCAAATATAACAGAGTTAGGGTCGAATGCCACGTATGATGTGTGCTGTGTTCTTGTGTTTAGCAAAGGTTTTGCTATCCAATAGCTGTACAGGTCTATATATTATAATTTAAAATATGCAGATGGGAATCACTAAGAGTTGTGCTTGTGCATTGGGCACAAAATCTGCCCTGCCTGGTGTCACCTTTCTTAAAGGTAGGATCACCTCCACTGGATTCTGTCAGTGGCTTTTGGATCCATTTCTCTAGACAGAAGAAAGAAGAATAAGCTTTGTTGCTCCAAGTTTTGTTGCTCCAAGTTTTGTCTGGTTCTTTAGCAGGCCATGAGTAACAGGACAGGCCTTTCTCCTTGACTATGGAATGGACAGAGCAAGTGGGGTTTGGAGGGGTGTGGTGGGAAAGAAGGGTGAGGAACAAGAATATTGCAATAGTATGGGGTGTATGGGTGCCTGTGGAACTCAGTCCTGCAGTTTATCTCCACATTAAAACATGGCCTTTGTGAAAGCACCATCAGAGGGACAGCAATATGAGACAACCTTGTGCTACCACACAGCACCAGCTGGGCTGAGTTTGTTTGCACTGCAAGTGTGTCTTGGACTTGGATGGATTTTCATCCCATCACTATGTCTGTACCTTAAAATCATATAGTTATCTACTACATCGCTGTTTTGAAATGTTCAATTTACAAACAACTACTTTTAGGGCCACCATTTGTATAGAACTTTCTTGGAAAACCATTGGAAAGTTGGAGAGACTCCTAATTTAAAGCAATTACAAGGAAAGTTGTTAGCTGCATTTCCTTTGTCCATCTGCAACTTTGCACTATGTGAGAGGAGGAGGATTTCTGTTTTACTCAAGCCAGTAACTTCTCAGACCTAATATGATCCTCAAATTCGGGGAGTAAACTCAGGATTTAGGAACAAAGAATTCTGTGAAGCAGAGGCAGAAAAGATGCAGTATAAATGTGGGCAATTAACTGAGATCATTACCTGATAAACTGGTTTGACATATTAAATATAAATATATTTACATCTAGTGGATGTAAGCAGTTAAGTATCTTTCTATAACCCCAGATACCTTTCTCCCATCATCCCATCCCACTGGTTTTGCCACTCCCCTGTGTTTATTTTGTTTTTGTGATAATATTTTGTTTTGGTTGGAGCAGGTTGGTAAACAACTGAGCTGTGATAATTGCTTCAGTAGTTTGTTTGGTTTTATTTCCTCTTTGGGATAGTCTGTGTAACTGTTTGTACTGCCTGTTCCTCAGGCAAATGTTTCAGTATGGAGATATAATCTGCTAGACAACTTTGTATTAAGTTTTTTGTTATTTAATTCTTCACACTTCTATATTTTTCTACTGCTTCTTCTTTCCACTCCTTCTTGTTTCTGTTAATGGAAATTATTTACAATTGCTCCTTGTTATTAAGAGAAAGGATATGTCATTTAAATACATCAATATAAGATTTTCATTGTGTGTGTATGAACTTTAGCACAGATTTCTGTGCTCAGACAAGCCTCAATACCTTTCTCAGCCCCCTTTCTGGCCCAAAAGCATGATATACTTTCGTTAAGATACAAAGCAGTTATGCTGAATTCTGTACTGGTATTTTTAGTCTTGGAGGTCACCTCAGTCAGTATGATCTGAGGGGAGAGTCAGTTTATTCAAAACACACTGTTTCTGCTTTTTTCTAATTCTATTGCATACAGAAAAATGTTTTCACACAAACAGGGAGGATTTTCTAAAAGGAGTAAGGACACATACTCATTCTGATCATCTCTGGTTTCTCAGTGAGACGGACTCAGCTGTACAACAGCTGGTGCAATGCCTGTGAGTGTGTCCCCATTCTGTAGTTCACTCAGGGGGCAAATGCAAACTAGGACTTTTCTGGACCAATTCTGGTCGTTGCCATGTCTAAGTGCAGTTTGGAATGTAGTTTAGAGGAAAACAGGTTATATTATATTGCTGCTTGTTCTACTTTTGATAATTGTTACTCTTCCAAGTTTTAACGTGTTCCTTTGTCATCCCACATACGTATGGTAATGATGAGAGGCACTTCCTCCAGTGCTACTCTGTTCTTTTAACAATCCACATGAGTGACACAGATTAATAAAATGTGACATTTCAGGATCCAGAGTAAAATATGAAATAAAAAATGACTGTTTGAGGAAAAATTAGTCATATGCAGAGGGACCTATTAAAGTTGCCTCACATATCAAGCCTTTGTTCTGAGCATGTGTGACTGGAAGTGCAAAGCCAGGCTGTCAGAATTTGTTTAGCTAATGATTCTAACTTGTTAAAATTTTAACCATGGCTCCTTTTGTTGTGCTTCAAAGGATCCGTAATGCTCTTTATATTAATTTGTCTTATACTCTTGAAAATATAACATGTTTTAGTTATTATTTGGATATTGATTTGACTGCTTGGCAAGTACTGTTTATATGTAATTTTGATTTTGAATATGGGGTTCAGTGTAAAAAAGAATCTGCATAAAATTCATAGTTCATATATAAGTGCTTTTTTGTTACCCACTAAGACATGAGATACAAATCAAGTGTGAGAAGAGCTTGAAGCCAGACTGCAAGATGTGAATGCTAAAATCTATCACAATTCATACTGTCAGAGAAATGCACATCTAAAATCCTTGGTCATGTATAATAATAGACTGAAACACAAATAGGATGCTTGAACATCAAACTTTAAGAACACTTTTGTCTTGAAGAGAACTTGAAAACAGTCATAAAAGTGCAATGTGTGAAGGAACTCCTGCTGATGTTTTCAGCATGGCTCTACCAGGCCTGTTATCTTTATTCTGTCTGTGTGTGGTAAGCAATAATAAGAAAGGATTTTGCTTTCTGTGTTAAGCTGCTGGGTAACCATCTGGTTATAGAAATGCATAACATTTTTGGATTATGTTTGGCACAGTTCTGTCCTCCTATCAGTCCCTGTCCACACTACAGATATTTTCCTCCCTGAGCTGGTTCCAGAGCCCAGCAGAATGAATGGAGATGATGCTGTGGTTTTCAACAGGCTTTGGAGTAAGTTAATTTGCATAACCCGTTTCTTACACAAACATTCAAAGCACAGAAACTGCTTCTCCCAGTATGCAGAGGGAGGTAGGCTTCTCGATTCCAGGATCAAGAGAGGTGTTTTTAAACAGATACCTGCAAATGCAACTGTTTGCCTGTGCAGACTCCCTCAGTCCTCAGAAAAAGGGGCTTTTGAAACATCTGTGGGAAAAGAAAGGCAGGCAAGATGAGTTCAAGCCAAAAACAGACATAGTGAACAGTTGTATAAGGTGGCTCTCTGTAAAGCAAGAAACTGAATATTTTGCTTCTCACATAGAAAGGTCTGACTGATCAAGAGCACCTGCTTTCACAGGGAATATAATTTCTCTTTTAATTTTTTGTGGTGGGGTTGAGCTCTTGAACATATTGCACAAGGAAAGAAGAAGTCCTGCCCTCTGCTTAATCTGCATATCTCTTGGTTTTGCTGCTCTCTGTGGGGATAGTTTCATCACCTGTCCATTACTTCCTTGCGTAGTAAATTCTTCCTTTTAAAAAAACCAGCTTGTTTGAATTTTTCATGTAATAAAAAGTCAAGGGGCACATAATTAAATTATTTACCTGGTCTGTGAGGTGAAAATCACACACAGTACTAACAGCTCCTGTTAGTACTGGCAACCAAGCAATTATTGTTTGGTTCTGCAGCCAGACTCAGGAGCTCTAAAAGGAAGCTGTAGTCGGGCACGAGTTGGGTCATAGAGCCACACAGGAGACATCAGCATGTGAAAAGCACTGTGCTCACAACTTGACTGTGTTAGTAATTGTGGTTTCATACAGCATTGGTTGGCCTGGGTAGATTGCACTGGTATGAACTGTAAGGATAGAAAAATATCTGTATGAATCTGTGCAACTGAATTGGTTTGAGAGATGTGTGAATCCTAAAGCACATGTGTATGCATTCCGTACATGCTTTGTAATTCCTTTCTGATATAATGAAGAAAGAAACTACAGGGAGAATTACACATTACATTTGAAAATACCGTTTACAGAATAGAATGGCACCAAATGTGTCCCAGTCGATGTATTATGTGCACATTTAGAAATCCCACTTTATTTACCAGAGCTAAAGATTGGTTGACAGTGTCAAATGGTGACACTGAACCAGTCTTTCCATCCTTACCACAGCGACAAATTTGTTCTTCTTCATGTGTGAAGCTTGGGATTGTGTTCCCTTCCTGTCTCTCCCTAGCAGAGGTTTAGTCACGGCAGTTGCAAGTGAGCATATGGAGGCAACAACCTGTTGGGCATCAGAAGCCACAGCATCAGAACGAGCCACATTAGTAGACTAGATGAAGGATGCTTCCTTGTTGATAAATATCATGTAAAGCGTTTTATCCTCATGAAAATGTGTGTAGTTTTCTGTGCAAAACCGGAGGGATTGCAAACCCTCTGCCCAGATTGGCAATGCACACCCAAGTACGTGGATGGCCCGGGATGCCCGTATGCTACAGCGTATTTTTGGATTTCTCTTTGATTAATATCATGCTTCAGTGCACCCATCTGTCTGTGTACTAAGTGCAAGTTTCAAAGGAAGATAAGTGATATACATCAATTAAAAATGCAGGCAAAGTTTAGGACTTCAACAAATTTCAGTAACTTTTTAATAGTAAGATGCTGCCAGATTGAAGTGTTAAAGAAGTTCATACAGTTTTCAAAATAAACAAAATCTTTTTCATAAATTTAATTAATGCGAACCTGTGAGAATGAATAATGTTTCCAGCCCTCCTTGTTGCAAGAGATCAGGAAAACACAAGAGAGAGTCAAAAAGGCATTTTGAGGTCATAATAGCCTGGGCTGGAGTTGGTGACATGACTGCAGTGATTTCCCAGAGACTACACAAACGATTTCGAGGTAGTTCTGCAGGTGTGCAGTTTGCAGAGCAAAAAGCTATGTCTGTATTTTACCACAGACACATTTTAACCTACTCTGCAAACTCTGCTTCAGAAGTCAAGTCCCCAGCTTTCCCAAAGCTGTGCCTCCAAATCCATTTGGAGCAGTGGATGCATTGTCTGTGTCAGTCTTGGAAATGCAAGCTTTAAGCCCAGAAGTTACTGAGAGAAATCAAAAAGCCTGTAAGAAACTTAACCCATAGAGTTCAGCAGTCACTAAACCAGCTAACAAATAGAGATGATTTAAATTGCCTCACAATGCCAGTTGCTTGCAGAATACCTGCCATCCTCTTGATAGGTTAAAAAATAATCTATTTGCAGCTCTAAGGATGAAGAATGCAATGAATTTAGCAAGCTCAAGCCTCACTGCACTTGTCTTTCATGCTACCAAATGTGTCCTTTTAAGATATTATACTGTTTCACAGCTGATTGAATAAAGAATTTAAGAAGATATCTTCTCACAGTATATCTGTTCTTAAGTCTCTTATCATTTCTTAATGTTGGAACACAGGCGTGCCAAAATCCGTGGGGCAGTTGGAAAATATTTATACAAAATGTCATGGCCGATGCTTTTAAAGCTTTGTTTGAATATCTAAGGAAAGCTTAAATTTCATACTTTACAGGAAAAAAGAAACTCCTTATCCACAAATACTTTATAGCATAATATGCTCCTTTGAAAGCAGTGGTTAATGACATAAACAGGGTCAGTAAATTGCAGCTTCAGAGCAATAGATTAACAGTGACCAAATTTGTCACTATAAATCCATTACAGTTAAACAAATTAGAGATGAAATTATTTGCCCCAGTGAATCTGCAGGTGATGTTTTCTGAGAGGCTGGAGGACCTGTGGTTTTATTAAAGCCCTGTGGTGATGGTGGTGGTGCATTCAGCCAAATTTCAGTGCACATGTATGTTCAGAAAGGTGCTGCTGGATATTTAGACCTATACTCCTAGGTATGGATGTTGCAGATGTACCAAGCATTTGTAACATTTTTGCTCTCTAAATAATTCAGTGTGTTTGGAGGTATTTGAGACAAAAACTGCCTTGGGATATCAGTGGGTCATACATTCAGTGAGAATCGGCTTCTCCATTAACTAGCGCTGGCATTGAATCAATATAGTGTGAGTTATGCTGTCAGCTCCTTCATTTCAGCTTCATAAAAATGTGAGAGAAATATCCAAATTTCACAATGGTTTATCCGAACCAGAAAGAATCTCAGTGACTTATTTTGCATACGAAATTGCTGAAAGGCTCAGAACAACAGAGCTCAGGGCCTTGGACAATTCTGCGTGGATAAGGTTTTGTGGAGAGAAGTAGATAAGCATTATAGTTTTCTTGGTTTCTCATCACAGCTTTTTTTTTTTTTTTTTTTTCTGTTTGGATGTTGTGGGTTTTTTCTTTTTTTAGAACCAAGGTTAATGCTAAGAGCCCATGTCATGCTTGCAAAATTCACAGAAAACCTGTAAATCACTGAGGTAAGTGTGCAAAAATATGCAGATGTTGGGGAATGGAAATTTCTACTTTAAAAGACTGATAAAGATATTGCTCAATGGTAATGAAGAGAAGGCTAAATTAAATTCTTTTAATGATATGTGTCTGAGGTTGTAAAATCTCACACAACACAAGATCAGCTTTTATGTGCTTCAAAATATCCATGTTTTTGTTAGTTCAAGTGTGAGCAAAATACTCCTGGTCAGATCAAAATCGTTCAGCATCAGTATATGTGAGGTTCTTTTCCACTTATAAACTGTCTTCTGCAGCAAACTGACCTTTCTCTGAATAGGTCAACATCTTACAGAGCCCAGGGACCACCGCCTGACCTATGTTACAATGATGAATTTCTCGAGTACCTTCACTAATGTCAGTACAGCTACTCCATTATATAGTGGTGTGGGAGCAGGAGTTTCACTGGGAGCTGCCTTCAACTATCCATGTAATCAGGTTAAAAACTTTAAATCCATTGCTTTGCAGTGGCAATTAATTAAACAAAGGCTTTAAATTTCATACTTGCACTCTGCCAGGAACAGTGAATGAGCAGGTCAGGGGAGATGGAGTTGCAGGTGAGGAAATCTTCTAGCCTTTAACCTCAGAGACTGCAATCTGTGTTGATACTGGAGACAGCTGTCTGCAGAGACACTGGTCAGCAGGGCTTTGCACAGCTCTGATTGCCTACAGATAAACTGAGCCTACCTGCTTTCTCTGCTACCTGTTTCATAATCCCTGCAAGCAGTAAAACTGAGATGGATGCTCTGGTTTAGAAAATGGAAAATAGAATTAGTTTGCTTTGAACTAAGAATGGATATTACTGACAGACTCCATCACAGATGATCAGTGAAAAATTGATGTTACATATTACTTGACAATTTTTCTCTCATTGAAATTAAAGAAATTTAGGCCGCTTTCAAACAAAGCTGTGTCTAATTCTCTAGAAGTGCACTTGTCTGCCTTGAGGGACCTTCAGAAATGTCTATTTATGATAAACCACTTCAAGCAGAAAGTTTTCAGCCATGTAGAATGTTAGCAACTATAAAGAAAAAACATGTCTGTTTAATTCAGATCATTTTCCAATTTATGTAAATGAAAGGCTTGCAATCTGTTTTTTTCTTTTCCCCAATTTTCTAATTTTCAATGTTTTATTGCATCAAAACAGGCAAACAAAGCCAGATGTGTTTACTGGGAAGTGTGTTTAACACCAAACTCAGGGGCAACACATACAATCTTGCAAAGCATCTCTGGGGTTGGCCTTGCATTTCTCTGCCATCAGTAGGTCCTCCCAAGTGGTTAAATTCAGTCCAGATGCAGCATCGGGTCTCCAGGGTTATATATTATTTCACATCCATTTAGGGTGGGGTTGTTGTGTTGGTTTGAACCTTCTGCCAGGCTGATCTGGCTTGAGAACACTGAAAAGTAGTGGCTATGTGGGAGTTATAGATTCCATCAGTGCTGGGGCCAGTGTGTTCAGCAAGCCAGTTATAGATGTTACACTTCTTCTGTGGTGAGGGAAACCTGTTAGTGCCTTCCTGTATGTAGGGAGAAAGAAGGAATTTCTCCTCAGGCTCTGTCACTGCCCTGTGCACAGCTGGGAATGGTCAGGTGGGATGAACGGAAGTTTAAACCACGCTGTATAAGTAAGTAATATTTAATTTTTTTTGTGGGGAAGATGCAAAGGTTATTATTCGACAATACTGCAGACAGTGGATTAATGAAGTGCCTTTAAGCACTCAGGAAATTGATTTGTTTTTAAGGTGATGGTCATGTCAGAATGAAGACATCTGGAGCAGTGGTCATGGTAGCAAAGTGTCACCCTTTCATTCCTTGAGCTCTGTTTGCTTCCATCAAATACTTGGCTGTGGAATTTTCTCACAGGTCCAATACTGTCTGGCAAACCAAGTACTTTAGTGAAGGTTCTTGATCTGTAATCCCAGAGTCCCTGAGAATCTCATTTAATATCAGTCAGCTCTGACTTCACCAGGGTCAGTGTGTTTAATGTACTCTATATAGAAAAGAATAACTACATTGGGATGGTACTGTGCTGCGTTGTGTGCCTAATTGGTCACATCCATGAGCTGCAGTATGAAGGCAAGGAAGCACAAGGCTGGAATGCTTGTACCCATAAGGATCACATTCATTTCAATAAAAACCTCTGTTGGATATTTTCAGATAGAATATTCTTTGTGATTCTCACACAGGAAGCACAGACATGAAACTACATCCCGTAGTGTTTTGGTCATTTAAATTTAGAATTCAGCATTGAATCTTCATGGGTACAATTCACTGCCTAAGGTTTCCCAGCTCCTACAGAATGTACCAATAATGTGCACTAAAATAGAGAGCCCTCCCAGGCCTTGTGCAGCACTGGGTTTAGCTGTGCAGTTCACAAGTGAGACTGTAGAGCTACAGAGTATTTGTGACCAAACAAATTACAGAGTGAATACTGAAGTGAAGAATATCAGTGAGATTATATGACAGAAAGTGATTTATTGGTTTTGCATTGTGTTTGTATATTGTTGAAACAGCTTGAAAGTTAAAAGGTAGAGACAAAAGACAGTGGCAGATAAATGCTGAAGAAGTATATTCTGTGTGTATTAAGCATAGATTTAAGACATATTATGTTCTAAAAGTAGGCAAGACAAACAAAAATCCAAATGATGTGGTGCTTCTTGGTGAATGGCTTCCATTTCTTGGCATCCCGTATTTAACAGCCTCATAGTGCTCTAGTAGAAAACTTATACAAGTATAATCCAGTAAAGCAAAATAATAAACTAAATAGCCAGGAAACCTAACATAAAAGCTCTGAATCCCATGGCCCTTTAATAGGAAAAAGGGGTCAGAGATTACCAAAGCACGGCTCATATTTCTGGATTGCTAAATGCCCAGTTTTCTGGATTTGGCACAATCACATAGTACTTGTTTGTAGAGAGTTGAAGTAAGAACTAAAGTTATGGAAGCAGCATTTAGTAAATTTAAGAACGCTGGTTGGCAGGTTTTAGCCCTGCTAATTTTCTTCAAACAGGTAAGTCTGCCTGTTTTTCTTCCTCTTTTGCCCCACTTTTTTTTTCCCTTCAGTATGATCCTTTTTAAGAGTTTTCTATGGGAGCACAATATTTTGTATGGGAAAGGTCCATTGTTACTATGTTATGGTAGTTTACAGTCCTTGTTGTCATAAAAACAGGTGCAAAATATACCAGTGCCTTGCCCTTTGCCAAAGATGTGCATGTAAGGAAGAAACTTTCTATCTGGTTTTACAGAGCATCCTGTCCCATGACCAGGCCTTGCTTTTAAGCTGCCAAGTGCATGTTCGGGTTTATTTATTTGACACAAGGCTGTTTTATGTTGTTTTGTTGTCTTGGAGTACAGGCCAAAGACTTTGGATCTTTTTATGCATGTCCATGCTGACAGCCTTCCATTAAATACTGTGATTCCTAATTATATACCCATTTAAAACCTAACAGTTCCTCTGAAATTTTATTGACATCTTCACCAACTCAGCAGGATCCAGTCAGTGTCCTGTTTAAGGATAGATTCATCCTTCATTGTCATGGATCTTGTGCATGTATATACAGTAGTTTGGGTTGCTTTACTTTATTCAGGTGAAAATGTATAAACATTTGTCATGAAACAGAAATATTTTCTACCCTCTGAGGCGTTACAAGAATAATTTCTTAGTTTTATCTCTAGAGAACAACCAAGCAGGGAAACATATTGTTATCAGCTTTTTAATGCTGGCAATCTGGGAAGGTGGATATTGTGCTCTGTTGCTGCACTTTGTCAGCACAAATGTGGTATAGACTTTAGTAACATTTACATCAGAAACCTTAATTTACTTATGTGCAACCACTACAGCAGTTTCTGAAGGCAGCCAACTAAAATATAGGTTTTGCATTGTTGCTTCAGATATAACTAATTTGTCCCTGAAAACCAAAAAACATTATTTGTAAGTCTCTTTGTTGGTATTTCAGTTGTACATTATCAAACATGCACCATTCAGTCCAGTTTCAATCTGTATACTCAATTCAAGGAACATTTGAGAGATGATATTTATTAGGGAGACAATAAACTGGTATAATGCAATATTTAAAAATACAGGATTCTGCTGAAGGCTGTCCCATGGCAATGACTAGTGAGCAGCAAGGGAGCAATGAGAGGATACACACACACACACACACACACACACACACACACACACACACACACACCCCCCCCTATTCTTAACCTTTACATTTGTTACTGATAAATGTAATGTTTTATAAAGCAACTTCCACCAAACGGGAAACTTTCCTCACTAGGGTGGTTCAAAAGCAATGAGACCACAGTTGCAGTGAACATTTTGACTTACTTTGACTTTAGGGAGTGAACTTGAACCCAAACCTGAACTTTTGACCTGTGCTGTTCCTTACTGCCAGTGACAATTATGAGCTTGTTCTTGTTTGTTTTCCTCTCATAAGATCTCCAGAAGGAGAACATAAATCAGAGGATAACCAAATGATGAAATCCATGTTTTACTCCTGACTATAAAATGACCTTTTTAAAGTGCATCATTTGATGCTGTGGTATCTATTGATTTCTACTAATGTCTTTTTATCCTTTAGAGCACCATGAAAACTCTGTGGAATTTAATCCTGTAACTCACACATGTGTGCTAATAATTCCTGCTTAACAAGGGCAAAATATCTTTCCTTACTCAGAAATCATGCTGGTTATTGTGGAACCAAAAGAATCGCGGAAGGTGAGTAGATCTTATTAATTGTGTTGATTCTTTGATTAAAATGTGATAAATTTTAGAAGATTCTGTTTTATTATTAATTAGAATTTTCTGTAGATAAGTCACAACCAGTGTCTGAAATTACTGTTGTAATTAAAAAGAAAAAATAAGCTCAATGAAAAGCAAAAAAGACTAAAGGGTGAGACAAACAAGCCAAGGTGCTCACATAAGCTTTTGTTACAACGGTGTTTTATTACTTAACTTACAAAAGGCAACTTTTTCTCTCAGGCTGCCTCCACGCAATGACAGGATTGTGGCAGTGTGTGGTTTGTAGCCTCCAGGCTGATAAACTCAGCAGCTCATGGGTGGATGGCAGAAAGGTCATTCTCCTGACAAACCATCCCGTGCACTGATTGATTGCTGGAATTCGTGTGAGCTGTGATGGGATCCGTATGTCCTCTGACTTACTGCAGGCTGTGGATTCCTCAGGTACAGGTGACGTGTCCATAGTGTTGTGAGCCCAGAGATGGAGTGACTGAATGAAGGAAGACTTTGAAATGTTGGGAACATACCTAAAGGTTCAGCAGTTGGTTGAGTATAAAGCCCTGCACAGTCTCCTTCAAACTCATACAGATGAGAGAACCTTCCTGGCCTTGAAAAGGAGGGTTGTAGTATTAATCTTGACAAATGTTCTCCTTTGATATTTCTGTTACATTGTTTTCTAAGTAAGCCAGTAATAATAGGAAGAAAAGTCCCTTAAAACACTTCTGTGTGGTTCTTTTCAGAGGTTGTACCAGCACTGCAAAGAAATATATTTTGAGACTGTC
Organism: Scytalopus superciliaris; assembly: GCA_013400415.1. Taxonomy (NCBI): domain Eukaryota; kingdom Metazoa; phylum Chordata; class Aves; order Passeriformes; family Rhinocryptidae; genus Scytalopus; species Scytalopus superciliaris. Next base: position 823,386 of record VXBX01008464.1, read on the forward strand.
TGCCCCATTGAGCTGTAAAGAAAATGAAGTGGCTGGCGGTTCTTTCCCCTTCCATTTCATAACTTCCTATGAACTTCCTGCCTTGTGTCTCAATTCAAGTGCTGGGACTGTGGAAATTTTCTTCCAAGTTTTCTAAAAAAATCTTTTTTTCCAGTGGGTAATCTCCCCTTTTTTTCAGGAGAAAAAATCTTCAGTGTATTCTTGCTGCAAAGCAAGCACTTAAAGAATCATCTTCTTTTTCCATTTCAATTATTAAAGCAGGCTGCCTTAGTTCTTATCCTGTCAAAGTACAGCCCTCACTTTCAAATGTTTATGCAGTAGAAAAATACAAGTCTCCAAATTTTAAGATTCATCCAGCAGTTTTTACTATAAAAATTCTTTTTTTTTTTTTTGTTCCCCCCCAAAAAAATACTGGCAGCCATTTGAATTTTTCCTAAAAAGTGGAGATGCTATATGAAATGTCAGAATAAACCTCACCAAGTTTCCTAATGAAATTGTCAACAGATAGGAATCCATTGTCAAGGAGAAATAAAACATTAATGTGTTTCCCATCGGTAATGACTAATTTTACTGAAGGTATCACTGTGGAAGTGCTTTTATTCCTCACTCATTCTGGTTAGATTGTTGTGCCTGAGCTGCTTGAAATACAGAAATATGTTACATTTGGGTTTCCAACTGCAAAGAGTTTCTATCATTTCAGTCCGGTATCATTTCAATGCTGCCAATAATTTCAGTTCTGCCTTTTCTTTCTCTCTCCACAGACAGGTGGTTCTTTTAAAGCAGACTGAGAATAAGGACATTGGAAACATGACACATGCCTTTTATTTTAAACAAACATGAGTGATATTAAGTGTGGTATTCCCATCCATTCATAAGTATTAAGGCTGTTTGGAGCTGGACTGCTCCCTTCTTTATTTTTAGTGCATTTCCTTCTTGTGGAAAGTGCCAGATTGACAGCCTTGAAAGCTGAAATCCCTCTGTTTATCTTTGGGCTGTGATAGTATAGTCAGTGACAGCACAAACATCCCCCCTGCCTCATCTATATGCCTCAAGTGTGAGCAAAGGTAGTTCAGTCTCCATGGCCATTAAATCCTGTTGATTCCATCAATAAGAATGCCAGTTACTGAGAGATGTCATAGTGACTTTGTGATCCGAGTGACTGCTCCAAACACACTGGATTGAGACACCAAATTCAGCTCACACACCTCAGCACAAATACGATGGTAATGGTTTTCACTCACGGTGAATTTGGGATGGATTCAGAAGGTGTCTTAGCTTTAAACCTTTCTGAAATTCAATCACCTTCCCCTGAGCCAGACAGTCCCTCCACTTACCTGAGAAGCCTGTTCATGTTTTTTAACAGGTTCCTTTTCATATATGAGGTCTTTCTTGTTTTCAGGAGCTCTCTATCAGTAGGAAACAGTTTCTAGGATCTGTGAGGTACCTGAATAAGAATACTTAAAGATTTACTTGAATGTAGAAAACTGCATTGTCTGATGCTGCTGCAGGTGTTTCAGGCTGCCAAATGAGGTGCAAGTACCTGTCTTTACTCTGAATTCTGCGCCTGCTAGTGTGACCAAAATGGGTTGCAAAAGCCTAAAGGGCTGTAAGTGTAATGGGGTAGCCCACAGTAAAATCATCCTTCCTGCCTGAGTTTTCCCTCAGAGCAACTGGAGATAACAATGATCTGTGAATATATGATTTTTAAAACTGATTAATTTATATTTCAGTGCTTTATCTGGCATGTAAAATGCTAAGTATTATTGCCACCTAGTTAAGCTATCCATTAGTACATTAAAAAAAAAAAAAGGGAATATATTTTAAACTTTTGGTTGTAATAAGACTTTCAGGACACTGAAATGTAGTGTAGATTATGTGCTATTTTCTCATTCATTTCAGAATTTTTCCCTGGAAGTGCTCTAAATCCTCTTAGAAAATTCAAATGCAAGTAGCAGCAAAGTTTGCTTTAAAAAAAGTCTGCTGGAAGCATATGAACTGTGCTAGTTATCAGGCAATATTTAACTGAGCTAGCATGCTGAACAGATGCTGCTCACCAAAGGGTGCTTTTGTCTTAAAGTCATTTTGAACATAAAGAAAAAGAAAATGAAGAAAGATTTGTAGAAAACTTATCTGTGAAAAAGAAGCCCATGTTTGGCCTAAAATAACGACTTTTTTTTTTTTTTCCTAGCATTCCAGAACCACGTCTAAGAGGGTGTTAACGGGATGCACAGTCTTTATCATGGAAAGGCTTTGAGTGGTCAATAGGATGAGAAGGGTCTTAACTGGAGACACCAGATTCCCATGTCTGAGCTTTAGCAGCTCCACAGGCACTCCAGACAGGCTCTCCATGGGATCAAGGGACTTGCAGGGGGTGTGGTGGGAATTTAATATTTGCTCCTCAGTTAATTAAATACTGCTGATGGTAATTTGGTGCTAGTTCATACACTTGTATGCTCATGAAATATCCTGAGTTGGAAGGGATCACTGAATCCACCTCCTGGCCCTGCACAGACACACCAACAATCCCACCCTGTTCCTGAGAGTGTTATTCAAATGCTCCTGGAGCTCTGGCAGCCTTGGGGCTGTGCCCACTGCCCTGGGGAGCCTGGGCAGTGCCCACCACCCTCTGGGGGAAGAGCCTTTCCCTGAGATCCAACCTGAGCCTGCCCTGACACAACTCCAGCCATTCCCTGGGTGCTGTCCCTGCTCACACAGAGCAGAGATGGAGCTGCCCCTTGGGAGGAGCTGCAGACCCCAGTGAGCTCTGCCCTGTCCCCTCTGCTCCAGCTGAACAAACCCAGTGCCCTCAGCTGCTCCTCATGTGACCCTTCCAGGCCCTTTATCATGCTCATGTCCCACCTCTGGACACTAACAGTCTTTCCGATACTGTGCCCCCCCAACCTGCCCCACTATTGCAGATGAGGCCACCCCAGTGCAGAGCAGAGCAGGACAATCCCTTCCCTTGCCCAGCCAGTGCTCCTGTCCCTGATTGCATCATCTTCCTCCAAATTGCTATAGTAAAAATGAATTATTTTCAAAAAAGTCTACAAAACCCAAACTTGTGTCAGCATCCTATTATTCCACATGGAGAATCTATTTCATAGATAGAAGCCAAGATTGCTGTTCCATGTTTGCAGGCTTTTCCACACCAGGAGTACAGAGAGACTGTGGGGCAACTCTAACCCGGGTTTCTGATTTGATTCTGCAGTAGCAGAAATACAACTTTTAGCTCATTGCATGCAGGTAAATCACAGGTGAGCCAATGTCCCTGTCATTCCTCAGATAAGCTCTGCATTTTGCCTGTCATTAGAGATGGTCCCAAACAGTTTTGGATATCTTGAAAATTGCAGCATATATAATCTATCTGTAAGTCCTATTGACATTCCTGACATTTATATCTTTGCTAACATATTTTATTCCTGTGTATATCTTCAGCAAGAAGGGAGAGGACATTTCTACACTGAATATGGGCTTGCTTGTATCAAATGTCCCAATCATCTGTGGTTGAAACTTGAATTTGAAACTTGTAATTTGAAATATTTTTTTCCATTGACTTTAATGGTGTCTGTTGTTTGGAAATGGGACCAAATCCAGACTCTGGGAGAAAAATAAGGCTTTACCTCTAGTATTGCATGCCACAATATACTGTATAGATCTTTTTAGGGCATTAGCACTTTGTTTGAGTATATATGATTTTTACAAGGTTCTCCCATGTTATGAACATTGAACTACATATAAATTTTGTTAAACTTATAAATATAGAGAATTTACATTAAGTCCATAGTGCCTGTGCCTTAAGGAACATATTTTCATTATAAAACCCCCCACATTTTACGTTTATTGACACTTAAAAATAATATATTAGTAATCAGTAAATGATTAACATGCGTTTTCCCACTAAGTTATTTAGGGCAGTGTTGAGTAGGACAGGAATAACTAATGCACATTCTAATGTGTAAGTGCTACGAAATAGTGGATAGCATCCTGTAATAACATATTTTAATATTATTTATACATGCCTCTCTCGTATCTTACACAGTGGAGTTACTTGCAATAATTTAACTTAAGAAAGCAGTGCCTAAACTCGTTATCCACCTGTCCAAAATTGTCATCTTAGTTTATAGTGCTACTGATATTTGCTATTTACCTTTCTAAAACATTAATGCTGTTTACTGCATCAGGGTAATGGGGAAAGAGACTGAAGCCCCTGCGAGCAGCTCTGCCCTGGTCCTGCAGAGCAGTCAGAGGGAGGGCTCCCTGTACCCACAGGGGACCCCCCAAGTTCAGTGGGACAGCACAGATGTGACACACACTCGGGGGCTGAAGGCTCTGCTGGAGTTTGGCCTGGAGTGAACTACAAAGATGGAGTGTGACTAATCCCATAGGGATTCAAATCCAAAGCTTAACATTTAGTATTTCACAGGGAACACAAGGAACAGGGAACTCGGTCTCATGAACCTGATTGCCATGCTCCTTTCTCTTATTTTTGGTCACAAAATGCATGGTTCTCAATGCATTAAAATCGTAGAGTTCAAAGCTTTCTCAGAGTATTTGCTTATTTGTTGTATGTTTGGAACAGTTTGAGCACACCATATTACTTAAACTATGCCCTAGTAGTAAATAATCTGGTTTTGTTAAATATCAAAATAACACAGAAGCATTTAGCTTCCTTTAAACACACATTAAAAGCCACTGATAGATTAGTCACATTGATAATTCATTAGTACCGATGTGGCAAGTTCCTAGTAAGGAAAGATAAATAATTGTAATGCAAATGCAGTGACAGAAAAATAAGCAAACAGAATAGAGCAATGAGCATTTTAATGGCTGGCTCTTCTCATGGCAGTGATTGGGCTCTTTAAAAGGACTTCACATGGAATATGGTCCAATAGTTGCTCTGTACTGATGTTCTCAGCATAACTGCAAACAAATTTGGTAGCCCTGTGACTGATTCTGAGCAGCATTCCAGGCTTGCTGTACTGGATTCAGTGCTGATACATAACGATGCTTCCCTGTCCTCATTTCAGACCTGGGCTGAAGCTTGTAACATGTATGAAATGTAGATACAGTTTTAAATGCTTTCCATTTATTTCTCCAGATGATGCAATCCTAGAACAGTACTTTTTAAACTCAGCACAAGTGGCAAGGTGGCTCAGGGGAACTCAGGAGTCTGCACTGGTAAAGCTTTATCTGTCATGGGCCACGTGGCGGGGCGTTGCTGGTTTGAGGACTAACAAACCTACATGACATTTTGAGTGGAAATATTTGGAATTCATAGAGCTGGGAGCTGGCAGAGAGAACTCATGTTTGTCTGTACCTATGCATGTAGACAGAGACTAGATTTTCAGCTTAGACTTTAGGAAAGAAAGGATCCCCTATTCATTAGCTCCTGTGAAATACTCTGCTGAGCTCAGTTTAATTTCCCATGGATAGCTGTCCACCAGTGGGAGAACAGTAAACACAAACACAAAAATCATAGAACTTAAAGATAAAATTGTGCGTATTTTCTTGGTAAATATGTATATCTGAGGAAACTGAAGAAAGAATATGATTAGAAATCTGCATTCTTGCAAGACCCATCTGCTGTCTGAAGTTTGGATATTTGAGATTTGCAAGGCATTAGAAGATTTTAAGATCAGAAGACTTAGAGAAAGCAGATGGCTTCATCCTATTTAATTTAATTAAATTTATTTGGTATGAAAAAAAGGAGAAAGCTAACTGTCTCCAGCATAAAAGCTCTTTAAATGCATTAGTTCCTGAGAGGCATGCAATCTGAACACTACCACTGTGCTTTTTAGAGGAATTAGATATTGTCTTCCTTCATTCCTTACAAATGGTGAGGCAGAATAGCTTCTGAAGTTCCTTTTAATACAGGAGGATGCTCAGGGATCCAGTCTTGAATTGCAAGTACATTACTGTGGAACAGTGACAGTGTAATTCAGAGCTATTTTTCATTCATATTGTCCATTAAAGTCCCAGACCATCCAGAAGGTCTACTTAGCAATTAAATCTTCAACAAAGACCTACACACGAGGGCTAACATCTCCTTCATTCCACATGGAGTAAAGTGTGACACAATCCTGGACTGCAAGACTGGGCTCAGAACATGCAGAACTGGGAGACTTGTTATACAAATGGACACCTGCACAGGGACATATTTTCAGATGACACCCCAGGGAAGGTCCTCTCCTGGAGGACTGTGCAGCTCAGCCAGGAGGGGTGACACAGCCCAGAACTGCTGTGTTTCCTGTTTCTTACAGTTCTTTCTTCCTGATCTGCTTGAGATGCATCTCCCACAGTTCTCAGCAATGTGCTGTGCACTCCCCAGAGCAGAGTCTGCTCCGCAGCTTTTTCATCTCAGTTTTTATCCAAGATGACTCTATGACTACACAGATCCTGGGCTTTAGAAATGTTTTCTCCTGCTTATCCCTGGATCCACAAATGTTGTTAAGATTTAAAGAACACGCACAATCTAACATGTGAAGCACAGGCAGGTGATAACAAAGCATGTATTTTCAAAGATACTATTTTCTAAAGCTCTTTAAGCAATGATGAGTTTCACACTTTCCGTGGTAGTCTGTTACAGTGTTTAATTATCCAGAACAATTCAGAACAAAAATCAGTACACTTGGCCTCATTAATGTAAGCCAAAGCAGAGCTCTTTTAAAGCAACCTCCAGACAGGATTTGTAAACATCAACTTCATTTTTATTTGGTACAAAGCACATTAACAGCAGCAGCAGAGAGAGAGCTAAAATTTTACAAGTAGAGAATTAATCACAGCGGGTGATGACAGGCTGGTAAAGTGTCTCATTAGTAAAAGAATAACAAGGAGTTTAATAGAGAGCTAGTGTTTTGTAAGTATAATGGCCAGGGTTTTCAGAAGGTATTGGTGATTTGGGAATGCCTTAGTTCTGATATCAGTTCAGACCACCTAATTTTCAGAAGGTATTTAAGAAACCTTTTCCTGCAATTGCTTTAAAGCATTTTGAGGGTGAGCACCACAAAGCCAGTAGGCTGTTTTATCAGTCTTAGACAAAATTCTTCACTAAAAATGCCTAGATTCACAATTTGAGGAAGCAACAGCATGGTTTACGAGGCAGATTTGCAGCTGATGTAAAATATCACAGACCCAGAGAGTGCAGACTGAACAGTGCCAGTTTAGAGTAGTTGAGATCCTGCCCCTCCCATGAACTCCCTGCACCAAGAAAAGGATAAATCAGTGTAAAGAAAAGCTGCATGTTGTGGGGAAAGTTAACACACACACCCCCTGCCTCAATCATGCAAACACACCGCTTACTACAAGACGGTATATTGGAAATGTTTTATTTCTTGCTTGCAACAGACATAACTAAAGCAAGATCTCATCTGGAAAAGGGCATCATAAACCTAGCTGGCAGAAGCAGGAGAAATAACCATAAAAGACAAGAACAAGCCATAACTTGAATGGACAGATTGGAAAATGGAAAATGTGAGGAAGAAATTCTCATACTATTTTAGCTATTTTGAGGATGAGCCAGGAGTTTTACAGCAAGCGCGCTGGGTAGTTTACTCTTGTGAAGAATAACTAATGTCTTCAAACAGATTATCTGTAAAAGTAAGGGGGGGGGGGTATCTTTTTAAGCTTTCAAGATACATTTAAATGTATTATTCTGATTGGGTTTTGCTCTCATGAGTGCCTTTTCCTCAACTACTGAGCGTATAATTTATATAACCTTGTAATGCCATATATTGCAGGTGGGCATTTTATAGCAGTTTTATTTATATTTTACTGGTGTTCTGTGCAATAATGATGTTTTTGCTGCTTCCAATTTCATTCATTAGAGCAGGCAGGACAATAGGCAAAGCAGCTTGTCATAACCAGGGGGGCTAAAAGCACTGTTGGAACTTGAGCAATGCCTAATTCTCAGAGGCCCTCACCCGGTGTAATGTGCACCTACAGCTCAGTGGACTGTGGAAGTGACATAGGAAGGAGTTTGCACCAAAAAATGTTTACTGAAATGCAACATGCGATGCATAAAGACCAAAGGGCTTAGAAAATACATGAAATTTTGGCTATTAGTGCAGAAAAACAGGGATTTTCTCTCCTCCCTTCACTAAATCTATTGACATCACAGGGAAAATTTTGATGCCTACTCTCAATCTACTGAAGTCACACTGAGAAGATTTTTAGTGTTAGTTATGTAGCCAAATTATTTCTAGATATTCGGTGCACAATAAATCTACTTAGGGTGCTTTGTTCTGATGAACTCATTTAAATGTATTATATTAAAAAATTACATTTTCAGAGGCTTCTCTAGACATTTCTTAATCGGTTGTCATGGTGATGTCACTGATTACAGTTTTTAATGTCCCATTTGAAGATTATGTAGTACTTAATGATCCAAAAAGTAGGTCTAATTTCTTTAGAGAAAAAAAATATCTTTTCATGGAATGAATTACACAGGTTACTCATAGTAAAAAATAATGAAAAAATTCAAATAACACAATGTAAAGAAAGACTCAGTTAAGATTATAGGCCTAGAAGATGTTCTACATAAAGCAGCTTTTTAATAAACATAGCAATAAATAAAAAAAAAGTTGCAATCCCTAGAAGTGTGGAAACGGGTATAAGTAAAGAACACCTGAAATATCCTTGTACAATCTTCATCTCTCTTTACAATTACAAAATGGTAATGGTCTGCAGAGCAGGTGAAATTATTTTGTATTTTAAAGGAATTTGTTGTGACATTCTTCTCGGTTCCTGGCTGCACTGTCACTTTGATTTAGATGGCTCTGCAAGCTGCAGCACAGTTCTAGCTGGGAATTCAGTTTCAGCTTCACCTGAGCGTGCTCCACATTTGGAGGGGAAAAAACAAAAACTTCTCATTACTTCTCTGTTTCAGACTATTTTCCTCATCCTTAAAGGAATAAACATCACTGGTGGTTGCTCTAAAAACTTTAAATGTGGCTTTCATAAACAGTAATTTAAATTTCAAGAGGTATTGTTGTAGAGTTTTTTAATCTTTATATTCATTGATGTCCTAGCCTGTAATATCCTTTCACACATATTCTTCCTTTCTGTCCAGATAGCCCAGAATGAGACAAATAAACAGCTTATTACAATGTAAATTACTCTTTTCTCTGATCAGGATAATACAATTTTCTGTTCAAAAGTCCAATATTTTAGGTCCATTTCCCAAAAACTGGCAGAGGAAGTTGCCCACGGTGCTTGTGAAATCAAGGGACTCTTAAATGGCATCAGCTGCCCTTCCACCAGTGGTGGGGTTGGGAGCAGGAGGGCACGGGAAGCTCCTGGGATCATTTCCAGCTGCTGTGCTTCCTTTTGCATCTTGTGTCCCCTCAGGGTTCCAACCAGTTTAACTTAAACTAACAGGTCTCTTCCAAACCCAAAGGAACCTCAGGTTACTACAGAATAAATCCTCCTAAATGGGCGTCAAATCCTCAGCAAGAGCTGGTTCTCTCTGCCCATCCTCTGCTGTAAAACTATAATCCTTAGGCTGGCTTGTACCACACTGAAGTCAAGGAACAAGAAGAGTGAACTGTTTGTTTGCCAGCAAAGGAATTGTAAAAATAGGGATGGGAGGAGAGGAGGAAAGAATAAGGAATAACAAGGGAAAAATTAAATTATAGGGGGAAACTAGAGCTTAATTCCTATGATGTGATCATTCATCTTTGTCTAAGGTCTGGCTTTGCAGAAATATTTAGACACTTAAATCTCATTCCTGTAGAAGAGAATTAGATACTTACAGCATTTGATTTTTGGTTAACAAAATACTACTTTACCTTCCTGAAACAGCAAATCTTTTGTAAAGGTCCTTGAGAAAAGTCTTTTGATCAAGGTTTCAGGTTCTTGCTTTTAATTTCTCTGAAAAATCCCAAGTTTCTCTACCTATTAAAACTTCTCAATGGGCCAAGGGTGAGAACACAAGGAATAAGGAGGACTTGCCTTGTGGCAGATTCAAAAGGCAACAAAAAGAAACCAGTGTATTCTGTGCATAAGGAGAGTTGTAGCTTTTCTTCGACATGAAGAAAGTTCTGTGGGTCAAGGACTTCACTCACAGTGCACTGAATACACTTTAGTTTTGTTTGCAAAATAACTATCTTCTGTTTTTTTCTAGACAATAAGTCACAGAAAATACATAAAGACTGAAAATAAATCTTTCAAAAGATAAAGAGCTTTATTCATTGGTAAAGGGGAAGGTTTTGAGGGAAAAAGTACTGGGAAAATGGGTTTCACTGAGGGGAAAAAAAAAAGCAAGCCAAATCAAACCCCAAATAAGTCCCAAAACAATATTCTGGGAGGAGGGAGGAAATTTTTCTTATGTTTGAACTAGGCCTATCTGATCCCGGCTATAACCGGAGTAGAGAAACAATTCCTCTACCTTGCTTAAAAAATGTTATCAAATAGCACAAGCTGATTCACGTTTTAATGTTTTTATTTTCCAAAGGTACAAAGGCATAGAAGAAACAAAAAACCTTGAATCTTAGAAGCTCAGTGGCTTTGCAGGCACTGGAAGACGGGCTTTCCCCATGAGAACACAGAGCTCTGCCATAGCCCTGGTTGTTCTGGCGCAGTCCTTTTCCTGTGAGGTGAACAGAATGAATATTGTGTTTCCCAACTTCTTGATCCAATAGTTTCTTTAAAAAAACCCCAAAAACAAAAAACAAAAAACAAAACAAAACAAACAAACAAACAAACAAACAAACAAACAAAAAACCCAAACAAACAAACAAACAACAAAAAAAAGGCATTTGCTGCTGAGGCTTAATTTTACTTTGCTCAGGCCTAATTTTACCTCATCAGAGCTCCATTACTTTAATGTCTGGCAGCAATGTAACGAGTGTATTACTGAAGACTCACCAAGTGTCCATGCAGGGAACTGTTCTGATAACCTCTGGAAGGTTTATCATCCCCAAAAGGTGCAAGCACTATGTAAAAGAAGGAAAGAATGATACCACAAATGTCTTTAAAGATCTATTAGAAGGGAATTGGCAGAGGAAAACTGTGTGATCTGTAGGTTATTATGCACATGCTAAAACAGCCAGAACATTAAATATGTGGTGCTTCATTGCAGCCACAAATGCTGTGTTTGGCATGTAATGAAGTCAGGACTGTGGAAAGAAAGTGGTTTTATTCAGCAGGAGACTTAATGGTAAAACCTTCAGAACTGAACCTAATTGTCCTTTGAAGTACATGTTAAGGTCAGAGCTGTTCTTGATGGTAATTATAGTTCCCTTCTCCTAAAATCTTTGCAATTGTACCAAAACCTCCTGGGCTTTTACTGGCTTTGCTGCAGAGAGAAATAGTGTTTCCTCTTTCTTTTCAGTAAATAATGTTAATTTAAAAGGTCATTGTATTCTAGCTTTCTTGTGCTGGTTATGACTGCAATTACACCAATGCCAGTAAAACTAAATAATTATTATATTAGATATGTTATATAATATTATATATTATAAAGAAATATAAAAGGGAAAAGTGAAAAGTCATATAAAAATGAATGACTATTTTGATCAGGTGACCAGCCTACTTAGAATTTCAGTTAAGAAATGACCACTTCTCTTACAAAATCCTTTATTAACCTTCACCCCCCTCATAAAGTATTTCCTTCACTCCTCAGCAGTGAGGAAAGGTTCCACAAACCTTTATGTGCTCCTGCAAAAACTTTTGTTTTCTGTGGTGCAGGATCTGCTTGAGCAATGGTCCTTTTTAAAAGAAGAAAATAAATGTAACACCATAAAATAATTCTCTATTATCTAATTATACAGTCTCCCCAGCATTCTGTATGTAGAATGCAAAGAAGAAAGGAAAAAGAAATAATTCAAACCCCAGATCTCCCATTTTATGTTTCTCTTGGTGACTCTTTAGGGCTGGTAGTCTCGGACTGCCAGGCTCTGACAGGTAATCTACCCTTTTTTTTAAGACCTCAGCTCTTCTGCTTTGCTTTCAGCTTAAAGTTTGCATAAATTCACACACTGTCTTTTTTTTTTTTTTGCTCTTCTCAGCCTTGCTCTCCAAACCCCTGTTGCTGTGAATCCTTGTGCCTTTTCAGCTCCTGCTGACGTGAGAGAGTCTTGATGCTGTGAGCGCTCAGCAGCTGATGCGCTCCCTGCCATGCCTTGGCTGCAAATCCCTCCTGCCTTCCTTCAGCTCATCAGTTACCTCCCCAGCTCCTTTGGCATGTCCCAGGTGTCCTCAGGGTGAGTGCTTCCACTTCGTGGTCTGTGTCCTTCTAATGATCCTCTAGACAGGACTGAAGGTCTTTGTTCCAGCCGGTTTTTGAATGAGCACATTTCCGTACGCACCTCAACACCGTTAAAGAAAAAGGAATATTTGTAAGGTTCATCAATAGCTAAGTTTTAAGTCATCTCACTTCTTTGGCCTTATTTGACTTAATGCTTTTTCTAATTTTAGATTTTGTCTTTGCAATATGAGAAATCACTGTGTTCCAACTGGCCTCTCTAGGAACTATTCACAAATTCTTTCTTCTCTTGGCCAGACTTAAATGTTTCTTCTGAGGAAATGTTCAGTTTGAGCATCTACATAGTCATACCTTGGGAAATTCATAAAAAGACTGGTTTAGTTTCACTTTTTTCAGTAGTTGGATTTTTTTCAAGGAAAGACAAGTCCTCTAAGAATAAGAGGTGGCTAACATAAAAAGTGTTATTAAAGCGCACAGGAGCACTATAATTTAAATGCTTTCTCTGTTCATGACAACAGATTGTACTTTATATATTTATTACCATTTACATGCTATAACTGCAGTCTCTCATTTGCTCAGAATAATGGAACATTTCTGCTCATACAACAGCTTGTTTAGGCCAAATATAGGTCATTACATTTATGTGAAGTATGCATCACTTTGTGGCATTATATGTTGACCTCTTCTTTCTCAGATTAAATAATTTTATACTAATTTATGCAATTTTTTGCTCACTCTTTTTTTTATCCCCTCAGTAAAGGGAAGGAAATGTAATTCACAATTGTAGAGTGACTGGTGTGCATTCACACTAATGGTGAAGTGATTAGCTCTTCAAGGTGGTTTAAAATATGTTAAACCAAGTATATTTTTTTATCACTGAATATTCAGAAAACTTCATAGTCTTAGTTAACCACAGTTCAACAGTAAGAAACATGGTAGAAGGGTGATTATCCCTCCAAACTTGATACCCTTTCCGTACTGGCATTCAATTTGATTAATGTTTACATTAACAGCAATTTATTGGTCACTTGCTCAGCAGAAGCTTTCCAAAGAGACATTATATATGTTAATGTATTACTACTTACATCCCCATAAAACATACACAGATTACAAATTGGAAAATATAGGACTAATTAACACTGATCAGCAGATGTGTATGCTGCTCTGATATATTGAGAAAATCTGATTTTCAGCTTCATTTAGTCAGAATCAACATGTTGGCCATCATTTTGAGGAATGCCTGAGTAAACTCTAAAACACATCAATAGAGGCCCTATTCACATATTCAGCTTTGTTTTTCTATAAATCTAAAATAGATAATAATGTAGTTAAGTGTAAGACTTGTATCTATTTTGCATTGGATTTGAAAATCAAATAACAGTCATAGAAGGACAGAATGATTTGGGTTGGAAGGGACCTTAAAGCCCACCCAGTGCCACCCCCTGCCATGGGCAGGGACACCTCCCACCAGCCCAGGTTGCTCCAAGCCCCGTCCAACCCGGCCTTGGACACTCCCAGGGATGGGGCAGCCACAACTTCTCTGGGCAACCTGTGCCAGGGCCTGCCCACTCTCACAGGGGAGAGTTTCTTCCTAATGTCTAATCTAAGCCAACTACTTACTGTGTAAGTAAAGATCTTCTGGTAAAGCAATCCAAGGATAGTGTTCACACAGCCCAAAAAAGTACATTTCTGTATAGACTAAAACTGAAATCTCCCCTCTTTTTATGCTTTGTTCTTAGGTATTTTTATTGTGATGAGAATAGGAGATATGATAAGAAAGAAATCACAGCACAGCTAAAATCAAGAAGGAAGAACTTTAGGGCAATTAGTGTGTTTAGAGATCATTATCTGTCTAGTACAATACAGCTCCCACTTCTGCTAAAGGAATGTATCAAATAAAAACCCACTTTTGTTCTGCACAAGTTCATTCCCACACAAGTGCACCATATGCTGATGTGCAGCAAGACCCAGGCAGATGTGAAGGGGCATCAGAGAAGACTCCAGAAAAGAGAGACTGGCACAGAGACTGGCTGATCTCACAGCCCATCATCAGAAAGGAATGTGTCAGTCCTGTTTACTCCCAGGCAGTGCTGGGAAATGAATAACATTAAACATTCAGCAACATTATTTCTTTTCTATGTCTGCATAAATTTTTAACAGTTGTGGTGTCCAAAATAATTTGTATAAGTTTTAAAGCTAGGAAATATATTCAATCATAATATGCCTTTGTCAGTCAGTCCAATAAATTTAATTTTGGAGTGTTGCTCTTAAAGTCTGAACTGGACTATTTTTTAATCAATTTGAAATTAAATTTTAAATTACTGCCAGCTTCCTTCACATTACAAGAGGAGAAGTTTTAACCTACTAAGAGGTACCCCAGAAACTTGTGCCTGTTGTGTCAAACACAGCCTTGCCAGTGTGCAAGTGCTCACACACAGGAGTGCCTGTTCTCCTGCCATCACTAGGGATATCACATACATATGTGTAGTATATAGAGTGCACTTTGATTATATTTTAATATAAAACATACCTCGTTTTAAATTGCTGTTCTTATGGGATGTCATTTCCAGTATGTCTATACAGCAAGACCTACTCGGTGTTTTTATGATGTCTTAGACCCACCCCCTGCCCAGCCTTCAATCCCCATTTCCCTTGATATTTCCTCTCCGCCAGTTTTTAAAATCTTTCAGATATTTGAGCAATATGTCATGTTTGCTCATCTGTTGTGGACAAGGTTGGGGTCACCCATGCAGGCTGTTCACCTGCCAAGGTTGCTGCCTTTGGACAGGCGGGGGATGCTCTGTCAGAGTGCAACAGTAAGGAAAGGAGATCCAGGAATTTGAATAGCTTTGCTCTGCCTAGTCAAATCTCTAAAGCATTTCAAATTTTATTAACTTCTACTGATCTGATTTATTTTTCCAGTGCATTATGGCTTGAAAACAATGTGGGTGGACCATCAATAAGTGGCTTTGCTTTTGGAGACAAGACTGATCTAAGAAAAGAGGGATCTGACTATCTTCTTTGGTCAGGAGGACAAACCAAGGCAAACTGCTGTGTGTCCTTGGCAACTTTACTACCAGAATCTCCTAAATATTCCTGGCTGTAGCCCCTTGATTTTGATAAATATTTCACTTTCAGAAAAAACTTTTAGCTTCAAAAGGACTATTATCTTGAAAACAAACAGGAAACATACAGAGCATGTAAAAACATGCTTTATGGTCTAAAGATTTTAAGACTAAACTGGTTTTGCTTTTCCAGCTTGTGGTGAGAACTCTGCAGCACTTACTTTGGGTACAAGTTATTATTTCTGTACAGGATGGCATTTCCTCCAGACTGAGCTTCTTAGAAAGAAAATGTCTATAGGTACGTCAGCAATTCAGTGTAAATTCTGGATTGGATCCACCATGTGGGAATTCTGCTCCAGCCACAGACATTTCTCTGGAAGCAAGTGCATTCATAGTATCCTCTGCTGATTTTTGGCTGCTGAGTTCATCACTGTTAGGAAGTGAAATCATCATTCTGTAAGAATATGCAGAATGAATATTAGATTAATCATATAATTGTTATGAGAAAAAACATAAAGGAATTTGTGCCCTATAAATTTCTAAGCTTAATAAATTAATTATGGAAAATATTCCATTTGTTCACAAAAGAGAAAATCTTACTCAAGTATTTATTAGTACTGTATTAAACTGTGTTGTGGACATAACACTCTCTTCCTCTTGGACTTTGCCAACAACATAACCAAAAGGTTTTTTACATCTGTTCAGTTCTTCAGCTTACAAAGCAAAAAGAGGGGCAGCTTGTGGGTGATTTTTTAGGAAGGAGAAAATCACCCACTGTACTAACCAAAAGAATGAATAGCTTTCCCAATTTATCCAATGTAGGTTTTGAGAGTCCAGAAATTGAATTTTGAATTATGTCAATATTCTCATAATTTAAGAAGCTTCCAAATCTATTGTCTTGTTGAGTCTCATATGAATATGGAGCATCTACCGTCACTGAGTACAGAACAGCTGTCTGCAGATCACTGAAAATTTGTTAGTTTCACCAGTTGAAGAGATTTATTTTCCACTGGTTTTAACTCAAAAGAAAAAGTCTTTCATGTTATAATATTGTGTTACTGTGCTGGAGTAGAAGTAAATGCCAGGTAGAAGTAAAAAAGGTGCCCTTGATAGCAAAAAAAAGCAAGTGCCCTATACTGTGTTGGTGCTAATATTTGAATACAAGAAGCTGGGATTAGAGAATATGAAAGCTAGCAATGAACACTGCTTTCTGTCAGTCAGATGCATTACAGTGTTTTGGGCTTTTAATGTGCTTTTATTTCAGTTTCCTAAACTGTCATTATTCAAACATTTGTGAATTTCCCTGTCTCCTTTCTCTTTACAGTCACTGCTAACTGAATGTGTAAAAACCACCAGGCAGCACTTTCCAGTCCCGTTTGGTGAGTGTGCAACTTCTTGGGGCTGGTCATTGTAAGGTGTAGAATTTAAACTTTGACAAAAGCTAATGCTGTGTGTTCATGTTTGTGTGCATTCACATATGCACCTCTAGATATATATACGTATATAAAGAGAGAGACATATATAAACTCAATTCTGTCCTCATGTTCTGAAAACCTTCTAAGCCTTTTATCTGTTTCTCTTTCAAAACAAGATACCTGTTTGCAGTCCTCATACCAGATCAATTTGGAAGTGGTAGGAGTTTAAAAAAAGCCAGTAAATCTTCCACTGATAAGTGAAAGGTCGTATTTTGGGAACAAAGAGAAAGAATACCAATTGTATGCAGCAAATACTGTTTATCTTTTCCATTCATCTGTCAGTTTTGAAAAATCACGTGTTATCTAAGAGTTAAAAATAGAAGGTTGCTAATATTGTACAGAAACACTTGTTCTAGATCTTAAATTCCAATTATTGCTTACAGTACATTGATAATTTAATTTAGCACAACTTTATCAGCTGCATACCTCCAGCTGCCTGCTGCACCCTGTATGGCTTCAATACTTGCTCTAATCCGATGTGTAAGTTAGTGTTCCATGAGGAATAGGGAGCCTTCCAATTTATTAACTGAAGTATCTTACATCTTTCTATGCTAGAAAAAATTTTATATTGACATATCCGGAGTTTTTATTGAAGTTATATTAGTGCTATCTATCAGGGATATGCTAGAAAATCTATAACTTCCACCAAAATGTTGCCCATGTGAGCAATTCAGTTTATGAAGTACAATCTTCCCAGGCTGGCTTAGTGCCTCCTGGTTCATTTTTCAAGCTATGTGATGTTTAATGAATTTGTCAAAATAAAAACTAATACACAGTTTCACGTCTATCATCAAATTATGCTTTGCAATATACGGCTAAGAGTATGAAAAAAGACACCTATATGAAGGTCTGCAAATGGAAAACATCTCAGGTCTGTGCTGTTCTATTTCTTGTTTTGACACTTCTTCGCAGACTCAGAGATGTTTTACTTTGGTTGCAATTGCTCAGGGAGTTTGTCCAGATGAAGCAACGACACAGTTTCATTATGTGGAGCATGTAGATATTTGTCTGCAGTGCACCATCAAGCCAGTCAATAGATTTGCAAAAAATAAATAAATAAAAGGAAAGGTTGAGAGGTCTTTATGACCTTGTTTAAAGCAATCCCAGATCCCATTTTCTAAACTACTAAACAGATTTTCAGACTCATTTGTTTTCTCTTACATATTAAGTCAGAACCTTGCAGCAACTAACAGACTGACATTTTTAAAACAGCTTGACATACTGTTTGCCCTGTTTATGTGCTGCATCATTTTCCCAGGGCCTTAAGTTTCTTTGAACAAAGCTAAGAACAGTAAACCTTAAGGAATGCTAAAAAGGGAAATGATTTCTCCATGCCCTGCTCTGCAGGCATGAGTAATACACGCTGTGCTGGCCACCAGTTTTCATAATCATTGGCAGCTGTCCATCATCATAAATCACTCAGTGCTGTGACCTCTGAGGGATCTCACAGGTCACTGCAGAGTGCTCCACATGTTTTATTTTCCACTTTTGATGGAGTGAAGTAATGACAGAATGGTGATAGGAGAGTGACGAGACCTGTAACTTCAGGAATATGAGTCCTACTGAGGGAGATGGGTTTGTTTAGCCTGGAGAAAGGGAGGCTCAGGGGGGACCTTATCATTCCCTACAGACAGGAGGTTGGAGTCAGGTGGGAGTCAGCCTCCTCTCCCAAGTGACAGGACAAGGGGACATGGCCTTAGGTTGTGCCATGGGAAGTTGATGCTGGATATTAGGAAAATTTTCTTCACTGAAGGAGTGGTTAAGCATTGGAATAGGCTGCCCAGGAAAGTGGTACAGTGACTTTCTGGACCACAGGAAGTGTTTAAAAATGAGTAGACTTAGCACTTTGTTATGGTATTTGGTCAAAGGTGGGACTTGCCTATCCTGGAGGTCCGTTCTAACCTTAGTGATTCAATGATTCTGTGACTCTCAGGCCCATTAGCCCAGTCAGATGCCTTGTGTACACCCCCTAAACAAGGAGGGATAGGGCTCTGTAGCTGAGCCTGAACTGACAATCCCCCAGCCATTCTACACACAAGTGCAATGCTCAGCCATATTAAGCTAATAAAGCATATTAAACACCCACTGGTGGGGCACTGCTGATTACACAATGTAAACAAGCCTAACCCCACAGCAGAGAGACCTTTTGTGGAGAACACAGAACCATCAACAGATATATTCCTGTATTTCCTCTTTTAAAAGAAGTCTATTTTAGTTGTATCTTTTTAAATCCTGTGTTCCCAGCTGCTGAGCTAAAATGATTGTGGGCTTGAACTTAGTGATGGTGTTTTATATTCACTGGCATAAATTTTACACATGCAGATGCTATTAATACCAGCACATAGAGGAAATAATATTTAAATGCACATGGTCTTTAAAAACTTCAGGTTTGTGCATAGCACTGAGTGTGCCTGTGCACTGGAGTGTCAGCACAACCTTAGGGATGGGTGCAATCCTGTTGGATCAGGAATGGGAGGCAGGAGCTGCATGATAGAAAACAGGAAATACCATCTGTAGCAATTACTCCTTTTACTATGGAATAATGGTCAGGATAGTGCCAGTCCTTGGCTAGTCCCTGCACAGTCACATTACTCCAGGGCGACTCTGACACCTTTCCTGCTGTTTTAGTGTTTTCTCTTTCTTGTACAGGAGATGAGTCCTCTGGGATAGTCTGCAGAAGCAATGCCACCAGTCACTGAATCAAGATATTAGTTCTTGCAAACAAACACACAGGGATTCCAAAATAAAACATGACTATAGGGTTTTTCTGTGAGTGGATGTGGTTTTGGGGAGTTTTGGGAGGGTGTTTTACTTGTGGGCATTCTTTTTCCTGCTAGGACTAAATTCCCTGTCAGGAAGAAAATTAAGAATCTGCAAAGGCACAGAACTCTCAGTGAAATTAGGTCGAAGTCTGGGAATATGTGGGAAAGGTGGTGCAGAAAGCCAATCTGTTGAAGTCTGGGATTGCTTCAAAAGGCTTTATTGAGTCTTTCAAAACATTTTCCATTGGTTTCATGATACTATCAGAGTAATGAATCAAGAATGAAGATTCCTTGAAGGAATGTTCGTTAGCATAATTATGCTCATTAATATAATAAATTCATCACTTCATATTTATCTGATTGGCTTACTTGGGATTAAAAGTCTGAAGTTGCAAAACCAAAGATGACCTTTGCTGTGAGCTCGAGGACTTCACTGTTCAAAAGGTTTGTGATCACACTGTCCAGGATCCTGTGCTCACACAAGTACCTCAAGTATATTTTTGTTCATAATTATAGTACCACAAATATTCTGAAATAAAAAAGCCTCTCCGACTTTTTTTTCACAGGCAGAACATCTAATATTTGCCAAACAGGCACATTCCTGGGAGACAGTATTGTACCTAGAAGCATATTCTGGAAATAGTTAATATAGAACCTCTGTGTAACTTGAGTTCATTTATTCTTGATAATAAAGGAATGCTAGGTTGGCATCCTAATGTCCTATTTTTCTGCTTAGTTGGAACCTGTCATGTGCATGTTGACATTAACAGGAAAGCTGAATATGAAACTTGACTTCACTACCTAGAACATTAAAATTTCAGTAAGTTCAAAAAAGAAAAATGCAAACATTTGAGAGGTCATTTTGCTTGTTCATTTTTTTTACAGTAAATTGCATGCAGCTCTCATTATATCATTTATCTCTCATAATAGCTTAATTTGGACTTCTTCCAAATTAAAATGGAGACAAATTCATTGTTTTGCTGTTTTCAAAAGAGATGCTGAATCTCATATCAATAAGGCAATAGAGCAACGTCTTGAATACTAAAAGGAATACACAATTTCCTTCTGGTAGCTGTGCTAGCAATTGAGTTACTGTGTTTCCCTTGCTTGAATGGCTAAAGAAAATAATGGGTTTGTCCCTTCAAATGGCACTGTTGAATCCAAGAGTTGATTTCAGCAATGCGACTCATACATCATGCTGTCGTGGTTCACATATGGTCTCTTCTCCTAGAAGAGTTTCTTGATGGCTTCCTGTGTGATAAAACACATCTCTCTGTATCTCATATTGCTTCCATTGCCTCCTCCACACTGCAAAGGGAAAGTGAGTAGGTAAATCCTGCTTATCTCTGAACGTTCCCCTTTAAAGGCAGTTATGGTGTTATTACCAAAGTCATAGTTTTCAAAGGTGATCAGACAATAGTTATTTTTTTAAGAGTCATTATATAACGTTATCCACACAAGTACTGCCTGTTGTCCCTGCCAATGTAAGCTGAACTGTTGGCATGTTCAGGTTAGTTTACTAAGGCTGGTTCTTAGGCTGTAGTGAAACTTGTCCAGTACTTAACTATAGGCTTGGGGCAGAGGGACTGGAAAGATACCCAGCAGAAAAGGACCTGACCTGGGAGTGGTAGTCAAAGTGGTGGAACATGGCCAGTGCGTGTCCAGGTGGGCAAGAAGACCAAGGCCATCCAGACCTGGATCAGAAATAGTGTGGCCGCAGGAGCAGGGCAGTGACTGTCCCTTGTGCTGGCACTGCTGGGGCACCTCCAGTGCTGTGTCCAGTTCTGGACCGCTCAAGACATCAAAGGGATGGAGGTGCTGGAATGTGTGGAGAGAAGAGAATGGAGCTGGGGAAGGGTCTGGAGCAGCAGGAGCAGCTGGGAGGGCTCAGCCTAGATAAAAGGAGGCTCAAGGGGATCCTCTCGCTCTGCAGCTCCCTGACAGTAGGGAAGTGGTGGGGCACATCGGGCTTTTCTGCCATTTAACAAGAGATAGAACAGGAGGAAATGGCCTCAAGTTTTACCAGGGAAAGTTTTGTCTGGATTTTAGGGAAAAATTCATGACAGAAAGGGTTGTTAAGCTTTGGAATGGGCTGTCCAGGGCAGTGGAATGTGTTCATGGAAGCATGCATGGAAGTGTTCAAAAAAGCAAGTGGATGTGGCACTTGAGGACATGGTTCAGTAGGAAACATGGTGCTGGGTTGGACCTGATGATCTTGGAGGTCTTTTCCAACCCTTTTGATTCTATTTCATGAAATAAGAAGCTTCAGAACAAGAACCATTACCTATGTGGCTACTCATAGGAAGGAGTATGACACATGTAGCACTGTTGTCATACAGCTGAGGGTCCTGTATGGTCACCTGGCCTTCAGTAAGTGCTTTTGGTCACCCTTCCGGTACTCCCTTCATCCTTTTATGCTTGTTTGTTCATCTGAGAAGAACATAGAATTTTATTTTAATTTATCAAATCATGACTTTGATTACAGCCAAGAATTAATTTTCCATGTGCGTGTTCCTGGAATTGCATGGGCACTGAGAGCAGAATTTGACCATACAACACTATCAAATGTAAGTAACACATATCAAGAATAGCAATTGTAATGTTCAAAAACATCCCACGATAATATGGAGCATGTCCTGAAGAATAACATAATGCACTGAATTTTAAGGAAGCAAAATGCAAGTGTTTATACTGGAAAATGTCCAAGACACAACTATTATCTGCCACATATTATTTGAAATATTCTCCTCCATAACAAGCGATGACAGGAGGTCAAAGACACCCTTTAACTCATGCTCTGGAGACAAACACAATTCATACTGCCTTTTAAATATTAACTAGTCACTGTTCTCAATTTTCTCATGAGTTAACTAACAATAGTAATCATTAATATCAAATGCTCTTATGGACCTTTCAAGGCACGGATTTCAAAGAACTCTGCAAAAATCTGGAAGTGTCTTTATTTCCCAGCTTTGCAAATGAGGAGAGTGATGTGGTTGGGATTCGTGATTTGCCTAAAAGCACACATTGCCAGAATGCATTTCTAAGAATAGCACTTAGAAGTTTTTGGCTCTCAGCCAAAGGATCACTTCACTGAACCACTTTGCTTCCCATACCTGTGTTAAGAGCCATGTAATGCTGATTTAGAGATGAATGAAAAGGAAGAGCACCATTCCGTGTACCAGCAACACGGTGCTTTTTAAAATCTCACAGTGCTCTATCAGACATTTCTCTGATTTCACCTGACTACAAACAGACTTGAGCTGGTACTTATTTGATAAGTCCCCACTACTTGGGTGGCTGTATACAGGAATACTCTCAGCACTCTCTGCACGATTCTTACTGTTTTGATCACTCTTCTAGAAGATTTTTACTTCATTGATAGAAAGTCCTGATGGGGCATAAAAACTCAAGAGTCTTGGCTCAAAGTGGAATAGAATTAAATTCAGAACGACTGATGGAATACACAGAAGTGATTGGGGGACAGACTTTTACAGAATCACAGAATCAGCTGGGTTAGAAAAGAACTCTGAGATTGAGTCCAACCTCTGACCTAATACCACCTTGTCAACCAGACCATGGCATCGAGGGCCACATCCAGTCTCCTCTTAAACACCCCCAGGGCCGGTGACTCCACCCCCTCCCTGGGCAACCCATTCCAATGTCCAATCACTATAAATAACTTCTTCCTGATGGCCAACCTAAACCTCCCCTGGCACAGCTTAACACTGTGCCCTCTTGTCCTACTGCTGTTTCCCTGGGAGAAGAGACTGACCCCCACCTGGCTACCCCCTCCTGTCAGGGAGTTACAGAGAGTGACAAGGTCTCCCCTGAGCCTCTTCCTCTCCAGGCTGAGCCCCCTCAGCTGCTTCTCACAGCACTTGTGCTCCAGTCCCTTCACCAGCCTCAGTGACCTTCTCTGGACCTGCTCTAGCCCCTCAACATCCTTCCTGAACTGTGGGGCCCAGAACTGGACACAGCACTGGACCACTGCCCTGGCCCTGCTGGTCACACTATTCCTGATACAGAGCAGGATGCCATTGGCCTTCTTGGCCACCTGGGCGCACTCTGGTTCATGTTCAGCTTCGTGTCAATCAGATTCCCCAGGTCCCTTTCTGCCTTTAGAACAGAAACCCCTGTGAGTATTTTGCTTATAGAGTGAGTTTGGCAGCACTATTGCTGCTTATTTTTTATTTTGTTGACATTAGGAACATTAGCAACCATATACTAAACCACCTGAGGATTGTGTGAATCTGATGAAGGACAGACCCCACAACTTATGTACTGTCAGGCTTACATTTTAGGCAGCAGTGGTCTGACCAAAGAAAGAGACTTCACTATGATGCACAGGCTTGATCACCTATAATTCAAGAGTGGAATCCATAGCTGAATTTAGGTGATTAAATTCTGCATCAAGAGATAAAGGTTTCATGCCTGGGAATGTATTTCCAACATGCAGCACAGTGAGGCAAGGAAAAGCTCTGAAAATGAGCTGAAAACAGATGAGTAGTGTGTAATTCTCATGCTGCTTCTCTTCTGCACTTCTATCCCCTACTCTTGCTCTTTGAAGATCTAGCTCCAAGGTCTAAGGACTCAGCTGTGCTCTCAGGAGCATCAGGGAAAGGTTGCAACAGGGAGATGGGGGAAGGAGGGAGTGAAAGGGAAAGGAAGTAGCAGATACCTTGGAGACACTAACCAACCAAATCTTAAATATTCCTTTTGAAACTGGACCACTGTGCAGCCAGAAAGTCAAAGGATGTTAAGTTAGTACTATGGAGCATTTTAATCTATTGCAATGAATTAAACACTCTGAAAACCAGAATATCAATATTTTTCAGTTCTTTGGCCAATAAACAGTATAGTAATGCTTTTTGTGGGTTCTGTTTTTTCAGTTCTGACTGCTCAGTGTCCCCTTCATCAGGAAGGACAGTCTCTGCATGCTGAGTGCACATAAACTATGCTTAATTGCTTGGGGTTTGCCACAACACAGGCAGAAATGAAACTCTGAGTCACAGAGTTGCTTAGGCTGAGTTAGGGACTCAGTTAAGGACATTTTGGTCTGTACATGTTCCACCTGGAACGTTTTGGGCCAGAGAGTTACATACTATGTGTTCTACATCTCTAAGTTCTTTATCCAGTACAAATCAGGACACATCAACTACATTCCTCCTCTTTAGAGTGTGTGGTAAGTTTGTGGTAAACAGCCTTGAATATCAAGCACTATTTCTATCCATTTCATTCTGATTTCTGGTACAGCAAATGTCATAATTAGGGAAGAAGGGTCAGTGTTTGGTCCCATTTCTAAGTCCCTTGAATCCATGCCTTCCAAATGTTAAGTCCTGGAGGAAAATTGTGATTGTTTTCCCCCAGTAACAATAGGACTGTATCCAGATTGGCATATACAGCCTTATGTTTCCTGACAGTCTGTTTGCCCTGCGGTTTTGACTGTATTTTTTCTGCAAAAGTTTGATAAACCATGTTCTTAAAATGAAATACTTTTAATTAAAAATTTGAAAAAAGAAAAAAGATTTTGCATGGCTGCTTTACAAATTTATTATTATCATCTGGCACTTGACAGAGTTCTCAAGAAAGATGCATAGCCTGTTTGGTTAAATTGCAGTGAGAGAACAGAGTTGTGTTACATATTCCATCTTTTCCTATACTATCTTGCCACCTACAGCAGCCACAGTTTACCCTGCCAGTCCTTTTTTCTTGTCTAACTCCATGAAGAAGCTGAGTTTCAGACAGCTCTGACTGTCACTGTCTAGGATCTGAGCCTAAAAAGCAGGATGGTTTCTTTGTTTTCCAAGGACCAAGATGAAAATTTTCCAGTGCTTTTGTAGGTTTGTCTGTCTTTCCAGCAAGAGAATTCTTTGTATGTGATGCGCTATTGTTTAGGAAGGGAAAACTAGGTTAGTTTCTCTGTGTTGGAGTCCTTGCTCTCCTACCTGTCACTCCATCTTGGACATCAAAAATTAATTTTTATCTGCTTGCACTCTATTCTGCAGGAGAATTTCTTTTCCCTGTTTGTTTTAGCTGGTAAACTTTCTCTGCAAAACCTTATTTTAGTGTGGTTCATTTATATAATACAATCATATAATTTCTCATTTATCATGTGTTTTGTTATACCACTGTGAAGGTGCCTCAGACCAGCTGAACATATTAAGTATTTGAGAGTATATTATAGCAGCAAATGAACATTTTTATCAACACAGTTTATGATATAATTAAAGAAATTGAACTGTTGTGTGTAGGCAAAGCCTTAACTTAGTAACACTGGGTTTATTTAGGCCTTTCAGCTAGTCCTTATAGCAGAGGTTTGCTGCAATATATTTTGGTAGAGCTGTAGAGGGGAGCAATAAATCAGTGGTCTTATCATGTCCTCTGTCAGTACCTTGCCTTTACTGGGAAAATTGATAATTAAACCAGCAGACAGAATTCACTGAATCCCAGTCTTGCAGCCGTTCACCAAAAAGACAGGCTGCTCTACCTGAAAATGCTCCTGGTCTGGGTGCAACTTTTAGCAGTAAAAGAGTGTTTGTGTCAGAATTGCTTATGCCACTTCCCTGAATGAAATAAGCTGTTTTTCCTCAGTGTGACTGTGTCTACCCCAGGGCTTTTGCTGCTACAAAAATACTCCTAGCTGACATTGTTCTGTGGAAAATGTCTATATCTAGCTTTAGTCTAACTAGGACCTTAGAAATATGAGCTATCCCTGTAGATCCAGATGGAAGTGGGGAAGGAGCACAAGGTACATGTCACCGGTAACACAGAAACAGTAAGTATTTGCATTTGATGATATTTTCCACTAACAGGCTGGCAATCTACACATGTGCTGAAGAACTTGTCACACACTCACCTACTATCATTTAATGCACATCTATTTAATCGTAGGTGGTGTGAGGTACATTTTAGGTGAGGTGCAACTTTCGTAATTTCAGGAGATGAACTTGACTCTGCATTTTCTTGACTTATTGATGGTGTGTAATAAAATGCAAATGCCTACCTTGTATCTGGGAAATAGTAATTAATGATAAATACTAGTAGTTATCTATTTCTTAATTGGATAAATACACATTTCAGAAAGGAACCTGTCATATTTTACAACCTAATTAAAAGAACGTATAAAAGGATTATTGCATGCAGTGGTCTGTGATAATTGAGAAAGACAAATAAACCCAAGCTTTGCTACAGGCTCTTTGAAGAAAAAAAATTCTGCACCAGAAAAGGTAAATCTGTGAATGGGCATTGCTCTGCATGGAGACATGGCTGCTCCACATGTGGAAGGAGCTGTTCCCACTGCTCCAACAGCTCTAGGATAATGTTGTATCACATGGCATGAAAGGAACAGCATGTGTTATCAAATTCCATTACCCAGAAGCTATTCTTCAGAGCCTCTGGTTCAGGTAATTAGCATGGTCCTTAATTTGGCAGCTTGCAACAAACCTTTCAGTCATAGTGCTGCAGTCAGGACTCAGAAATGCTGCTGCAGAACTGGCCCAGGTTTCTTTCCCTTGGTACAGGAAGCTGCAGAGAAAGAAGATTTAGTTAAGATAACATTCTTACCTGGGAGACCTGTGCTACGTGCTCTGCTACCCATTTCCTTTGGCTTCTGTTGGCAGTTTATTCTCACTTTTATTGTTTCCATTCTAAAAGAAGTATGTGAATATCTCCAAGACAAAAAAAAAAAAAAAAAGAAAAAACCCAAAACCAAACCAAACCAAAAAAGAAAGCAAAATAAAACCACAACAAATAAACAAAAGCAAGGGTAAAAGGAGAAACAAATAAAACTGTTAAAGAAACTTCCCTTTCCGACCATGCAGGAGCCACTTCATCAGTCACGCTCATCACAGTGCAAACCAAGCTGCCTGCACTAATTGTATTCCTCAACAAAACTGAGGGGGTGAGCAATTTCCAGTGGAAAGGTTTATGTAGGAAGATAATTAATTAAAATTGTCAGATGGGACATGTTATTTTCATTGGGATTTTCAGAGAGAGTGTATAGAAATATTCAGTAAGATCAATAGATTGTGTTCTGTAAGAGTACAATACAGCATATTTTGTCAGTCTGAAACATTTTGATGATCAGAATAAAATATTTCAGAACTTTGTTTTTATTCTGATTTGAGATGATGGAAAAAAATGGAAACATTATGAGCCTGTGGAATCAAATTAATATCTTGGGTTTCCTGACAATATAGAAAAGAGTCTCTTTTCCTGCTATTCACAGAATAACAAAGTAGTTGAAGCTGGAAGAGAGCTCTGGAGATCTCCTAAATGGGCATACATTCACTTCTCTGAGATTCTTTTTCTTTGGTAAGGAAGAAAAGATTTGTCCCATTTTTAACAGTAATATGCCTAATCTGAAGTTATAACAATGCACGCTAAATTTTTAGCAATACCTCTTGTATCTTTATCTATGGATGGAAAAATGCCTTTTCTGAAGAGAAAAAGTATCTGACAGATCTTTGAAATGTTTACTATGTGTAAACAGATTATTAATATTCTGCAATAAATGTTTGCTTCCAATTTTAAGATCCTTAAGTGAAGTGACTTCTACCCTGATACTGCAGATACTGATACTCAGATATTCCTTCTGAGGCTCTTCCTCAGAAGAGTCTCCTTAATGTTAATTTGGAAGCGTGAATTTTAGTATAAAACAGCTACATTTTTATTCACATTAAAAACTGATAATGCATGTTCCACCATTTCTCAACATCATGCATGTTTCACAGTTTCATGAAAAAATTGACTGCAACAATAATCTCCTGGTCATGTGAAAAATCCCCTCTGAGACTCTAGCTAAAATTTGACAATTGGCAAACTCTATATGAAAATAGACTTTTATTGCAGTACAAAACCAAACAGGCTGTGATTTGTTTCCTCACTGTCACAGGGAAAACTCAGCTGCAGTCCTCAAATAGAAAAATGAGCATATAGGGTTGGCACTGGTGTCCTGCCACAACACGGATAAGAGTCCTTGCAGCTCTCCAGTGATCCTTAGAAAATGACTTGGATTGCCTGAACATGTTCTGTGGGCAGGCTGTTCAATGAGTCCAAACCTTGCTAAATCCAGTCCTGCCTAAAACACAAACTACAGGGGTTTGGCAGTGATCAGACCAGAGAATTTACAAACTAAAATTCATTTTTTTCCTACACAACCAATTTCTGCTTAGGACAGAAGCTGCTGCAGTTCATTTAACTCCAGTCAGGACGAATTCCCCCAAGCTCCACGAGAAGTAATTCAAAGTCCTACATAATGTAGAGCAATGCCAAAAGTAGCATGTTCCTCTGCACATATGAAACTATGAGTTGTTACAGTGAATAGTGGTGGTTTTGTCTGGACTAAAATAATTCTGAAAGGAGCAGTCTGAGTCCATAAAATCAGATTGGATACATGGCAAGGTTCTATAGCTTAATGGGGATGGTGTTTGTGTCTCTAGCAAGTTCTCTGCTGGGACACCAGTGCAATTCAGTTGTGCTCCTACATATTTAAATAGGACTTTCCTTAACTTTAGACATGTGGTTTAAATACGCTCAAGAATTATGCAAAACCCCTGGGTTTGTAAAGCCTTCAGCACCATTCCTCAGCCATTAAGATGGGACTCAAATCACAGGGGAACACAAAAATACTGTAATTAAGTTCAGAAGTTTTTGTAGCGTAGATGAGATATATTGTTTGAGGCAGTTTCTTGCCATTAGTGGGTTTTGCTGAAGATGTTGCTCTGTATCAAAAAAACCAACCAACCAAAAAAACCCAGCTGGCCACAAAGGAAAAACCCAGACTTGTCCACAGACTGCAAAACTACATTGCCACAATCCCTGGTGTGCCTGTATGGGCTTCAGAGGTGGGTGGTGACACTCATGCCCTGGATCCCTACAGCAGCATCCACCTGATGCCATACCTGTGCTGTTCAATATACCTGATGCTCAATTCTGAGTTGGTCTGGGGAGCCCTGCAGTGGCACAGCTGAGTGCTGTCCAAGGCTGAAGGCAAGCTCAGTGCCCTGTTCTACTGTGGAGGCACAGCCAGAGGTGGACCAGGACAGAATGGTGCTCACTTATGGTTCTTTGCACTGCCCATCTTTGCAGCCATGCTGTGCTAGTTGTGCCTCTTAGTGGTTTTTAACCCTTAGGAATGTTTCCTGTTGTGTGGAAATTTAGGTCTAATATTTCTGACAGGCATACTGAGCTCTGATTTACCACCCAGTGTATGATCATGACTTGCTACCCTTGGTTTCTTAGGTCACAAATTTTCAGTTCTTACTCCTTTTTTTTTTTTTTTCCTTTTGGGGGATGTTTTTTTTTACCCCTTTTTTAAACAATTATCTTATATTTAAATTTGTTTTTACATTTTCTGCACCACGAAGTATTTAACCCCTGACATTTAGAACAGATGTCCAGGGAAGTAATGGAGTCACCATCCCTAAATTGTTCAAAAGGCATATGGACGTGGCACTGGGGAATGTGGTTTATCAGTGAACATGGTGGTGCTGGGTTAATGGTTGGAATGAATGATCTTAAAGGTCTTTTTCAATCTCTGTGACTTGCAGAACTACTGTAGCAGAGCATTTCTGGGTTGCTGGGTGGTTGTCGTTGGTTTTTTTCCCCCATCTGATATACAGAACAGAGTTACTTGTGGTTTGTCTCCCTTGGTGAGAAAAGCTGCTCTTACTGCTCAGTCAGGCTGCTCTGTTGCTCTGGTGTCCATGTTTTACTAACGAATAACATGTAGTGGGAAAGACTAAAGTTCAAGATACAGTGATGACATTAGCAGGAGCTCTTTTCTCCCTAAGATTCCCCCAAACCATCTGCCATCAACTGATAAGACAGTGTAAGAGGAAAACTGTAAGCAGCAGACTTCTTATTTCATTGTCTCCATGACCACAGGAGAGAAGAAAAAAATGACAGTACAGTTCTGCCAGGAGGTATGAGCACCAGGGGAGTACCCTTAATAAACTAACAGAAGAGATGCTGTGTGCAGAAGAGTCACTTTTAAGAAATGCTTGAATGAATGGGAACAAATTCTTTGTCAAGGTACATAGGTATTATATCCTATGAGAGCAAAGACCAGAAGCAGTTCTGTCAAATACACACCTGTGGCCTTTAGGTCTAATATTTATGACAG
Organism: Scytalopus superciliaris; assembly: GCA_013400415.1. Classification (NCBI taxonomy): domain Eukaryota; kingdom Metazoa; phylum Chordata; class Aves; order Passeriformes; family Rhinocryptidae; genus Scytalopus; species Scytalopus superciliaris. The sequence goes on from VXBX01008464.1 coordinate 854,018, forward strand.
ACAGACTGAGCTTTGATTGCCCACCCAGTGTATAATCATTCTGTAACTACCCAGAGCACGCCATGCAATGGCACTGACCCAGTGGGGGCAGTTTTATTGGAGGCTTCATGCCTGCCTTCACATTATTATGCTGCTGTGGCCTTTTGAGCATAACATTTAAAATGAATGGACTCCACACTGGGTAGGATTTACCTATAAACTGTCATTTCTATTTATGCAAACAGTCATGACTCTTAACGAGAATTGACTCAATTGCTGGGAGAATGCTGCTGCCTCTCCAGCCAGAACTCACAGGCTTCTGAGTCTCATTTTAGGAGTCCAATGGTTTTTTAAAGGTAGATTAAAAGGGATTGAATTTTGACACATGAAACCAGGTTTTCAAAAGGCTCTATATATTTGGCATGTCATTCCAATATACCTAGTCCTTACTACATGCATTTTTAATGCATTTCCCTCGTTGCCCAGGCCTTTGAGAACCTGCCACCTGGGGCTTTGATTTTCATAATACAAGTGTTTTCCCATGCAGACTCTTGCAAGAAAATCATCTCGTGCAGTCTGTGACTGTGGCTCTCTTGTGCATGAATGTAACATGGCAACTTAAAAGTCAGCAGAGTCCATTTCCATTGTACATTCTGAAATTCTCAGTTTAAATCGTGCTGTGCCATGAGAAATGAAGTTTGTGCAAGACAAAACACAGCCAGAGGGATACTCTGAGGCAAGCAGGATTTCTCCTGACTGTGCACATGGGGAGAAAGTGGGCTCAACAATTTCACACTGAGGGTTACATAGCTGGGCTCTTGGGTTTGGGGTTTTTTTTGGGTTTTTTTTTTTGGTGACTGGAAAGATCTTCTCCTTCTTTCTGTCTCTTTCTGGAAAATATCATGTCAAAGAAAACTGGCAATAAACCATTCTAAATCACTTGGATTCAGGAGATGCAGGGAACAAGACAGATGGAATATCTTTGTGTCTTTTCCTGCCCCTGTGCCTGGGACCAGAAAGATGTACCTGGCCCTCACATATGCTAATTTGGCTATCATCCTTTGGTTGATTGTTTTTTGCTTTGTTCAGTCTGTGCACAGCAGCCACGATCGTACAGGCATGTAACATCCTCCAGCTGCCTTTGTTCATTGGCTTGAAAGCTGTCTGCTTACCAGACATGCAATCTTCAATTTTCAAAAGCCCTCTTTATTCCCTAAATCCTGCTATTCTTGAGGTTTTGGCCTTTAGTAAGATGATAACAATTCCCCATTGGTCTGGTGGTGGCTGAATGGTTTTTTTGGTTGTTTTATTTTTTTTTTTCCATGCTTCAATAATTCTGTGAATACTAGTAATGAATGAGCCCACAGCCGTGTTTTGCTTGCCTTTTTTTTCAGTGCTAGTTTTTATTCTAAATATGAGTTGGAACAATTCTAAGAATTATTAGGAGTTATTACTTTCACAGGTCTTTAAGTCTTCTGAGTTTGGCAAGCCAAAATTACAGGCTTCAGTTGCTGTTCAGCCAACTATATTTGCTTTGCATGTGATAATTCAAATCCCAAGTTCTTTGTGTAAGGTAGGAGATCTTCTCCTTGTTTTGAAAACTCTGGATTATAAAATCCTTTTGTTTTTGCTCATGTAGGTTTATACATTCCAGGGCTGGTTTTCACCTGGTGCAAATGAGTATCATTCCACCAAGCCCAGTGAAGCTGAGTTAGACAGTCTTCTACAAGCTGACAATATAATACCTGGAATTACAAAGCACACAGTCTTGAATATCACCACAGTAATTTCTCCTGACTTTATTTAGTTTCCATGCAAACCTGAAAACTGATCTAAGCTTCAATGAGAGGCCTAAGTGTCAGAATTGTGACAAAATTGCAAACCAGGTAATTTAACCAGATAATGAATTTTTCCTAGTGAATTTTGACACAGCCGTGGTTCAGGTCTAATTGGAGTTGTGTGTTTCCTAAGCATAGTGTTACTTTTGTCTCAGGACATGCAGGGTCATGAAACCAGATGTTTAACTGCTGCTTATTCTGAGTGGTCCCCGCATTTTAAGGTATGAGGAGACAAATAGTCTCAAAATGTTTCCACACCACAATTGAAAAATATCACTCAAGAGATGCTAAGTGCTTAATTATTTGAGACCTCTAGGTCTTCTCATTCACATATATTCTAATCTTAACTCTCATCTTTTTGGTCCTCTCTACCCCCTCTCCTGGCCTTTTTATTTTTGGGTACCTTTCAGCAAGCAGCACAGTGATATTTTACCTGGAGCCTGAGAGCCTCTTCCCCTGGAAATCGGTGGAATTGCAATGGTTCTCTTATTGTATGAGCTCTGTTAGATGGGAACATGATGCTCTGAATCCCAGAATCATTGAGGTTGGAAAAGCCCTCCCAGCCCAGGGAGCCCACCCTGTGCCTGATGCCCACCTTGTCCCCCAGCCCAGAGCACTGAGTGCCACAGCCAGTCCTGCCTTGGGCACCTCCAGGGATGGGCACTCCAAACCTCCCTGGGTAGTTCATTCCAATGCCTGACAATCCCTTTCTATGAAGAAATTCCTCCTGATGACCAACCTGCTCCTCCCCTGGCACAGCCTGAGGCCGTTCCCTCCCCTCCTGTCCCTGTTCCCTGGGAGCAGAGCCCGACCCCCCCCCAACTTCCCCCTCCTGTCAGGGAGTTGCAGAACGAGAAGGTCCCCCCTGAGCCTCCTTTTCTCCAGGCTGAGCCCCACCAGCTCCCTCAGCTGCTCCTGCTGCTCCAGCCCCTTCCCCAGCTCCATTCCCTTCCCTGCACATGCTCCAGCCCCTCTGTGTCTTTCTTGCTCAGAGGGGCACAGAACTGGACTCAGCACAGGCAGTTCTGACAGCAGCAATTGCTGAACTCCTCTCATCCATCCTTTAAGTTTGCAAACCTGCTTTTTCGCTATGCTGGGAGCTCAGTGATGTTCTGGGTTATGGAGCATCTCTACTCCTTTTTGGCTGATACTGTAGGTTACTACATTAAGACTTTCAGCCCCTTTCTGGTCATTGAATGGCTTGACCAGCAGCCTACCGAAAACAACACAAGTAATTTCATTAACTTCAGTGGCCTTTGGATAAGCAGTGTCAGCCTGCATGGGATGGAGCTGAAATAGACCCTTTGAGAATTTTTTTTCTCCTTAGGAAAATGTTAACACTTAGGGAAAAAAAAGCATTTGTGAACTTCTTGCTTCAGGAAAAATACTGAAAAAATGATTTCAAGCTGCTGATGTGCCAGCTTTTTCTAATGAAAACAAAATGTACTGTGGTTTGAAATATAAATAACATAGAGGCGAAACATTTAAAAGACAAAACAACCCAATACATTCTTGAAATAATTGAAACAATGCTTCAGTTTTCCTCTTCTGGGAACAAAATTTTGCCTTTTCATCTCAATTTTGGGGAAGAATATTTTGCACATCAAAAGTGCCTGTGCATGAGTGATGACTATTTTGGATATAATTTCACTATACACCAAATCACCCCTTCAGAACTTTTGCCACTGTGCCATTTGCCCAGAGTGGCATTATTTAATGTGATAATAAAAGCAATGAGAAAAGCAAAGCAGGAAAAATGACTGAGAGACATAATTCTAATTCCTAAATCTCTTGCAATCTGCAGAGAAATTTATCATCTTTATTTTTATCAGGCTGGCTACGCATTAACATTTCTCAATCCTTCTTCACATTTTAAATCTTTGAAGTTCAGCATCATTTAAGCTACTCAGTTCTACATTCCTTCAAGAGAAATTATATCTTATCTGAGGACGAACGACAAACACTGGATATACCCCCCTATGAGAGGTCTAAGTGTTGCCTTGCAGAGCAGTAACACCTGCTTTGATTCACACCGTATCCCCCAGCTCACCTCCCACCAGCCTGGTTATCTCAGTCACTACCAGCCAAATAGAAGGCTCACAAAGCTTTTGAGGATTGTTTCCGTAACAAGTGCTAAATTTTCCCTCCTGATCAGACTGTGGACTGTGCTTGCACTTCCTCGTGCTCACTCTTTTGCTCTCTGGGGCTTAGTGTTTTAAACATTCCCCGATTGTACCACATTTCTCTGTCCACTTATCTGGGCCCAGGTACACTAATAATGTAATGAAAAAGGATTTCTTCTCTATAGGAGCTGTTAAAAACTGATGTAAAGAGGTGCACAGAGGAAACCATTTGCAGTTCACAATAACAACAAGTTTTATTGGCCAATAAATCCCAGGAACTATACTGCTTTGTTTTCTTGTAGCATCTGCTAGCCCCTTATTTATTAACTAGTGATTTCAAAAATATAAAGCACTTTTAATACCAGGGCCTGATCCAAAACCTCTGGGTAATTCAGTAGGTTTTCTATTGGCCATTAATACAGATGAGTGCTGCTGCTGAGCCTTTATGGGTGCAAAGAAAGGCAAAGGTAGCTCTTCCCTGCCTTACCATCCTTTAACATCCACTAATAAATATGACACCAAAGCAGGGGTTTCAGACAGCTGCACACAGGCAGCTCTCCTGAATTCTGAGCTCAGCATTCACCTGTGTCCCAGCTCCCATTTAAGCATTACAGTTTCCTCCGATGTCGGATTGTAACTGCTAATTCCCTGAATCCATACACTTTCCATACACATCTGCAGTGCTCTTCTGTATGCCTCAACACTGAGAAAATGGACATTAGAGGCAGAAGACTGATTGGGAATTTCTTGGTAAAATTTATTTAACTAGAAAAAGCGAGAAATAAAAAGAAGAAGTCAAAATCCATCAATATCAAAGCATTATCTGAGGAGCAGTGGCTCTTAACAAATTTCTTGTTTAAGAAACCAAATTGAAGTTTTCAGATCTCCCATTTCAAAAGGCTGATGCTATCACACAGTATTTTGATGGATGTGATGAAAAATTGGTGAGGCAAGTAGCTTCAGCATTTAAATTTGTAGATTTAGATTGCCACACACATGGCAAGTCTGATGCAATTTCACTGAGACCCCAGGCACAATGTAGATATAAATCCACACTGCATTACTGCAGTAGAGCTCTGAGAATATTTTAATTAAATTAGTATTTCAGCAATAAACTATTAAACCAATCTCAGAGTTATTATTCAGGTAAAATATCACACAGCAGAAAGACTCCAGGATGTTATGACTAGTGTAGCTTATAATGATTTACTGGGCAACAGGAATATCATTCACTTCTGCCGTTTGTTTGGGGTTTTTTTTAATGTTGTTGCCCTTGTGACTGCAGTGGAAGCTAGCTTTGTATTAATATGCAGTATAGTTAATTCTGTCAGTATCCTACTTAACTCCTCACCTGTGGTTTGTCCGTCATTCTTTTGCTTTAACCTGTTGTGTGATTGATACTTGAATAATGAGATAAATAATCCTTGTCACACTGTGAGCTGCTCATCTTCTTCAGGTGTGCTCGTCTTTCCCAGAAAGGAGATAAATTCTTAATTATTTTAGGCTTAATTATTTCAGGTTGACGTGTACCTTTTCTGAAGAGAATGGAACATATGGAATGATAGCAAATTATGGAGGGGGAGAGATGGAGGAGTATCACCTTGGACTTCTTAATTCATCCGGCTCAGACAGAATCACTGCAGGATACCAGCAGTTACTTATGGAACCAATTTGCTGTTGGTGTCCTGTATGCCCCTTTTACCATCTGAGTGTCTATTAGGGAATAAAAAAGACATTCCTTAGCACAGGGAAGGTTTAAAGTGCAGACCAAAGTGGCTGTGCCAGATCCATGTCACTAGGAGAAAAGTAGAAGGAAGTGTAGAAAATAGGATGTCAAAAAGAACAGATGTTGCTAATGAAACATTCACTCCGACGGGTCTGTGTCCTGGCAGAGCTTTACAGGAGCTGAGTGATCTCAAAAATGCCTTCACTGTTTTGCACTTGTGTTCAGAACTGTGTTATGAGGATGATGATACTTAACTCCCATTGACAAGCACTTTTGGCTGAAGTGTTGCAGTAACATTAAATATTAGGTGGATGAGGACTGTCAGCAAACTACTCTGCCCCTTGGAGCACCTGCTGAATTCTGAGGGGCTGAAATCCTTTCTGGAGAGCCCCCCAAAGTCCTTGGGGAGTAGTTTGGGCTTGGAACTGAGATCCACTGTCTAGGTAAGTGTGTCACCAGCTCAGAGTTGGTTTGCAGTGACTGAGATGAAAACCTTCATCCTCTCAAACAGAATAACCATTTAAACTCCTGTCACATGCGTGTCACGTGGGCTCCCAGTTTGGCTGCCGAGATCCAGAGCCTTCATCTGCCCCCAGTGTGGCTTCCTGCCTTCTCTGGCTTATTCTTCAGCATGGACTGGTTTGAAGGGGTTTGGTTTTAGAAAACAAACATGCTCAGATATGAACAAGTCCCAAAACCTCAGAGGATGGCCCCAAATGAGGTTGGTATCATCTGATCAGCCTTACCCACAACTGTTCCCCAGTACCTGATATTTAGATGCTTTGGAGCAGATGATTCAGAAAGAGAGGAGGAAAGGATTTAATTGCTATTTTGCAATTTTAATGAATTAATGCCATTTCTGTTCATCTTCTATTTACTTTCACAATGTAAGGCAGAGTTCTAACGCCAAGAATTAATTTCATTACGAGCAGAAAAAAAGACACTTCATTAATACTGAACTGTTATTGCTGGCATATGTGCTGGTTGGCTAATGCCTGCCATTCTCAGCAGAAATCCTCACAGCTTTTCAGACACAGGAGCAAGGCTGCCATTTCAAAAGTAACTAATTCTCATAGAAGCTTCAGTTTCTGTAATTTTGATGTGGGCACTTGAAGAAAAGTTAATTTTTGGAGCGTCGAGCTTTGGAATTTTCCATAATTCACGTCTTCGATGATCCAGGTAACAGACTAAAATTAAGCCCATGGCTTCTTATAATTACTAGTCATTTTTCAGATGAGAAGGGGTGGAGGATCAAGGTACTTGAAGCATATCTGCATTAAGGATATTCTATCTATAATTCAATGTAATTGAAACAATGAAATTGGCATGAAATCAAAGATTCTGAATCACTGAAAGGCGGTCATGTTCCTGTCTGATTCATTTGGAGTAGTGATTCTCTCCAATGTGAGCTATCTTTGCCTTGAAAGCAGAGGCAAGGAGTTCTGCTTGAAAGAAACAAAATAAGGGAAATGCTAAGGAATATTTTAATGTTTCTTTTCCTAATTTAGAAATATGATTAAATGGTTGAAGATGAAAATTATTTGATAGCTCATTGGAGACCAAAATGAACTTTTAACAAAAATGTTTATCACCTTTTTTTTTTTTTTGGCTAAAAAAATATCTCTAAACACTGAAAAATTATGTCAGAGAGTATTTCATAGTAAAATCATAATTAACACTATGAAGTGTCTCATAAGGTCACTATATATTAATATATACACATCATCAACAAACACATATATAAGTATTTAAGCATACACTGCCTTGGCTGCATTAACTGTAATCTCTCTGTAAATACTCCTAGATCCATTTATACCAATTTAGCAAACCCTGTCAATAATCTGACATAAGATAAGCAATTAAATCTGAGGGTGTTTTTATGGGGATATGGACAGAATTACATGTTTTTACACTGCTTTTAATTAAAACAGGGCAATGAAATGGGTAGGCCTGTTGTGTGGTTTTGAAAATACAAGTATATACAAATTGACTGGTGTACAATAAAACAGCCCTTTGCATCATAGAATGCTGACTAATTTTAACCTTTTTTCCCCCCATTATATTGTCCTATTCTGTGCAAATATTTTACCCAACTCTTTACTCTTGTTATGGATATAAGATGCAGCTTGGCTATCTGATGCTATTCTCCCTAACAATTTTTTCTACATCATTTAACTTACCAAAAATCACATAGCCACCAACCTATCTTTCCAGTTGTTCATGTATCTGTTTATTCTTATTTTTCTGTTATAAATAATCACAGTAGTTTCAGGTTTATTACAGGAATTCACATTTTTCTTTAGTGATATTCTTTTATCACCTGCCCTTAGTGATATTCTTTTATCACCTGCCCTTTAGACATCATTTACTCCTCCACAATTGTTTTCCTGCATAATGTCTGATTCCAGTGTTTAAGTTCTAACTCCTTAAATGTCTGTTTTTTAAAGAATCTAATGTTCCTGTGCTTGTGCTCTGGCACTTGGAAACACTTCAGATATATCTCTGATCTGATGGTATCAGATTAACTACAGACATACACAGCTGGTTATCTTGATTCCTGGTCAGCATATACCCACATATAGAGAACCTTCAGTTACCCATCAGCATCCTGCCTCCACATCCAGCTACCCTGAGGATCCACATCTGTCCCCCCACATTCCTCTGGGATGGTCCCAACTATCTCATAGGGCTGTTTGGTCCACTTGGGTGCAGGGGATGTTGTACATTTCCTCTCTAATAAATAGCATTTTTTTCCTTATATCTTGACCTCTAACTGATTAAATTTTACACTTTCTCTTTAAGGGTTTATTTTAAACCCTCTTAGGATAGATTCCTCTTTTTTGGATAGAATACAGGTTCTAGGGACTGTATATCCTCAGGCAGGGAAGATGCAAATGAGAACAGGAGTCCTTATTTTCTCTGACCCCTCTCCAGGCAAGGTTCTGGTTGGACAGCAGGAGGAATTTCTTCATAGAAAGGGATTGTCAGGCATTGGAATGAACTACCCAGGGAGGGTTGGAGTGCCCATCCCTGGAGGTGACCAAGGCAGGACTGGCCGTGGCACTCAGCGATCTGGGCTGGGGGACAAGGTGGGCATCAGGCACAGGGTAGGCTCTGTGGGCTGGGAGGGCTTTTCCAGCCTTAATGATTCTGTGATTCTGTTACTTTCAGGAAAACCACCTCAACAAATAAAAACACTGAAGAGGAAGTCCAGAAGTCAGTAACAGAAAAAGTACTACAAGTAGCTTTAGTCAATTGACGGAGGAAAAGGAAAAGAGAATATGCACCTTTAGTAAACAAAATGGTCCAGCTCAGCTCAACATTTAGATTTATCAGCATTTCACTTCCTTGAAGTGCAGGGACTGAGGAGCATCACTTACTCTGTTCCTTGTACTGGCAGGTTCTTTAAACAGCCTCAGTCTGTGGTGTTTTTCCTCCGGTCACATACATGCTGAAGCACATTTGGTGTAACAGGATGAAAGGAAAGTCTCTAAGTCTGAAGTAATGCCATTGATGTCTAATGACATCAAAATCTAGTCTGCTTTCATCTAAAAGCAGAACAATGAGTTTGGCACAACAGAGAAATACAGTCAATATAATTTAGGAGAGTATGTTAATTTTAGCAATGTTTACCAGAAATTAAGAAGGATTCACAGATAGGAGGAATTGGATTCTATAAAACACCAGGAATTCCTCAGGCCTTTCAGAAGCCAGAACACTGAGCTGGATATAACAGTGACCTACTATTACACCAAACCCTACAGTGCTGGTAAGATGGGGATGGTTGTGGCGGGGATAAAAGGCAGAGGTATTTTGTTCCCAGCACTTACAAAACACACTAGCATTTTATGCAGCATTGAATTTTAATATATAACAGCCCAAACCAGATATATTTTTACCTCTTTCTATTGTTCCACATTAATATTTCAAGGAAAATCTATTATTTTCTCACATAAACATTAACAAAGCAATAAGTAAGTATTTTTATGTACACTGAGTAATTCCAGATCATTGAAGATGATTATACTTGACTTACTCCTCCATGTAAATCTTTCATAACAGGGTCAGATGTTTAGCTAGAATAAATCCATACTGAACCCATAAAGGATTTGTATCCCTCATGGCTTACAGACCAATTTTGCCCTGTATTTTCTCGTATGTAGTTTGCTGAGAACTTGAAAAATGTGCAGGCATTGCTATGCATGGGAAAGATAAGAACAAGTTCTTAAAAGAAACCAGATGATATGGCATTGTTGTTATTATTACTTAGTATTACTAGTGTGAGGTACAGTGGTGTGTGGTCTCTGACTCTGCTGTCCTTGGCCATAGGACTGCTTTGAGCTCATGTGCTTGAGAAATTCTTGACTGAATAAGGGCTTGGTATTAAATGCCTCTGTAAACTGTAAACTACTAAAACTGTTACTAAGAAATAATGGGCAAAACTCACCACACCACTACTACTCACTGCACTACTACTAATGGGCAAAACTACACACACTACTAATACTATGAAATACATAAGTTACATTTTCTAATCAGATTTTTCCCTTTTTTCACAGGAAAAAAAAAAGCAGATTTAATTGTAACCTGAAGGCCACAGCTGGCTGCATTTCCCCTCAGTGGGTGCACCAGCCCTGTCTCACTGAGCCATCACAGCACCCAGATGCCAAGCAGTTAAAATAGTTCTCTGGCTGGAGCATCTGCCTGCAGATGGATCAAGCAGTTGTGTCTGAGTCAGTGCTGTGGTTGGAGGGATAATGGACTGTCTGTGCTGCCGGGCCCTCCTGAATGACAATTCCTTTTGACTCGAATTCCACAGGAATTTGTGCACCTTCCCCATTGTGCTCTGAAGGTTTCACCACAACCCACCTTCAGCCTGCAGCTCTGAACCAAAAGTCTCCATGACTGGATGGTATCTGGACGTGGGTTGCTGTATTTTTTTGCTCCACTCCCTGTTTAAACAGCGGTAGCACAGTCACACCAGACCCTTTGGAATCATCCCGTCACACGTTTTCTCATCATTCTGTTCCACAGCAATTTTACAACCTTCCTAATATTAATATTTCAATATTTGTAGCTCTGAATAACATACAGGCTGGGGAGAAAAACAAAATGAAACAAAACATCCCCTTCATCATCCCAGCTCCTTTATATAGTTTTAGCTGTAAGAAGAATATGAATTAAATGTTAGGGACTAGAAGCTGAGATATTTTTTTTTCCCTCTCACTCACCAGGATTGGGGATGTAATAAACATGATGAATTTATTGCATGTGAGGTATGGGTTCTGATTTTTATCTTCTCTCTGTGTGAAACCAGTCTTCTCTGAAAGGACATGTGAATTGAAGAAATAGAGGACAAATATAAATATGGGTGGAGGTTAAAACTCTCGGTGTAGGTGTGAAGTCATAAACCATTTGACCAAAAAAAGTCATTATGTTGTTTCTGCTGCCAGCTTGCTGAGCTGGTACACCAGAATTTCCCAAAAGATAATGGAAACTGTATGTGAAACAGTGAAAAATTCAGAAAAATTACATTCATGTAGTGCTAATTTTATTGCATTCTTTGTAGTGAAGTCTCTCTTCAGTGCTTTCATTTTTCCCTCCCAGATTTACGGATAAAAGGACTATTTTCAGACAAAGGAAATTGCTATGAGAGTACATGTTTTATTTCTGATTCCACAAGATGTGCACATGTACGTGTTTTCAAGGATCACATTGGTTTAATAGTAACAAAGCCTTAGGGGCTTATAGAATGCACATCCTATTTATTCTGAGGTTAAAAATTTTCCTATCAAGCTGCAGATAATGGTTAATATACTGCAGTAAGTGCAATCTCATTATACATTCCTGTGATTTCAATTATTAACATCCTAATATTTTCTATTAATTTTTAAATATTCGGGGTTTGAATGTAAATCATTGTATGCTTCTGAATAGATTTTTTATATTAATTATTTAACCTTTGTTACTGTACCAGTATTTTATTATGCGTAGTTCAGTCTTCTTTGCTAAAAAAAAACCAAAAAACCAAAAACCCCACAGATAAGGACACTTTGAATTTAGACCACCTCTGGATACAACATGCATCCATCTGTTCATGCCCAGTTCATGCACACAAAGTCTTGGGTACATGTTGCTGATTTTGTACATATAGCAAAATTTCTAATCTATATTTATTACCAATGAATCAGGAACTGACAACAAGGTTTGGATGATTAGTGTGCGACAGCGTGTGAGGGAGAGACTGATGTTTAAAAGCACTTAATGTCTCATTGACTTAATGACCAAAAAAGAGACCAAAAAGTGTAGATCTAGAGAAAGATGAGAGCAGGAGAAATGAAAAGCCTCCAGCGCAGTATCCCAGATTATACCTTAAAACATGGAATGAGTTGGGAGTGGGAAAAGGGCGCAGTAGCTTATGGCTACTCTAGCTCTGCTGACCTTAGCCTTCCACAGAACATTCAGGTTTCATTTTGCCTGTGGAACTGATCTTAAATATATTTTTGAATACTAATTAAGGGAATTCATACGATCTATCATAAACCATAGTAGCTCTTCAATCAATGGAAAGAACAGATGCTTTCATCTAAGACAAATAGGTCACAGAATGATCGTTCTATTCTTTTCTAAGATAAATGTCTGAAGCACAGGGACTACAGAAAGAGGTTAGACGTTTGGCCAAAAACAGACCCACAATTTGTTTAAGGATCAAATTAGAAACAGCCAGAATAAACTCCATATGAAATGTAAAAGGACATGGGCATTTGCAAAGTGTGTGGGATCAGCCCCGGCAGGTTCTTTGCAAGAGGGACACAACGACTACCATTAGTGATGTGCATGATGCTGCTTTAGCAGAGATCAATCTCTTTTTGCCCTCTTTGGTGTCTTTGCAAACCCTTTCTGCCTAATTCCTGTCCCATTGTCTGCCCCACTGACCATGACATTCACATCTTCCTTAAACTCCCTTTTTTCTTCTTGATGTCCTATTTAGATAGGTTCCTTTTGTTCTTATTTTGTTTTCTCTATGACTACTAATGACCAGGTAAGAAACAGTATTTATCTAGTTTCGCTCTGAGGATCTACTCCAGAATTCTGACTGAAGCCAATGAGATTACTTACATGCCTGAAAGACAACACACACCTAAGAGCTTTAATGAGCTTTGAGTCTGTCTCTCTCTGCCTTACCTTTCATTATATGTTTCTCTCCTTTTATACAGCTTCAGGAGACATATTTGTGGCATTACAGATGCTTGATAGTGATTACAGAAGTAGTAAGAATAAGTAACAGTAATGTGCTTTTCTGGGTTGTGCATTTTATGCTCATTTGAATTGACATTTCTGTTTAATAAATCTCTGCACGTGAATCCCTGAAAAGCTGTAGTGAGAGTCCTTAAGCAAGGAAGTTTCCTGCCACAAACCCCAGGCAATCAGTGCCATCACAGCATTTTAAGTGAATCCGGTGCCAATACACCAAAGTCTTCAGCTTATTGTTGATGCAACTGATGTTTGGATAAAACCCTGCATTGAGTCTCTTTAATTATGCCATAGATGAACTACAATTAGTATGTAAATACAGGCATAAAACTAGGTTTATCACATGTAAATATCTGTACTAGCATCCAGGCTTTACAATCCCCTCCCTTTTGAAAGTCCCTCAAGTTACTTGCTTCTCATTTTATTTTCTCTTTAGCCTTAGCTACCAAGCAGCCAGCAGATTTCCCTGGCCCCTCTGGAATTCACACCATTAGGAGCCATGGCAAATTATGATCCACTTAGCTAATGAGCAAGACAACATATTGGTGGTTTGCTTACAAAGATCTCTTCCTTCCACTGTTTTTCAGACATATAAGTGTAAGGTCTTATGTATTATGTAAGTGTTATATAAACATTATATACTTACATATATAAGTTTATGGGTTTGTGTAACCAAATTATTGTAGCATTAGTAATAAAGATTCTTAGTAGAGGGAACTTTTTTTAGTCACCTGTGACAGAAGCACCTGATCATAACTTGTAGAATGTGCCAAGTGAAGGGATTGTTATTTTTAGTACACTTCCTTGCCCAGCTCTGTAACTGTGTATGGGAACTACTCACCAGGCAGATTTTCTTTTTCATAGAATAAATAATCAATCCCAAAATAACCTCTCTCCAAAAGTCAGAATTTTCACTGAGCAACTGCAACTGATATAAATCTGAAACCTGTAAATCCCTTCTTCACCCATCTGTAAGTTGCAATATTTATATACCACAGAGATCAAGGTGGGTGTGGTTAGAACTGATGAAGAGGGTAAATATCATCATTAATAAACTGGACAGGCACTTTCTGGCTTTGAAAGGCAGACGGCACCCCAAACCTCCTCTACTGAGCACCAGCTGGAAACCAAATCAGCAGCTTTATCCCATTGTTGCTGTTATTTGAGATGCAGTCAAAGCAGTGAAAAGTAGGAGTCAAAGTGAGAATTTAAATATGTCTCTATGAAAGCTTCCTGCATCTACAGATGGAAAACTCCTAAAATAATAAGGATGGGATAGCTGGAACTCTAAACATTAGTTATTTGTTCAGCTGTCACAGTGATACACTCACCTGAGTTGGTTTGTCTCTGCTTGGAGCTGGTTTAAATTCAGCCTGTCTCAGTTTCGGTAGGTTTTTTGGTTTGTTTTTCCCCAGTCACAGTCCCTGTATTTGCAGGCTTCAGTCAGGGTTTGATAACAACCTTCCCCCTTCAACTGAAGATGCAGATCTTAAAACACAATTAACAATTTTCAGGGCTTGTTGTTCATATTTACATGTGTGAGTGATGTTATCAATAATAAGAAAAAAATGTTTAAGAATTTGAAGGACAGTACCCAGAAAATACTCAGATTTTTTTCAAATATTTTTGAAAGTGCACATTTCTATCTACCTTTAAACACTGGTCTTGTGCAGGGCTAAGGGTTGGACATGATGACCCTTGTAGGTCCCTTACAACTCTGCATGTTATGTGATTCTGTAATTCAGTAACCTCTTGGACTATACAATTTTAGTTTGAATGACCAGTTTACTTCAATGTAACTACGAGAGCAGAAAGGAAAATAACAGCCTTGAAAAATCCACGATTCTATCCATACATTTATTCCATGGTATATGTCTGCATTCTCTCAGAGCCTGATCCCAGATTGACAGTTCAATGAGTGTTCCTGAATAATCCAAACATAACAGACTTTTCCCAGACAGTGTTTCTGTGAGGCTGCTCACCCACCACCACCATCACCACCAAGTTGGCTGATATCACATTTTGTAAGAAAAGAACGAGTATGAATTGGTACCTGGTTCCCCCAGAGGTTCAGATCTGCATTTATCGCTTGCTTGCACTTCTCTGAGAAGGAGAGACACTCAGTTCTGTATCTGTCATGCCCAGGCCCTTTTCCACCTCGGAAATGCGATTTCCACAAAGCCTGGCTGTAATTCTATGGGAATGGGTCAGGGCAGGTGAAGAAGAAGCAGTGAGAGCTGGTCCGTTGCAGGCTCCCTCTGAATGGGCTGAGGATGCTCCTGTGCTGATGTTTCCTGTGATGTCCCTGCACTCCAGCCTGAGGAGTGGACCTGGGGAGCTGCAGACTGACTGCAGCTTCCCCTTGAAAATGTCCTTGTCCATTCCTGCCAGTTCATGGCACATCCAGTGGCAGGGGAGAAAGCCCAGTCTGTGCCAAGCCACAGAACTCCTTGTTCCTTGCAGGATACACAGCAAGCAGTTCTGTGCCAAGGGGGACACTGGGTGGATGCTTGGATGTTATAGCATTAAAGAGTCTGGCCTTTTTGTTTTAACCTTGGAGAATTATTCCAATAATGATTAAATTAATTAAGCTTTTATGGCTTAAGCTCTTAAGTTATGAACTTGTTTCCAACCTGTAGCCCCATAGATCAGAAGGGTTGAAGTATTCTAGTAACTCTGCAGATCCTATCAGTAATTTCCAAAATTTATTACGTTTGGAAAGAATCTATTAAAAATACAGATAAAATCATTCACATCAATGCCTTTTTATACCACCACCCTACTGTCTTTCTGCTACATTAGAAAAATTGATCATTTCTGGGACAAAATGGGAAGCTGAATTATTGTGCCCACTGTGAAGATGTTGGCAGGTCTGATGTGCGTTGGATTTGAAATATTTATTGTCCTGCCAGAGCAATCCAAAACCAAACGGTTTTACAGATAATTATGCCCACTAACTATATGCAAATGACACCCATTTCTCCTTCAGTGATACCATACACATATGGATCTTCTGCTAAGAATAGTCAAGTTTACACTCATACATTAAGGAGAGCCAAAGCTACAAACTCCTCTCATCTCCTTTACAAGCTGGACAACTCCTCTGTCTGATCAAACTGTTATAAATTAAATCACTTCTCTGAAATCATAGCACTTTCTATAACATATGTGAGAATGCAGAAAGCAGTTTGGAGAGAGAGAGAGAAACCTAGAGGGGCTGGAAGAAAGCCAAAATGATAAAGAACAATGAGTGGGCTTGCTGATCTGTTGATCTTGGATTCTTCGCAAGTCTCATTTTTTTTTATGAGCTGCTGTTTTTTTGTTGTGGTGTTTTGTTTTGTTTTTTTTCTCCTTGTTCCCCCACCATCCCCATCTCTTTTTCCATCTTACAAGACAAGGACAAGAGAAAGACAGCAAAGCAGTGCAGTAATTTTGAAAGGAGAATAAATAGGAATGAAAACAGAGGTGTTTATTAGTAGAGAAAATTGGTTTACAGCTCCATAAATTTAAAACAGGCAGATCATATTGCACAGATTATGAAGTGTTAGACTGCGCTGTTCGGGAAACTGGACAATCTGCTTTGCAATGCAAAATGAAGTTATACAAGCATGGCATGGATTTAATAGAAAGTTAGGGACTGCTTAAATAAGCTGGACATACACAGAGAATCACAGAATAGCTGCAGTTGGAGGGAGCCTCTGGAGCTTCTAGTGTGGCCTCTCCCCCTCAAAGTAATGTCAGCAAAAGCAGGTGCTCAGAGCCTTGTCCAGCCTCATTTTGAAGCCCACAGTGCTAGACAAGATGCAACCAAAGGCAGTGATGTCACCGGAAGGCTGATCTCATCTTTGAAAAGTCATGGCAATCAGGGACTAGAAAAAGTCTCACCCATCTTTAAAAGAGGTGAGGAGGCTCTTAGGAACTGCTGTCCCTAAAGTCTCAGTCCTGAGCAAGGCCTTCTGGAAAGCACTTCCAGGCACAGGAAGGACAAGGAGGTTGTTGGTATCAGTCAGTAGGGATTTACCAGAGCCAAATTGTGCATAACTAACCCTATTGGTTCCTGTAGGGAAACCCCTGGCCTGTGGCTCAGGGCAGAGCAGTGGATGCCTCTGATCCTGGATTTCAGCCAGGTTTTTCAAAGGAGTCCTTTACTATCTCTGTAGCCAAAGTGAGAAGGTATGAGCTGGATAGGACAACTCCAAGGGCAAGAGCTGATTGCACTGCTGGGCTTGGAGGGTTCAAAGTCCAAATACCAACCAGTTTTAAGTGATATATGCTGGCTGTTGATACCGGGGCTCATACTCTTTTACTATTTATAAAAAGAGCAACCTGAGCAATGGAGTGGAATACATCCTCAACAAGCTCATGGGTAGCACCAAACTGGATGGAACAGATTATATGGTACCCTGGGGGGCAGAGCTGTCTTTCAGGAAGATGGCACCAGGATGGAGAGTTGACCAAAAAAACCCAAATAAGTAAGCAAAATTGTAATTTTGATAGATGCAAGGGCCTGACTAGGTAAAAAAGTCCACTCAGTACTGATGAAGCATCGCTAGGAGAAACAAGCCCATTCTTGCAGCCCATGTACAAGAGAGAGAGCACTGCAGCAATTCTAGGAGAGAGCTGCAACATGGTTTGGGAACTGAGGCACTGACATTTAAGGGCAGCACAGAACCCCAGAATGAAGCAGGTTGGAAGGGACCACAGTGCAGTATCTGGTCCCACCTCAAGTGGGGCCATCCTAGAGCACATGGCACAGGATTGTGTCCAGAGGGTTCTGGAATATCCCCACTCAGGGAGACTCCACACCCTCCCTGGGCAGCCTGGTCAGTGCTCGGTCCCTGCACACCAAAGAAGTTCTTCCTCCTGTGCAGGTGGAACTTGCTGGGCATCAGTTCCTGCCTGTCCCTCTTGTGCCACGGCTGGGCCCCCTGAGCAGAGCCTGGGCTGGGCTCTGCCCCCTCCTTTCATATATTTATACACATTGATGGGAAGTGGTTTGTTCATTGTGCACAAGACATGGCTGAGGGTGGATCTGACTTCTGTCTGCAACTACTTAAAGGAGGGTTATAGAGAAGTTGGATCCATACCCTTCTCAAAATGCACAGCAAATGGGTGAGAAGCAACAGCTACCACATGTAGGAAGAGGAATTCCACACAAGGAAAGTTTCCCCTCAGTGCAGGTGGTTAAAGCAGAAGAATAGGTTGTCCAGAGAAATTGTGAGATAACTATTCTTGATGATATTTGGGTCTGACTGGACAAAGTCCTGATCTAACATTCAAGTTGACCCTGCATCATGTGGAGTTTCACTGTCTGGCATTCTGAGTGTTTCCCTTGGTATTTTGAAGACATGAAAAATTATGCTTTGAGGGACTTGCCAGCTAAATTCTTCCCCTGCAGTTTTGCTGCAATATATATCTAATTTCCATGCATCCAACTTTTGAACTTTATTATTTTCATCTTTCCAAAATACAAAAGCAATATTAAAGTGTCTCTAAAGCCCAATGGATTTAAGAAAAGTTATGATGATTGTTGAAGACAGTTAGTTCTCTATTAAAAACTTACAGAAATGAACTAAAAAGATGTAATTTCACTTCAATTTTTTGGTTCTCCTTTCACTTAATACACGTGCTGCTTCTATGACAGAAACTAAAACAATGAACATATTGCAGAGCACTTCATCAGGGAAATATATTCAAGTTCTCTCATTATTAAAGCTTTAGATTCGGTTAATACATGTGAGTACCTTTGCTGCTTCCAGCATGGAGACTTACACTTGACATCTAATGATACACTAAATGAAAATTCCTGTGTTTTCATTTTTTGTCAACAAGGTAGCTGACTAAGCCTCAAAAGGAGAACTACTTTGGGATGTCTGCAGGGTGAGCTTGGAGAAACTGCTTAGAAATGTTAATCAGACTGGTCTTCTCCCCAAAATCAATGTCTGCTGATTTCAGGTACATATCTAGCTCCCTGCCAGCTATTTGAGTAGTTCACCAACAGCACCAAACTAATCTCTATTGTGGAATCAGGAGCTGCTATTATCTCCATTTTACAAGTAGAAGCCAAGGCAGAGGAAATACTAAAAAAACATGTGGCAAGAACAAAAAATCTGAATAGCAACCTCCTCAGCTGCAGATGACTTTTCATGGGTTTTTTGCTAGACCATAGTCTCAGCTAGAAGGGTAATCCCTATATGTCTTGTGCATGAATAATGCACCTTTTAATAACATTATAAAAGTATTAGTGCTACTTTAATCTTATTCCCTTTTCAATCAGAACTGGTATTTGGTACGGTAAAACACTCCCTCAAAACTTGGTTCTAGAAGCTTAACGTTGCAGCACAGTTCAAAAAAAGCAATTAGCTACTTATTACTTAATGGGTGACTGTCAAAGCCCTGTGAGAATTAGAGCCCAGATCGGTATCTGCAGGAAGCACAAGTTTGAAACTACCAGCCAGTGAACATGGAGATACTGCCAATACCCCAACGAACTGACACACCCAATGAAGTATCTGCTGCTTCACAACTGCAATCAGATCAGATATATAAATACATCACTGGGTTTTACAATGCAAATGTAGTCGTCTCTGCATAGCCTGTTCAGTGTAAATGTCCTCAAATGCATAAAATGAAGCGCAGTGAACAAAAAATATGCACAATTTGTTACACAGAGCATGGAAGGGGTGTTTGCTCAGACAGACTCTGAGCACCATCTGGGAGACAAGTGTTTAGTTTTGCAACAGATTGCATAATTTCCATGTAGAATCTGGAGAAAAGCTCTAAATGCTTTAATAGATAGTTGATTTAACATGCGTTTAATCTTTGTTTTGTGTTGTCTTAAAGGCTATGCATATGTTTTGAATGACAGAAGTAGTCATTAACTTATTACAGTGCTCATCCCTTTGCACAATTTGCTTTCTTTTCTATTCTTCTCTTTGTATGTGTCTGTGTTCATGCAATATTTCACCTTACAGAGTTCGTTTTCCCGGCACATGGTAATTAATCTTAGTAAAAGCCAAGCATCTACTGCATATGCATACCACTTGATTGATTAGATTAAAAATTTAATGTTACAGTTCATACATTAGCAATATTTCAATATAACATATACCAAGGGCTCTACTATCAATAATAAGAATACTCCAAGAACAACACAAATTAACACCTGAAGCGTAAAGAATGACCTTGAGAGAATGAAGTGCTTTACCTGAAATACATTGCTTAGAATGTATTTAAACTGAGCACCATGTTTATGTGCTAAAACAGCTGCAGAAAGCACTGGCCTTCAGAACAGGAATATTTCTGATAAAGAATTTCTCACTTGGAGCATTTTAGAAGTGGTGTAGTGTTGAGAAACATTGCATTTGTTTTTTAGGCTCTTTTTTTCCTGTATCCAACTAAATACATCATCAGCTACACAACAGTAAAGCTGTACATTGAAGCTTTTTTCAATTTTCTTCTTGAACAAGTTAATAAAAACATTGTAAGGCATAAACTTGAGAATTCACTTTATTAGGAGTAGGAGCATAGAGAAAGAAATATAATAAAATGAGTCTAAAAAAGGCATGCTGTCTTATGTGGCATTGTTATGACAAAATGAAATACCAGCCTTCATTTGGATATCTGTTCTTCTATTTCCAAAAGCAAAATTACATCAAAATCCTTCCGCACTGATTGACTTGTAATGCAATACAGTGCAGCATCTTTGAACCCTGAGCAATGATAATGCTTCCAAACCTGCTATAAACTGGGTCAACTGTATGAAGAAATTGTAAAAAATGATGCAGTAATTCAATTTAGCACTGTGTGAAAACTGCACAATAGCAGGATTAAAGGATCTGGAAATGAAGACAAGTGGCTCATTATTAACTCCTTAAATGTTGTTCCTTCTGCTTTTTCTGGAATGTCATTTATTTCTAGCTTAGAATTGTAATTTCCGTGTCATGATACAGTGGATACATTCTGTATTGCCTCTCTGTATGAGCACACTGAAGTTTTCCCCAAAGGCTTAATAAAGTTTATGAAATAAGTCAGCATTCAGTATTCATTTTATCCACATAGGTAACAAAATAAATTAGAAAGAGAAAGCATTATACCATCATATAAAAGCTGGGGCGTGTATAGAACATAGTCAACTTTAAGGAAAATAAAAAGGAAAAAACAAGTAACATTAAAATAATAATAAAAAATATAATGCTACAGCTTCAAATGAAAAGTGTTTGTATGTAGAAGAAATACTGTTTGTACCTTGTGTAATACAGTCATTTAAACATCTGGCCTCTTGTGCAATGTGGTAATTTTATAGACATAATTTCTTTATGTGCTTAAAGAGGCCTTTTCTTCTATTTCCCCTTGGGCTATTGTGTGCTGTGTGTTCATGTGACTGTGTTTTGGATCAGCATGTGTAAGTGCCATGCCCTTCTTGCAGCAGGAAGCCCAGCCTCTGTCCTGGGGAATAACAATAGCACTCCACGCTGATGATCCCCAGAATCCAGTGTTCAATTCAGAGGCAGCATCAAAATGAGTAACAATCGAAGAGAAACCAGCCTGGAATGATTTAAAGAGCTGGGTAAAGCCTAAAGATGAAAAAAAAAAATAAAAAATAAACTAAAGAAATCCTGCTCCAGGGGAGCAATTGTACTTTAGTGTATGAATCTATAAAAAACCTCCTCTGAATTCTTTACTTTGAGAGCTTAGACAGCTTCAATTAAATTCAGTCTGGACATCTAAAAATAAAGCTGATAATAGACAGAAGTGTAGTCTTACTTCTGCTATGGAAAATTGCCTTTCTTTCAAACTGCTACATGTTTGA
Organism: Scytalopus superciliaris; assembly: GCA_013400415.1. Taxonomy (NCBI): domain Eukaryota; kingdom Metazoa; phylum Chordata; class Aves; order Passeriformes; family Rhinocryptidae; genus Scytalopus; species Scytalopus superciliaris. Next base: position 875,750 of record VXBX01008464.1, read on the forward strand.
TAACACTCATTTTTTAACTTAATCTTATTCTTAATTTGCAGAGGTTTGTTGCAAAATTCTGTTTGGCACTAAGTATTTTTGCCTAAATTGTAGGATAGTGTGATCCAAAATGCATGTTGTGATGGTTACCAGTCATCCAACCCGAGGGATCTGCTGGATCTTCATCTTCTGCTCTTCACCTGCCTGAAATCTTCCTGCCAGTGCCCTGGGTCCTGTGTTAGCACAGCTGGGGTGCAGCCAGGGTTGGGTCCCCATGTTCTGGGCAGCAGGCTTGGGTCCTCCTGTTTCAGTGCCTTCATGGCACTTCCCACAGCTGGAACTCTCATTGCTTGGCCGTTGTGGCCTGGTGGGAGAAAAACCAGAACAATCCAAAATAAATTGGCAACTTGAGTGATGGTCATCGTGGAAGTTGTTACTAACCAAGAAGCCTCAAGCCTAAATTTAGTGACTCAGCTGCAAGTGTTTCAATGAATTTCCCATTTCTTTTCCACTGCTTCCCTAGCTCAAATAGCAGTAATAATCAGATGTATTACTGCTTCCTTTTGTACTCACAGTTACATGATCCCAGAGCACAGGAGCTAGAGGATACCTCAGATATTTCTATATACTTTTGTTGTGCAGATCTGACGGTACAAGAGATGTGGCCTGAGTCACCTACTTGTTTCACCTCAAATCATAATTCACAGTAATTCTTTGGCCAAAGAAAACTGTGTCAATCATTAGGGAATTAATGTTTTCTGCATCTGTGGTTCAAAACATAAATTCTTTTTCCTTCAGAAGTGGTGGAATATTATGACTGTATATTTACTTTCCGCTGTAGAAAAAGGAATGATGTGCAACTAACCAGGTTTTTTTTTAAATGTCCAGATATTTAATTATATAACAGAATATTGACTAAGAGAGTAAGGTAAACTTTAAAATCAGAGTGGGAGCAACATGTTTTTCCCTCTAAGCATAATAATAATAAAGATAATAATAAAATAATCATAATGTATAGATTATATTGTGAGATAAAATTATAAATCCCTTATGTTGCTTGTTTTCTCATTTTCTACAGTTTTCTTGGCTTGGATGATGACAGGGATTCAACCTTTATGTTTGCTTATTGTCAGTCTCATGTTTAAGTTACAGGAATTTGCAACCATACTCTGCCCGAGCGCTCTCTTTGTGGGATAAAAATCAATGATCCCATTGCTCTCTCAGATTTTTTCAAAAGGGGTTTTTTTGTTGTTGTTGTTTGGTTTCTTTTGTTTTGATGCACAACTGCACTTCTGGAACTCCATTATTCCATAGTGGCTTTATGGTAATTTTCAAGGCATCCTGAAGCTCAGCTTCATACCTGCAGCATCTAACTGAGTCTATACAAAATCAGTATGCACAGGTAATTGCATGAAACCTGGATTAGCTAAAGCTCGAGGTACAACGTCTACCAGAGCATCAGATTTCTATCATGACCATGCAGCAAGGAAAACTTCCAGATTTCAGGCTCAAAGCGTGAAAAGGGTGTTTGTGTTAAGTCAGATACTGCTGTAGAGAGCAGTTCTGCATGGACTGCACCATGTGAGCACAGAAGTAAGTGGGGGATTAATTTGGAAAGGTAATCCACGTCCTGATCAGCAAAAGATTAAAATATACAGAGTAAAATCCTACTGAGGAAACAGCAAAACGAGGAATGGAAATTACAGCAATATACTCCCACTTTTCATAGTTTATTCATTTATTCATTTGCTCATCTTGACCACTGTGCTTGTGAAAGCAAAATGCAGTTTGCTTTTATGCATGCCTTGCTGTATATCAATGCTTGTTTCTCAGCAGGAATAATATGCATTTTAGGGATAGGATCCAATATCTGCTGAAATCAAAAGAGAAGTTTGTATTGATCTCCAGCTTATTTGAACCAGGTCCAGACCAGGAAAATAAGTGATACGTTCAGTGTTTCTGAGTGAAGTAACACACGTCAATTAACTGTGCCACAGCTGGCTCCTGGCAGCATCTTTGCAGAGTGACTGCCAGTTGCCATTGGTAGGCATGAACAAAATTAAGGCCTTTGGGGTGGGAAAATATGTACAATGCTTAGCTGGTTTATGTGAAATACCTTATTTTTCATATGGAGCACAATGGCAAAGGATCAAGGGGTTAGAAAGTGACGGTTCTGTGCCAGAGCTCCTTCTAAGCACCTGAATATGGGTAGCACCAGCACAGCCAGCAGAAGTAACCATTATCTGGATGAATCCCTTGGCAAAGCCATAATGTGTGCAGGAAGGAAGAGCAAGTTTGCTTTCTTGGGGTGAAATTGAGGTGGACGTAATCACAGTGTAGGTGAGAGATGGCAGCATAACCCTTAATGTGCAGAGGATTGCAGCATGAGGTGATACAGAAGAATAAATGTGGACTTCTAAATGTGTTTGGGAAGATAGATAAGCAATTAGAGGATGCAGAAATTTCAGAGCCAATAAACCCTAAATAGAAGGCAGACCTGTCTGCCATGATGAGGTAGTCATTTAGGCCCACAACAAGTGTCACTACAGTAATTAGAATATACTGAGAAATCTGATTGGAATTTCTGCATGGAGAGAGCACTGCCAGCTGCTTTTGATGCTGGCTGGTAGCACCAGTAGCAGGCTGACAGCACCTGCTCTGAATTCTTCACCAGCAAGAAGGGAAGAGGGTTTTGAGTGGGTTTATCCTTTAGTATCTTCTCTTTTGTTTCCAGCCTCTTAAGTCCTCTTTAAAGAAATAAACAGCAATGATATTTCAAAGGGTTTGTTGTGCTCACTTAAGAAGAGGTGCCATATATATATTGCATTCTTCATCTGGGAGCTTCCCTTCTGTATTTCATTTGCAGTCAAGTTTTGGATTCACTTTGGAAGTTTTCAAAGCAGCATTATTCTATTCTGAAGTTTTTCATAGGCACTGGCAAAGGGTTTTGCTGTCCTCTTTCCTCTGGAGTTTCAGCTTATTCGAAACAAAAAAAAAAGAAAAATATTATTTGCAGCAGATCAATATTCCCTGAAGATGTAAACTCAGCAGCTCTTATAAGTGAAGCAAGATTTGGCCTGGCCAGTACTCTAATGTTGGATCTCGAAGGACATCTCAGGGGCTGCAGAAATTGTGATGAAGAATCAATAACTAGAACCAATCTCTCACAGCCCTGCTGCAGCCTCTCGCTGTCTGCTTTTGTCTTGGTATAACTGGAGGCAGTTTTCTGCAAATGAGATGCAAAAGGAGGAATTCAGGAAATTCATGTGGCAGTTTCAGTGACTGTGAATTTGATTCCAGAGGTGGGACTGTGCTGTCAGTAATCTTCTTGCCTAAATTTTCACTGGAGGAAGTACTCACTGACTCACCCCTCCTAGCTGGTGTGGTTGTTTCCCTTTACTGTTTAAGCAGAGGCTGCATGCCACCCTAGGTATGCCTGAGTTACAGTTGGATTAAAGTGAACAACTTGTATACAGCATTTTGCAATGAGCAGTTTCCAGTCCTGCAAATGCATGCAGAGTATTTTGCTCTCTCCCATGCTGCTCCTGGATGTGAACAAGTTGAGCTTTCTTGTGTCTGTTTGACAACTTTTTAAGACAATAAGTCAGGATTATGCTGCTGGACATGCACAGCCCGTTTCTGCCTCATGAGGCATGAGGGACTCTGTACATAAATGCATAGATATGTGTATATAGATCAGGGGCTATTTTTGTACCACCTTAAATCGAACTGTTTTGCTAGGGTGGAGATCCAGGGCAAGTTGAACATTTCTGCAGCCAAAAGCTGGGAGTGTGTATTTACAGGGCAAGCAGGAATCCTGTTGTGTTTATTAATAATCTGAGATGCACAGAAAGTCTGCAAATAGCTTGATATTCATAAAACATAAGAAAAGTTCAGATGCTGCATGCTGGGATGTTACAATTCCATTACAGTAAAGGACCTTTTGCCTTTGTATCATGAATGACCTTCTCATTTACGGAATCCCTCTCTGTTCTCTCCAAGCCATTGTTCGTTTGTGTTAATTAAAACCCAGACAATTAAGTTTACAAAAGTGCACTCAAGCTGCTGTGCACACCCAGTTGAAAACAGGGCCAAATGGCCAGAAACCTGTTAGGGGAGATGTGAGTTTTGTCACTGGAGTAGAATGACTGGATCTGAAACTCATTATTGGGAAGCAAATTGACATTTAAATTATGCTGCTGCTTTTCCTACAGGCTTCTGACAGGGTTTTGTTTTGGTTTTTTTTTCAGGAAGAAAATTAAATGCACTTAAACACCATGCTTGAAAATAATATCTTAATGTGCTTGATTCTTAAATGAAATGTGAACCCTGTGTACCTCTACAGTTTTGCCATGACTGTGACACATAAAGTTGACAGTACAACTCCTCAGATCTTCAGTGCACTAACTTGCATCTTTAAATACTGGCCTTGTGCCATTTCACCAAACCCACACCAAAGAATTAGTCATATGGAGAGGGGAACAGCTGGCAATAAAATAAAAAACCACGAAACCAAAAAAGTCATGAGCAGCAAGGCATTGTCGCAGGTAAAAGACAACAATGAGTCACAGGCAGGAGCAGAACTATCGGGGGGGGGAAGCCAAAAATAAAGGTAATTCAAATGTAATGTCAGACTCTCTTGAGAAAGTGATCCATAGATGGATAGAGAAGTGGAGAAGAAATGGCTTCAGACAGGTAAAGGCTGATTTTTGATGTTGAAAAGAAAGCTTTATCCTTCTTTTCTCAGGTCCCAGTTTAAAAAGGGTATTTATCCATGGGGTTAACTTCATCTGCTCTACTAACTGCACTCCAGTGAGAGATAAGGAGATAATTAAAATTACCACCATGCTTAATCAACTTGCCAGCATAGGGATACTCTCTTGAATTGGGGCACAATTAAATTAAGCTTAGCTTCTTCCAAATATATGCAGGAAGTAGACATCTGGCAAAGTCTAGCTGAAAATGCACAGAGCTGCATTATGACACTCTCCAAGGACAAAGGAAATGGAAAGTGAAAGGGGATGGGAGACCAAGACTTCTGCCAACTCCTTTAATCTCTGTTTTGCAATGCAGACTACCAATCACAAAGAGAAATTACTCGTGATTTCACTGATTTATTGCTGAAACAAGTGATTTCACTTGTTTGCCCATATATAGATAAGTACATAAGAAAATGTATGCATGTATCCCAGTGTAGGTCATTTTACAATATTTCCATAAGCTTCTGTAACTGTTGTGTTTCACAACAATTTATAACTGCAATTAAAAGGTCTGAAAATGATATTAAAGGCAGCAGACTAATTGAGCTAATCAGAGACAAGATCAAGGCCCTCCTGGTCTTGAAATCTATACCTCCATGAAAAGGAGTCTGTGAATATTTGCTGAGTCTGAGGATATTAATAAACAGCAGCTATGGTTCTGTCCATCTACAAGGGCATCAAGGAATTAATTTTCACAATATGCCCAGAAGGTAAATAGCAGAATCTCTACTAAATTTGATGAATCAAAAAGTTGAGAAGACCTGCTAAAGCCACAGCTGGAACTAGTCATAGCCAGATTTTATGTTGCAAATTCCTGAGTCCTCATCTCTGGGCATCTGCTAAAAGCCCACTGAAGACAAAAAGGCTTCCATTCAGATCAGGGCTAGTCTGGTTGCCAGTGGTGCTCTCACTCTGAAAAGTCAGAATACTTGAAAAGTAATTGAGAGTGGAAGGAAATAATTGTCTTTCCTAAATTTTCTCTGCAGTAGGAACCTTGAAGAAGCTTTTCAGATGGGAAACTTGCATTTCAAAGGTTCTTTAAAAAGAACAGTCACTCACCAAGAGCTGAAACCTAGAACCCAAACAGCACTTTCTATTTCAGTTGATGTTTGTCTTTACTTTGCAAAGGCATCTGCCCATTGCTTTCACTTAACTATGTGAAGAAAGAGAATAATCCTCTTTTTCTTCCCTCCCTCTACCACAGACTGTAGAAGGAGTAAGTTTGTTAACTGTGTTTTCTGCTTTTCTGTGCTTCTGTATTTATTTTGCTGTTTCATACTTGGGGAAAGGTGGTATAGGGACTGATGTAGGCTGAAAAAATGAATTTATTCCTTGATGAGATATCATTTGAATGCTTTGGAACTGTCTCCTGAACTCCCAGGTTTTCCAATATGGCTTGTTCTGGCTTGGGCATATAATTGAAATATAATTAGAGAGTTCTACTTTCAGGAGACCATCCTGCTTTTTGGAAAGGTCCTTCCTCTTGCCAGGATCTTATTGTTGACCTTGTTACTATTCATCCTGGCAACTGTAAGGAGTATCACTGGCAAATGAAATAGTAAAATCCTCTCCTTGTTTCTGTAAGGGGAGAGAGTAATTCAACCCCTGAAGCTGCTACTCAGGCAGAATTTGCCACTAATGCCAGTTCCTACCCCAAATCTCATCAGGCTTATTTGACAGAAGCTGTAGGATTGAACCCATAAAGTTCAGTATTAGAAAGGTAGCTCCTGTGTGGGGGAAAAAGGCAAATTGTTGTCTGAAATTTTATTCTTTGAGTCATGAACACATTTTGCTGAAAAGTTAAAGAAGTGATTAGCATGTTATCAAAACTGTCCATGCTGGACTATCTCCCCACAGAAAAAAAAAAAAAAAGGATGCTTTCATTAATAATAATCCCAGAAAATCATTCTGACATGCTGATTTTTATTTTTTTGCATCAAAGAACTGGGCTGGTGAGAGAAAGAACATTCTAATATCCCCATCATCTTTTCCTCTTTCCTTTCAAACTGAGCAGGAACATCTCTTCATTTTTCTGTTGTGTTGAGCCACTCTTTTACAAGAGTGGGGTGTGAAACCAGAACTCCCACTGACATAGGATCAGAGACAGGCTTAAGATTTTAGAGGTGGTTCTGAAGTCCTGAGAAGCCCTTCAAAAGCTGTGTGCTTTTAGCCAGGCTGAATCACTACTGTCTTCAGATCTAATCTTTCCAGCAATTGATTTTCCCTTTATTCTCTGTGACCAAACTTCTCCCATGGGAGGAATTATGGTTCCAGCTTTCCTAAAATTCTGTAATTCTTATTCCCACAGTGGCACAAAAATGGGTCACACTTTGAATCCTGTTTACACTAGCTTCACAGACCCATTCATTGCTTTTCTCATGCAGATGGTCGTATGTAAGAAAACATATTTGTTAGATGTAAATTTTAGCTGCTTGGGGTCTCTGTCTCTGTGTAATATCAAGCCTAATGTCAGCACAGGACAACATTTATGTTTTCATTTAAATGTAAAGTAAGCAGATGGGACTTCTCTCATCCATAGAATAGTAAATTAAAACCAAAAGTAACAATTTTTTTAATGTTGTACTCTGCTGGGATGGGAGCTCGGCATTACGACATCTGGTCTGGTTTGGGTATTCCAGTAGCTGCTGCACAGCATTTACTGTAACACTGAAATGAATTCTGCTAATATTATTTTTGCATAATCCCTGTGAACGTGCACAAGGAAGTCTGTGCTGCTTACCCACCTCTCCAAATAGAGCCCTGTACAGACTTGGATACTTTGGTGGCATATGTCAATAATAATTGCTATGGTTGAAATGCTATCATACAAAATTTCATTGAGATTATCTGCCCACAAAGACAAAGGAAAGAGAAGAAAAGAGATGCCAGTCTCCCAAGTGGTATATTTGCATCCCAAGTAAACAGTTTTTCCTCGGTAATCTTTGGAAATTAAATTTTCTGTGAATTTTCTAACCCTTACGGCAGGTGATTGAGATTCCACTGAATATTCACAGAATCACTGAGGTTGGAAAAGCCCTCCCTCCATGGAGACCATCCTGTGCCTGATGCCCACCTTGTCCCCCAGCCCAGAGCACTGAGTGCCAGGGCCAGTCCTGCCTTGGGCACCTCCAGGNAGACTCTCTAGAGAACTTTCAAAATGTTTCTATAATAACTAGAGAACTTACAGTGCCAAGAAACTATCAATATTAACTTAATTTTTGTCCTTTAATTATAAACTATTAAAACCTGTCATCTTTAACCAGGCACAAAACACGACTAGCAAATGATTAAATCATTTTTGAGAGCTCAGCATAACATGCCACAGATATGTCATAAAATTGAAACGCCTCTTTTATCTGAATCTAAAATCCAAGTAAACACAGTAAATACATGGACAGGCAGATTGCAGTAAGGGTGCTTAGAAAGGAGACATTCTCTTGAATCTTTCAGGAAAACACTTTTGGCAAATCCAGGCAAAATGCAAGTTCTTTTTGGCCTCTTTTTCCCTTTTAATTAACACTGTCAACCTGATAGGAAGTGCTTTTTTTTTTTCATTAAGATTGTGTTAGGCCTTCACAAGCATTTCCCTTCTGCTTCCAGCTGAGGAGAATGAACAGTTGGTAACACAAAATGACATAAGAAAACAGCAAGTCTTGTGTTTATTTCAAGGCTTTGCAATTACTTTAGTTGATATTTTTCTTCTGTGACAATAATAATACAATCTTTCACACAAATATAATAAATAGCTAATATTGTGAATGATGATATTTTAAGGAATTATATTGAGAGAAGAACAAAATCTTACTTGGTCTCAAGTGTCATATGAATATGCTGTGCAAGAGGAAATATGATGAATAAATATATCACATAGACTTCTGTGGGTAATTTCATATACATAAAGACCCTGGAACTGGGGCTCTGTGCAGGTGCAGAGCAACATTAAAATTTATGCAATTTTAGAATTTAATCCCTTGTATGGAGAATGAACTTTCCTCCTGAATCAGTCAGCCTGTCTGTACTTCTGTTGGTGGTAGCTCATACATCATGTTCCAAGGTCTCTGAGCTGCCCTCTTTCCAGACCTACCCATATTCCCTGTTAGCATCAGTCAACCCCAAAATTCTTTTAATGAAGAATTTTGAACACGGAGATCTTCGGAATTTTTTTCTTTGGGTCTTCAGTCTGGCTTTTGTGACGGGAATAAAGAACTGGAGTGCACAAACAAGCATGGACAGAGGGCCATTTAACATACCCATTTGGGAACTTGAAGGATCAAATATGTCTTAAAGACCACCTTTCTATGGACTAAACTAGGGGGAAATATGAATCTTCCTTCACAGTTTCTTTTGAAAAAATAAGAAACATTTCCTCCTCTGAGACAGATGGCTAAAAGGTAGATGTTTCCTCTTCTACCTTCATTTATCTCAGTAGCTGAAGTACTCATGAAGAGGTAGGGTACTTCAGATCACAGCTTCTTCTATCCAGGGAACTGAAATTCAAATTTAAATCCTTATCTGTCTTTCTGGAGAGTGCTTCATCACCACTGTATGGGGCACTGTGTGTATCTCCGTAACTATGGGGAAGAGTGTTTTGCTCAGGTTTTTTTTTTTTTGGGGAAGCAGTTTATTTTGCATGATATACTAATTAGGGAGCAGATGCACTTCTTTACACTCTAATATTATGGTTAGGAAATAGGAAAAATGTAGTTTCAGACTCCCTAAAACATGGGAAGCAGTTCCAAACAGACCTCCTGCACTCTGCTGTGTTCTGAGAACTGGATGTAAAGAGTTACCACTGATTATCACTCCTGCACTCTTCTAATACCACATTTTAAAGCTCTCATGAAATTTTAAAGTCCTCATGAAATTAAAAACAAGCATTTTGTGCTGGAGCAGTTTTGTTCTTTAGCAGTAATGGAGAAAATAGCATCTGGTCTTTGCAAGTAGCAATCCCATGTGAACTCCAGAAATATACTTTATTGTCTTTAGGGCAAGAACTAATTCAAAGAAAGGCTCTTTTTATTTGACACCTGTGAGTCTTGACCTTGACCTAGAAAGTCTATCCTCACTGTTGAATGAGGGGCAATTAAACTTCTGTGAAGCAAAACCTCCCTATCATAGCAAAGTATGTCAAGTGTATCAGAGCTCGAACCTCCAACCTCATTTTATTCCCTTTAAATGTGCCGAGCTGCCTCCCATTAATTTGAGTAAACTGAGAACAACAGCACTTAATAGATTTGAGAAATCTGAAAATTTCTTTAATTTGTTTTGGGTTGCTAGGGTTTATTTTTGTTGAGGGGAGTTTTCCAAATAAGTAAGGCAGATTTCCAACACCAGGCTGGGGGATCAGACATAGTACTGGGACCAGTGTTATTTAACTTCTTAATCAGTGACACAGAGAAAGGCATCGAGGGCACCCTCAGCACATTTGCAGGTGACACTGAGCTGAGGGTGCAGCGACACACCTGAAGGAGGGGGCCATCCAAAGGGACCTGGACAAGCTCAAGGAGTGGCCCATGGGCCAAGTGCTGGTTCTGCACCTGGGTAGGGCAACCCCTGGGATCAATCCAGACTTGGGATGAACAGATGGAGCAGCCCTGAGGAGAAGGACTTGGGAATGCTGGTGAGGGAGAGGCTGGACATGCCCCAGCCCAGAAATTCCAAATCCTGGGCTGATACCACAGCATGGGAAGCAGGGCAGGTGGGGATTTTGCCCCTCTCCCCCACCGCAGGTGAGACCCCACCTGCAGAGCTGCCCCAGCCCCGGGGACCAGCACAGGAAGGACATGGAGCTGCTGGAAAGAGTCCAGAGGAGGCACCAGGATGGTCAGAGGGCTGGAGCAGCTCTGCTGGGAAGAAAGACTGGGAGAGTTGGGATTGTTCAGCCTGGAGAAGTTTTGGGGTGACTTAATTGTAACCTTGCAGGACCTGAAAGGAACCTGAAGGAAAGATGGAGAGAGCTTATTGACAAGGGCCTGGAGTGACAGGACAAGGGGGAATGGCTTCAAACTGACAGGGGGCAGGGTTAGATGGGATATTTGGTCAAAATTGTTCCCTGTGAGGGTGGGCAGGCCCTGGCACAGGGTGCCCAGAGAAGCTGTGGCTGCCCCATCCCTGGGAGTGTCCAAGACCAGGTTGGATGGGGTTTGGAGCAACCTGGGTTAGTGGAAAGTGTCCCTGCCCATGGCAGGGGATGGAACCAGATAGGATTTAAGATCCCTCCCATCCCAAACCATTCTATGATTCTTTGACAAAACTGAGAAGGCCTAAGAAGTTCTGTGCCTGTGAGCTTAATACAGCTTAGGGAAAAGCTGGTCTATATTACACAGGAGCAGGGCAGGCTGGTGTACACAGTCACAATGATCTGCTCTATTATGGCAGCTCAGCTGATGGGAAGTAATTTATTAAGCTCTATTACCTAGTGATTAATGCACTGATCACTACTGTCCTTTCACAGGCTCACAGAGGCTTGGGAGTGTAGCCACCCAGAGCATATGCTCTTGAACCAGTTAGAGCATTGATTTCTTACATAAAGCAAAGGTGCTTTTAAAATTCAAGTGGATTCACGGACCCTCATATTTGTTCTGTGCATGAAGGAGCACAACAGAAGATCTCTGATAGCCTCTGGTTTTTGTCAGTAGTGTCTGACCACTATAAAGGTTTGCAAGTCTCCAAGAAATGCAGGTAGCAGTTGTTTTGCTGAGGTCTATGGTTCAGTATGCCTTGTTTTCTGTTATATCCAAACAAAATGCATTCAGAACCCTTTTTTATCTTATATGCTGAAGATGAGAACGCTTAGAAGAGGAAAGAGTATCCTTGATGTGGAATGTAACTTAGCTTACAGTTTTTCTAGTAAAATCAATGCTTCTGGAATGCTGGATCCCAGGGTTTGCAATTTTGCATTGATCCCATTCACCATTCACCCCATTTCCCATGAGAGCCTTTCTGACATACTGCTGTTGGATCACACACACTGATATGGAGGGAATAGAGAAGGAGTAACCTTTGCTGCTTGAGTAAAATGCAGAATGACATAAAGCATCCAACTCAGGCTCCTTTAGGGTGTTTAAGACACAGAACTCATTTTTCTGGATGAAAAGCAGACAGTGACACTGCCAGCAGCAACTGTGTCAGCTCAGGTTCTCCCAGCAGGAGGGACATACAGGGTGGCTGGAGAGGGAGACACGACAGATGCCACAAATGGAAGTGCTTGTTTAGAGCCCACATTTAACTTCATAAAACAAAATGTGGGCATGTGAAAGTTAACAGAGACTGTTCAGATCATGACAAATGACACTGATCAATAATGACAAGTATAGAACAAATATGATCTGTTTAAACTGGGGGTCTCAGCTTGCAGCCAGAGCATCTATATCTCAATGTGAATGAATAATGAATGGCTTGGCTTGATATCTTAACCACAAAAACATTCCAGAGAAAAAATGAAAACACGGTTTAGGTAAGTAGAAAAGAGGTGTGTTTTGAGGAGAAAAGCCTTAGCCTCATCCCAGAATACCTTAAAACATAACAATTACATTATAGGTCATATAGTTCAATCAAAATGTTTTATATCCTGTTTTATATTCATCCCTAAGAAAACAGTTTTTCTGTTGTGTCTATTTTTAAAGGAAAAATTTTCCTTAGCATGTTTAGGAGCCCAAATATCAGAATGAACTCGATGTACTTTTAAAGAAGGGAAAAAGGGGAATTTTGAAGAGACGTGCACAATACAAAATATATTATTTCAAAGCATACGATGTTAATATTTCATGCTGCTTAGCACTAAGGTGATCATTAAAGGATAAGACCTACATCATACCGTATCCATTGATAAATTAGAAATTAATGAAAGACAAAATCTTTTAAAAAAAGTGTTATATTTATTTATTATATTTAGACCATGACTGCCTTACAGTGCTTAAGACCAACTAAAATAAAATTCATCACATTTTTCAAAGTAATCTTGATATATTTGGATTCTACTCAAGCCATTAAAATAAAAGTGGTGGCTATAGATAAATACAGTACTTTTCCCAACATCTATTATTATTTGAATGGTTCTGTGAACCAAGCTGGTTTTGTTAACTTGGGAACAATTAATAAAGCAGTGCCTGCCATGATCTGTAGGTCATCAAAACACTGATTGGGAAGGCTGTAGCAGCTTTGATCTTCTTTATAAAGAAGTGATCATTTTCACTGCCTATCTCAGAGAAACAAAAATTTACCTACAAACCCCACCTACTTTTTAAAGGGAGGGAAAATATGTGACTTGCTAACTACAGTTAGGGGGGAGTTATTTTTTTCCATTATTTTTGAAATTATTCCCTATGTTCCATCTACTTATAAAGTGGCAGATACTTCATGGTTTTATAGTCCATCATTGCATATATATATATATATATATATGTGTGTGTGTGTGTGTGTGTACGTATGTATGTATATGTATATGTATTAGCTTTTAGTTGAAGTCCAGTGTGATCTCCAGGTTGTGACTCAATTGGAAATGCGGTATCTTTTCTTACCTGTACTAAAAAAATGCAGAAATCCATATTCAACAACAGGCAAAGAGGCAGGGAAAGGTGCCCAGCTTGGCATTATTGATGACAAACTTTGCTGTATTCGGTTTCCACCGTTTAATGGGACTCGAACAGGGAACATTCAATTCAGCCCGCGGGCAGATGAAGAGCTGCAGTTAAACTCGTGTTTTCTCAGGACAGCTATTTCTGCACTCATTCCTCCTCTTTACTTTGAACTCCTACATGAATCCAACCTCTTAAATCCCTCGGATGTTTTTCCAGTAAAGCAGTTGTCTGATCGCCCTCCCATCATCTCAGTATGAGCCTTAGATGTGCCTTGAATAGCTCTGCACTGGGTGAGATTCACTTGGTCGAGAGCCAGAAGAGAGATGCAAATAGCTTGAGATGGCCCACGATGCAGATTACAAGTAGCACTTAAATGTCATTGTTTCCATGACCTGTTTCATTTCCTGAGCGCACTGGGGTTAAACATCCTGTTCCGTCTGCTGCACAGCGTGTTTGCCATTGGGGCAGGCTCATCCGTCAGAGGGAGAGAGAACCACAGGCAGAAACGGGGAGATGAGATGTGCCAAGGCTGGTTGCCACCGAGCCGTGCCCTGCGCTGCCTCCCCTGCTCGGAGCTCACCTGGTAGCGCAGTTGTTTTCAGCCCACCGGTCCCAGGCTGAGCCCCAGCTGCGGCACGTTTAGGATTCATGCACAGCTATTGCGGGTCCTGCATGGGAAATCCTGCTAATTGGGTAAACCCACTCTAGTGTACAGGCACCAACTGGCAGACACAACTTTCACAATGAGAGAGATCCATAATTTTCAAATGTAACTAACAATTTGTGACAATAAAGCAGCAACAGGAGCCAAGATGCTGGCACTTCTCCTTGTCACCTCTTTCAAGCACAGTAAACTAGAATTTGCATTTGTTTCTTTTCCAAAGGCAGTTACTTATTTTATAAAGTAGGCATTTAATGCTTGCAGCTTCCTTGGCATGATTTTATTTTTAGGCAAAGTCTCTAAAGAGTTTAGTGTTATCTCTCTTAAGAATAAGTACCTGAATAATGCTTTTAATTAATACTGTATCAAACAGAGAAATGGCATCACCCACTCACACAACAGAAATCAGAACTGTCTCAAAAAGGGTAAATAACAACTTTGAAAACTGAAAGGGTAGATGGTAGAAGTATACAAAATTATGACTGACACAGACACAGTAAATAAAAAGTTCTTGTTTAAATTTCCTTAGGATGACAAGGGTGATGCACTTCAAACCCACAGAAGCCAACAGTTTGTCATGGTACAGTGTAACTGTCCATTGTCATTCATGATCTTGGTTAAAGAGCAGCATCTGTGCCTCCCTTGTCCAGTGCATATCCCTGGCTTGTAGGGCTCCTTTGAGGACAGTTTACAGACTTTTCATTTTTAGACCAGGCCCAGGGCTACAATACTCAGGATATCAATCATATTTTCCCTGGAGGTTAAACTCCCACAAAAAGTCTATGCATGGAGGAAGGTCAGTGCCAGAATAACATTTATAAAGTAAAAGCATTCTTTACTTGGCATTTGACTGTGGGCATAAATCTTTAGAGACAAGAAGAAAACAAGAAAGGACAGAAAATTGGAGGGGAAGTTTAAAATGTTGGCTTAAGCATCTTCAAGGAGTAGGTAGGCTAGTAGGGGTAGCTTTTTGGGCACCCTATGTTCATTATCCCAGTTCCCCTGTGGCAGACTTCACCAGGAGAGCCAAGGGGAGCATGAAGACACATAACCCCGAGCTGGTGCATTCACAGAGCCCTGTGTTGCTCTGTGGAGGGTCCCAGTCTGAGCTCCAGACACTCGCACTGACTCCGAGCCACCATCTGCCTCTCAGCAGCACACAGGAGGCAGCCCAGCACCGTGCCCATGTAAACACACTGCTGTAAGGCCTGGAAGCTGCTCCTGTGCTGCTGCTCAGTGCTCCACTCAGTGCAGCAAAGCCTGGCCCTCTCTGCTAAAAATCTACTTCAAGTCTTGCCTTTGTTGTTGTTGTTGTTGGGGGGGTTTGTGGATTTTTTTCTTGTGATTTTTTTTTTTTTTAGGGGTGAGTCTTTAATCATTCCTTGTCAGCACAAGTTTGGCAGGCTGTCTGGAAAAGAAGGTTAGAGTCATTAAATCTAACAGTTCTGACATTGTTTCTTAAGTGTCACTTGATGGATGGCTGTCTGGAATGGTATCTTCCTTCCTGCTGATGTGCCCCACCAGATCCAAGCCATACAAAATGTCTCAGAATCCCAGCAACCACCTATTAGCAATAAATTATTACATGGCCGCTCCAGATCTCTTGCAGTCACCCACAACACACTAACCCATATGGCATTTGGAAAGGATTAGGCATCGTATGGATAATGTGCACATTTGCAGATTTGTTAGAGATGAGAGAAAGGGAAAGGGACCCTGAAGCCAAGATTCATTGTTAGGGGTAGAATGCAGTTCCCTCTCAGTGGATTACTGGGGCAGGGTATGGCCTAGGTGACCTGTTTAAGGTCTTTTCAGGTTTAGGGTTTTGTCCTTGCCCTTCATGTCCCATGTCTCCCCATCATCTCCACCCTGGTTTCTGTAATAAAGGGTTTTTTGCAATGTCTGTGAAGCATCTGTTAGTGCCCACTGCCAAAGGAAGCTGAGCTACATGTCCAACCAGCTTAGACAATTCCTATGGTTTTTTTGGCTGTTGGAATAAAGAAATGGAGAACTCATTTGAACATTTCCTGTCCAAGAAAATGCTTAATTTTCAAAACACAACTTGAATTTTATGAAGATAATTCATATCAAATATTATATAGGCAGAAGCTGCTCTATTTCATTCAGCTTCCGGAGGAAAATAATTATGCTCTTTACAATTTGAAGTGCATTTGTATTCCTTCCAAATAGTCCTATTACAACAAATGAAGTACTCACTATACATCTTTTTCCTGCTGCTTTTCAACTTAAATTTAATTTTCACATAGATTTATTTAAAACAATTCTCAACGTGACTCAGCCAAATGATGAATTTATTGAGAGTTTAGTAAATGTGCAATCTAGTTGAAGTTAAAAATGGCTACTTTGTAATTCTGTGCCTACATGAAATTACCCATTGTAGCCAGCTATTGTGCATCATTTAAATCTCTTTCTGGAGGCACATAGTTAATCTTTAACAGAACAAAAGTATAGTGAAAATATGTTGCTAACAGAAAAAATGTATATATATACATATACAGCATTAGTATTAAGCAAATTGTTTTAATTAATTTCTTCTGTTCTCTGAGCCTGCTTGAGCAGTTATTACATATATGTGTGTATACACTTTGTGTGTGCAGAGAATCCGCTGTACATATAGATGGTCTCATTTTTTGTTACTCATCACACATGACTGTCTCTGTCCAAAGGCATATATTTTAAACTTAAGAAGGAAAGTTTAATCAAATGAATGTTGCAGAGCATAAAAATATTTGTAATGAGTTCTCAGTGCAGAAAAGCTTTGTGATTTGTATTGATGATAGAACAGGTTGTGAAAGAACTTTGCCACTGGCAAGGTGTGATTCTGTTTTCTGTTCCATTGTTGGCTCAAAATCAGCAGTCGCATTGGAGGTAAGTGTAAAATCAGCCTATATCTCATGAGGAATGCTTGGGTTCAGCTTGAGATGTTTACAAATTTACCAGTTTTAAGAGTGGGCCCCCAAAACTGTGTGAGAGGATATGTCCCTGAGGTTTCAGGTGGCTGCCCAGGATGGAGGTGCATTCAACTCACCTCTTATTTGGGGCTTTGACCAAGTTATCCACACTCGGTTTGGTCAGAATAAAGTTTATTTCTCTTACCCAAATATATAAAAATCAAGCTACTAAATTCTCTGTCCATATCTCCATCACTGTGTACCAACTACAGACTTGGTGTCTAGTCCAGAACCCACTACGTACATTTTGGGGAAGAACTCCCATCCTCCTCATCATCCTGGATGGGCCCTGCATTCCCTACTCCAGGAGTGTTTTATGCTGTTTATTCAGTAATGTCCTGATTCATACAGAGGGGTTTTCAATACTGCCTTTGCAAGAATTAGTAGATATCCAGAAAAACACAATTCCTGACACACATCCTGACACACACTCAGGGTCCCAAAGTCAGGCCAAATTCCATAGTTAGCATGACAGTCCATCCAGCATGCAAATGAGATTTCAGCTGTGTAAATTACTGAGAGTGAGACTACTTTATTCTTCCTTTAAACAGGACCAAAGAATTCACAAACTGTTTCACCTTCTTTCCCCAATATTTTAATTTTTGATGTTAGAAGGTTGACAGCTGCATGCTAAAGAGATAGGCTTGCCGTGGAATTCCAAGGAGGTAAGGGAGTGAACATGCCAGCTCTTGAGAAGGAGCTCTCTCCAACTGTGCCTTTAACCCCAGCACCTCGAGGGAGAGGCAGCAGAGCTAATCCAGCTGCTGGAGGGGTTACCTGTGTTTTAGTGAAGGTGCTGAACCCCATCTGTTATCACAGGCTGTTCGAATCAGTGTAAGATCATACCCTGCTTTACCCTACAATAACTTCTTCAAGACTGCAATGTTCCTTTTGATACTGGATTAATGGAGTGCAGCAAATACTCAGATATTGATTATAAGGCTTCATTTTTCATTGTTGAGATCTCCTGCCTACTATTAAGCTATATAAGCAAAGCCTGGAATGTAAAACACCAGAACTCAGAACTCTCTTGCTTCTTGTTGCTTTTAACACTTTAAATCACAGAAACTGTACCAAAGAAAAGCTGAAACTTTGGGGTTTGTTGTTAAGCCATGGGTTTTAACCAGATCCTGGTTTAAAAGCCTTTAACATGTGTATCAAAAGTTCCCAACCAATATATTTTATTGCCACAACAGTCCATTGAAAGAAGACCTTTATGTCACAGAACAACTGTTTCCTGACAATGGTACAAAGGGTCTCCTCATAGTTTAACTACTGACATTCTCAGATTTGGTTCAATTCCCCACGTGGCAGCACAAGGGATTGCTTTCTTTGGAGAATTTTATGCTCATGAAGTACAGTTCCGAAATAATACTGAAGCCTGGACTTATATGAAAGCCTTCAGAGTTCCTGCATTCTTCAAAAATCTCATTAAATCTTTGAAGTTTTGTCTTCTGCATTCAGTGACATGGAAGGTAAAGAAGGCATTTGGGTTTTATTTTGAAATGAGCCAGTGAAAAGGGCCTGCCATAAACAAAGCTTATGAATAAATTAATACATCTGACAAAGAAGTTAATGATCACATGGACTGGGCCCAAATTCATGATCAATGAATCATGTAGGCTGCTTTGTTTAGGCTTTGGCAAATCAATACTCCATTTTGTTAAACAAGTAAAATAGATTTTTTTTTTTTGGGTGGGGGTGCTCTGGATTAATTTTTAAATATAAAGTGTCAGACAAAGAAAATCTGCAGGGGAGCTTGAGAGTATTGCTTGGAGCTTTCCATATTTCTATGCTTCTTTGAATTTATTGTCTTGTTATGCCTTTTACTAGGTGAAAACACACAGCAGATAACCAGTTATGGAAAAGAAACAGTAAAATTTAGAAGGCTTTATTATAGGTACAGAGCTGTGAAAAAGCTCATGATGTAGCAGATTTATTAGTATGGTCTAATTTTAGAATCATAGAACTATTTAGGTTGAAGACCTTTAAGATCGAGTCCAACCATTAAGTTTGTCACAGCATTAGATTGCTGTTAAATGAAATGGGGTTGGTCAACAGGGGACTCTTCCCATTTCCTTCTTTTCCCTGCTTGAAACACCCAGCACATGAATGGCTTCTCTTTTTTTCCTTTGTCATATCATGTTGGAGTTTTATTTGAATCAGGTCCCTCGGTGTCCTTCCACACCTGTAGTAGACAAAACAACCCCAGCATGTAGTCTGTTGGGTTTTTTTATGATAGAAGGCACAAAAGTCAAGATTCTTAGGGGTATATAGGTGTATAATGTTCCAGATAGACCCTTCTCAAGTGCTAAGAAATAAATTTAGGCTGGATGGTAAAAAGTTTCTATCCAGCAGCAAGATGATGCCAATTCCACAGGAAGAAATTTCTTTAAGTAACTAACATGGGCTCCTGAGAGTGGATAAACCAGTATGTAGTTTTCAAAAGAACTTGATATGTTTTTCAAAATTACTCCTGCAATATCAGATTGAAAAGTATAAATATCAGATTCCTTTCTGATTCTTGACCCCATAGCATTTTCAAAATGGATGGAGCATTCTGGGTGATTTACTCCTGCAGACTCAAATCCTGCTCAGGTAATTCTGTGATCATGCCAGACACCCACATGGACATGGAATGCCATCATAGTGCCCTAATTCTGGCCCAAAATTTGGGTCACACCTATTGCCATGAAGAGTATTAGAATTGCTGAGTTTGAACCTGTCCTCTAGATCCATGAAACTACTGAAATTCCTGGCTCTGGGATTCAGTGAATGAAAAAATAACTGACTTGGGAAGAGAACAGAAAGTTTTTAACTTCATCAAGAAAATGACAATGTCCTGCACTCGATATTGCCTGAGTGAGTGTCCTGAAACGTTGCTCCTGGATAGATGTGAGCAGAGACAGAATGCCAAATCTGATTACAGAGATCAAAGGGGTCTGCTTCTACAAAGCTCTGAGAACTCACAGCTCACATTGACAGAATTAGATTTGTGGCTAAGTGGAATTTCTCATCATCATAGCAATTTGTTTTGGTACTTAGCAATGAATGTAAGGGCCTAACTTTAAGTAGCCAACATTGAATGCTTTGGTTTTCTAAGAAAAGCTACTGCTGCCCAGCTTCCCAGAGTTATTTATTACTTTCAGCAGCACATCTTCTTCGAGAGGGTGTACAGAACCACTTCCCAGCAAGAAAACAACCAGTATTGAGATAGGAATAAGGAATGACCCCTTCTCCTAGCCTTGTCGGTCTCTGGCTTTTCATCAAGTCTATATATGTAAATACTGCCCTGTCAGAAAATGACTGTGAATTTAATAAGGAAGCTGAACAAGAAGCTGTTGCCCAACTATGAATTAGGCATTCTGGATGGTCACTGCATTGAGTCAGCAAAGAAAAGAAACCAACTGTTCTGCAAAAGATAAATTATTATGCCTTAAAATGGTTTATGTTCCCTTGGCTATTCGTAGCGAGTGATTGAAAGTCAGGTAGAGGACACAAGCTATTGAACAGATCACTGGGGACTGTTCCAGGTTTGGGCTGGTAAAAATCTTCACAACTGTATCAGAAAATTCTGCACAGACTAGGATAAAATAGAGCAGAACAGAACAAATCCAAATCAAAGATTACACCTTGCAAGGATGTAAGCTTAAAGATTGTTAGAGAAGCTGAAATCTGGTGGTTTGTTATTTAAAAGCCTGAACTGGGTTATTGGAATGCTTACAATTACTCATTCATAGAAGAGAAAACAAAACAGGAAACTGCCAGCAAGTAAAAAATAAGCTTATTCACAAGTATGTATTTTGCAAAGCTGTTGGCTTGACATTCTCAGTCTGAGACCACCCAGAGACAAACACTCTCCATTAAAACAGAAACTAAGGTCTCCCAGCACTTCTTAAAATCAGGCCTTTTTGCCTATTTTACCATTCTCCCTCGTTGCTTATTCACACCTTGCTGAAGGAGGTTTTTAAGTCCAAGTAGAGCTCGATATTAATAGTGACAGAGTTAGTTACTGTCCTTTTCTTTATCAACTTGGGATCAAATGTTCTAATGAAAATCAATAGTGTTTCCCCACTGTGTTTCTGCAAGCAAGAACAAATACCTGCAGCAGATAAAATTATTATGTTTTCCCAAGCTATTATCATGATTCAAGTGATACACTACTAAAATAACTTTATGCAGAATCAGTGATTTTTTTTCTACAACTATTTCCATTTTGGCGTATCTTTTATGCAGCAGTATTAAATGGCAACCCTGAGTCAGAGTGGTCCAGGTCGTTGGCATCACCTCCAGAATTAGAGGATATACCATTAGTACAGTACTGCTTAGTAGAATCAAGCACAGCATGTTGTTGCAGCCAAAAGTGCAGAAGATAAATTTCCCTGTTCCTAGTGATTAGTTTGTAGAAAAATGTAGTGTGTTTAAGAACAAAATGGTTTATCAGAGATTTCACAGAGGCACAGAATGGTTCAGGCTGGAAGGGTCCACAGTGGCTCATCTGATCCCACCTCCCTGCTCAGGCAGGGCCATCCCAGAGCACAAGGCACAGCATTGTGTCCAGAGGGGTCTGGAATATCCCCACTCAGGGAGACTCCACACCCTCCCTGGGCAGCCTGCTCAGTGCTCGGTCCCTGCACACCAAAGAAGTTCTTCCTCCTGGGCAGGTGGAACTTGCTGGGCATCAGTTCCTGCCTGTCCCTCTTGTGCCATGGCTGGGCCCCCCGAGCAGAGCCTGATCCGTGCTCTGCCCCCTCCCTGCAGGCACTGACACCCATGGGGAGGTCCCTCTCAGGGTGTGCTCTGGAGGCTGAACAGCCCCAGCTCCCTCAGCCTTTGCTGCTCCCAGAGATGCTCCAGCCCTTGGGCATCTCCGCAGGCTGTGCTGGCCCCGCTGCAGGAGCTCCCTGTGCCTGCTGTGCTGGGGAGCCTGAGCTGGACACAGCCCTGCAGTACTTCCATAAATAAAGGACTGAAAATCATACAGAAAGCAGGATTAACATTAAATCTGTAGAAAACCAGTGGATCTTAAACAATAGAAAGACTGAATTTGTTAAGTTTGGATGGCAAAGCGGGAATGTCTCACATAGTTTATTTTGTTTGATATAAGCTTAATGTATCAGTGTGACTTGTTTTACTTAAACATGCTTGCAGAAAATGACATTACCTTTACCTGAGTGAGTGAAAATCCTCTCCATTGCACACCTCTCAACATGAACTTGGACACAACCTTGAGCAGGACCTCTACAGACCATTGTCTCCTACAAACAATAAAAATAGACAATGCATGGTGTGAGGTAGGTTTAGAGAAAGGTGAGAAAGCTGTGAGAGAAATAATATACACAGTACTTATTAAGGACACACAAATGGCTTTCAGATCAGACGTACTGATACTGTGGTTCAGTCATATAGTCTTTGTGACAATGTGGAAGAAGAGCTGGGATGGCCAAAACAAGAGGGAAAGACATGGAAATCTCCAGTTCAGAGAAAGCTTAAAGTGTAATAGAAAGCAAGTTGGCTGCATCTATCCCCAAGACAGAGATTTCACTCATCATTGTTACAGAATGAAAAATTTAAGAAAGCCCCAAGAGAAGAATTTTCTTATTTTATTCAAACGAAGCTTCCATCTGAAGGCACATATGCCACCATATGGGATACATTTCAGGCATTCATTAGGAGAAGAATAATTAGTCTAGCATCATACCAGGAAGAAAGGAAGAGGCCCAGAGGATAATTACTTTAGAAACAGAAATAAAAGACCTTGAAACTAAATTTGCTAGGGACAAGTCTATGAAAAATGAAAAAAATAAGAACCTTATTTATGGGAATTTGAATTCAGTTATCAAGGCGAAGAGGAAAAGGGGCATGCCCACGACAGGATTATTTTTAGCTTGGGGAGAAGCTGGTACATTATTGTTTTAATGATTATGGAAAACATGTAGTCTCATATTTCAGCCATTCACCACAAGCAAGAAACCTCTTCTGTAGTAAAAAAGAGATGAAACACTTCCACATTATATTGGGAAGAACTGCACCGTGTGTCCTCTCTTTGCAAATGCACCGCTAATAGTGCTACTGGTCATGGGCTTAAAATACAACTGCGACCCTTTAAACGTTGTCAAAAAGGATTATTCCTTTGTAGAGCTTACCATGAAACGACCTGCAAGAAAGAGAAATGTCTGTATTACGTAAATAAAGCACAGATTGAATAACAGGGGAATAAAGAAGACTCAAAAGTATGTCAGACAGGGATTTTTCTGTGAGCAATTAAACATACTGAGATAGTGCTCTCTTATACATCAACTTAATCCTAACCATGCATTTAGCCAACATATCTGTACTTCACCTTCTGGATAGACACATTATATTGAATAAAAGCCATGCATTGTATAGTGCACCACAGTCTGTCTCTCAAGCCTCAGGCCCTAAGTAACTAACCCTAATTAACTGCTGAGTTTGGAGTTTCTGTGCTACTCAAAAGGCCCATGGGAAGTGAACAGTGACAAGATTTGGCCCTTGAAAAAAAGCACCAGTGACTGGATTCCTCCTCCTCATGCCAGGAAGCACCTGACATGCTGCAGGTAATGGGAAGCAAAGACTTGTCTGGGTAAAATCCTTTGACTGAGACAGCGGTCAAAGGGACAGTTCTTTGATGTCTGGAGCTCTTTGCAGCAAAGAGTAAAATGAGATCTCGCATTGCTGTGTGTGGAACAGATGGTGTGGGTTATGACAGTGGTTCATTCATATTGGGAACACTTGTTACAATGCATTATCTTTTAAAGGTACAGAGAAAGCTATCTAACATTTTGTGACTCACCTACAGTATAAACAAGATAATTACCTAGTTCACCTACTAGAGCAGGGAGATCGATTATGGAAGCTAATTAGAGACCTGCTTTAAGCAGATATGAACTCAAGAGTTTTTGTTATGGGTTCTTCTCCTCTTAACACACCACAGAGAAAACCATAGAACAACAGTGATTAGCCTTATTTCATTTTTATTGCTACTCCCATTCAGAGTGAAACCAGAGAAAGTCAAAAGTGTAGCTAATTTACTTTAGCAAGCTAGAAAATGTAAGTTAATTTCCTTTCTTTACTACTTAGAAAGCTCTGCCAGAGCATTAATGTCAAAAGAATACAAAGGAAAAATGTGTGTCCATATGGAATATGAACAAGGCTCATGGTAGCTTGACAAACCCTGGCAGAGAACACTGTCACACTTGCAAGGAGGTAACACATATTGGTAGTGAGGTTTGAGCTCTTGGTTGTTTGTATGTGTCAGTAGTGCAGCAGAGAGATATACCAGGGTGTGATGTTTGGGGTTTTTCACTTGTCTGCTCCCTTTAAGCAGCAGCATTCCTTCCTGTTGGTGTTCCCAAAAGAAGAACATCTCTAGCAGTGCCCATGAATTCCTGATTGCTCATATTTGAATGTGTCATATGTCCATGATCTGCAGTCATTTCCCAGATCCATGTGCTCTATCATAGACCAGCAGGGATTACTTTAGGATCTGTTGAGTCTGCAAATTTCACACTGTGTCTCTACCCACATGTGGGATGAAAAAACAAATTACTTTAGGAAGGCAGAAAGACTGTAATAATTAGTTCTTGAATCCCGAGGGAGCTGCTGTCTAGTGCAAGCTCCACTTTTGATCAGGGCACTCAGGCTTCCAGCCCACTGGAATGAAAAAGGTATGACAGATCTAAGCCCCTGGACTTGAGTGTGAACTGGCACTGTCACTTGGAAATCCCAAGGAGTGAAATGTGGCCTGAACTGGACCCTTGTTAACACCTACAGCAGAGCTATCAAAAAACCTTGGCACTTTAGCCACAAAATTATAAATTAAAACCTGCATTCATTGGGAAGAATACAAATCACTTAGGCTTTCACTGAGTCCTTAACACACTGTTTTTGAGAATGTTTGCCTAAATATTGCAAATATGAAGCAACGAGCACACACCTCTGGGAGCTGGAAGGTATGAGCTGGGAATTACAAGCTTGGTATTTCTTCTCTCACGTGCAGAACCAAGGGAGGCATCATTCTAAGATCATGTCTGCTCTTATCAGGTTGTACACAAAACATGAAGCTTCCCCTGGCCCCTGCTCTTCTCCCGAGTGCTGACTAGAGCACCAAACTCAGTCTCTGTGGCTCCTGTCAAAGCTGGTTCATTTAGCACTTACCTGATCACTGAGTCAGTGGAAGGAAGACAAGCAAGTGACTGACTCTAATGAGCAGAGCACTAACTTTAATAAGGGAAATGTTAGGTCACATTTGCTGCCTCAGTTAATTTTTAAATGCCTTATAGCTTATGTAACAAGGTAAGTATGGTTAATATAGCTTAAACAGCTTGGGATGAAATCCTTCCCCAAAACACGCTATACCTGCTGTTTCAGGCAGTCTGGTAGGTGACACTCCCCCTCTAATCTTTGTCTTACTCCCAGAAAATGTCTTCAAAACAACAAATGGCCTCTTTCGGGTCAGGCCAATACACTGATGCTCAAGGTTCCTTCCAAGACTTGCTGTCCAATGAAACCCACACAAGTGAGGTACATCAGCGAATGTAAACTGTTAAGAGGGTTAAACAACAGCAAAATCCTCAGAAAGTTAGCACTGCCAGATATGAATTGTCTTTGTATGTGTCTAGAAACAGAAATGGGTATAAGAAGGGTGTAATGGGTGGAGAGAGACTCTGTAGCTGTACAGTGATGTCCTTGCAGAGATGATCCTGCGCTGCCCTCACTGGAAGAATTTCAATGCCTACAGAATTCAGCAGCAACAAAGAAAGACCTTTACAGTCTCAAAAGTACATAAATACTGGACTTACCCGTCTGGCATGGTATTTTCCTATATTTATGGCTATTGCACATGAGATAAGCTCAGTTGGTCATCAATGGTATTAATACTTCTGCAAAAGCTGGACAGTAACAGACACTAAATGTGTGTAGCTGCTTAATTGTCTCAGTCATGGAGTCATATTTACACCATTTGCTTTCTAAACCTAACACAGCCTGGGTTAAAAAAGCAGATAATCCTGAGTGCCAAACTCCATGGCAGGGTTTAGCACTGATAATCCTGGGACACAAGATGAGAGCTCTCCCTGACCACAGAGCTGCCCTTCTCCCTGCCTGCCTCCCCAGGACACCCTCAGCTAGCACAGAAACTCCAAACCACCTCCTGAACAGCCCTTTGCTGGGCACTGGGAATTCACATGTTTTTGGGAACAAGATACATCAGGAGACAAAAATTGTGCTCTCAGTCAAGGAAACTAATTTAGAGATGGGTAATGCTTAGAAGACCTCAGCATGAACCTATATTCTTTATTGAAAATAACAAGTATTTGACTAAATGCTGGCATTTATACTGCCAGAGTGGTGCAGTGTAAGAAACTACCCTCCAGTATGTCCTGGGGGTCAAGGAGGGCAATGGTTTTCTGAGGGGCATCAGGAAGAGCATTGGCAGCAGGTCAGGGAGGGGCTCCTGCCCCTCTGCCCAGCCCTGGCAGGCACATCTGCAGGGCTGTGTCCAGCTCAGGCTCCCCAGCACAGCAGGCACAGGGAGCTCCTGCAGCGGGGCCAGCGCAGCCCGCGGAGATGCCCAAGGGCTGGAGCATCTCTGGGAGCAGCAAAGGCTGAGGGAGCTGGGGCTGTTCAGCCTCCAGAGCACACCCTGAGAGGGACCTCCCCATGGGTGTCAGTGCCTGCAGGGAGGGGGCACAGCCCGGCCCAGGCTCTCCTCGGGGGGCCCAGCCGTGGCACAAGAGGGACAGGCAGGAACTGATGCCCAGCAAGTTCCACCTGCCCAGGAGGAAGAACTTCGTTGGTGTGCAGGGACCGAGCACTGAGCAGGCTGCCCAGGGAGGGTGTGGAGTCTCCCTGAGTGGGGATATTCCAGAGCCCTCTGGACACAATGCTGTGCCTTGTGCTCTGGGATGGCCCTGCCTGAGCAGGGAGGTGGGATCAGATGAGCCACTGTGGGCCCTTCCAGCCTGAACCATTCTGTGCCTCTGTGAAATCTCTGATAAACCATTTTGTTCTTAAACACACTACATTTTTCTACAAACTAATCACTAGGAACAGGGAAATTTATCTTCTGCACTTTTGGCTGCAACAACATGCTGTGCTTGATTCTACTAAGCAGTACTGTACTAATGGTATATCCTCTAATTCTGGAGGTGATGCCAACGACCTGGACCACTCTGACTCATCCTGGGATGCTGGGATCTCCTGTAGCAAAGCTAACACCTCTTATAAAAAGACTGGAAGTCCCAAGAAGATGGCCAGGCAGTGAGAAGGACATACACAGTGCCTCAGGCTCTGAGAGGAAAATGTAGTTGATAAATTGAGCAGTAATGATTCTTTTGCCATTGAACACAGCAATGGTAAAAAAATCTATCACTAAAAATAATATTACACTTTAAAGCAGCAAGACCAAACTGTGCTTGTATTTTATGGTCATTCACCTCTGCTCGAAAAGAACTGATAGTTCTCTTTTCTTTTGACTTGAAAGTGTTCACAAGAGCCAAAAACAGGCTATCAGCATCCCAGTGCAAGATGGCAAGCAAAACTCTTATTGAAATCCAAGGAAGAAATCCAAAATGCCACACAACAATATAGATTTAAGGGCTGGAGAGGTGGGGAATATTATATTTAAGAGCCTGGAGTTATATTTGTATGAAGGTTTTATGTACTGGGTCTTTATCAATCAGACAAAGGCTGGCTTTTCACCTTAGCTCCTTAAATGCCCCATCCAATAATTAATTTAACTGATATGGGACAGCTATATTATCCCTGAAAAAAAGTGATTTGTATAGATCTAAGAGCAAATGCCTTAGCAAAAAGACAGGGGTGATCATTATTTCAAAGCTCCTATTTTCCCCCTACTCTTAAGACTTGTGAAATTATTTATTTGACAATCTGAAAATAAAACTTGAGCTGTATTAGCGTGTAGGCTTCTCAATAAAAGGGAAAAAAGCGAGAGAGAGGATTAATAAATTACATGCTAGAAATGGGAAACAAGATTAGAGGTGACATTTTGGCAATGTCTTCTTCACAGCAAAGGAAAAAAAATGAAACAAGATTAGTTGGAGGGGAAAGAGGGAGTCAATCAGTAGGGAAAATGAAATTTAGAAAATGTGAGAAAGCCTGTGAAAAATGGAGGAGTTGGTTAGGATAAAGGGTGTGATAAAAGTGACTGTAGCAAAGAGGGACATCACTCAGAAGGTAAACAGCACTCTGTGAATCAGGGGGTTGGAAGGTAGGCTGGGCAGTGATGGGCTGGTAGCAGAGAGAAGGCACGATGGAGAGGACAACAGGTGGGAACTGTGTCTGGTACTCCAAAGGCAGGAGGAGTGAGCTTCCCCAAGGCCAGTGCCCGTGCCCCTCCTACTTTCTTGCCCCTCCTCTGCTAAAGGATCAGACATACGCAACAGTCTGTGTGGATTCACAGGCTGAATCAAGGCTGGATTCTCAGGCAGTTTGTTTTCATGGCTCCACATTGATAGATTATATCCTACAGCAAATCTCAAATATGCATATCAGGCTGCTTCCTCCAGCACATTACTATAGCAACACCACTTGAATTGGTGATATTTGACATCACTGGGGCTGCTGGTTCTTTCTGTTTTCAACAGAAAATTAAGAGTGCTTCAATTTGGGTTACCTCCTCTGTGATGCCAATGGACCTCTTCTCCCTCAGCTTCCCCACCTCCACCACAAAGGCTGTGCTCCTTCACCTTCCTCTGTCACTGTTAAGATCTCCATTCTTTCCTTCCTTTTTCTTCTCTCTTTTTGTACTTGCAGTGGCTGCTTGAAGCCTGTCCTGAGGATGAATACACTGCTAGTTTAAGAAGCTGTCCCTCAACTGCTAGACCCAGATTGCCATCTGAAACTGATACCTGTTGGCAATTGTGTATGCTCATGGCAGGAGAAGATGCCCAGACGCTGCCAGGAAATTAAAAATTTGCATGTCAGGTGTGCTGGGAACAAGCTTGGAATTAAGAAGAAAAAACACCACATAGTTATAAAAATCAAATATTTTGGAGACAAATGTTGCAAGCGTGACTATTTGGTCACTGTTCAGTGGCCGTTTTAGTCCCTGACTGTCTTGTCATCCAAGGGATCCTAAGGAAAAAGAAAAAGCCAAGCAGAAAAAAAAGTAAAATTCAAAAACCCCTTTGAGTTGACCCTAAGAAAATGTACAGAAATCATTCCATTACCACCCTACCTAGGCATTTCACAAAGGGCTCGGTCCAGGACAGAGTGGTGGGATCCTGCTGGAATTCATCCTTACAGGAGCAATTATCTGAAAGACAAGATTCCTCCAGACAACAGCACATGTTAGTTCCTTTGCAGGTATCAGTAAAATGCCCATGATGTTTTCTCAGAGTCTCCTGCAGGATGCAGGGAACAGGAAGGTGTATTCTGTGTGCAGCAGCAATTACCGTCCCCTAAAATCCTCGTGTTCCCACAGCAGTTATTCCAAAGCATCCAAGTCTAAGAAACAAGGTTCTCCCTCTGTATTTAAAAGCAGGATTTAACTAATAACTGGCTGCCATGTCTCACAAATGTTGAGTTTTTAAATCATAATTCTTGTAACTATGACCGCATTGAAAAGTTAAATCAATTTGTCAATGAAATTGAGAGTAGTTAAAGTATAAAAGGTAAATTTTTATGTTCTAAGTCAGTAGCAATATTATACTGCTGAAATTTTTATTAACCTGTGGAGTTGGAAATGAATGCATAGTTGCTTGTGATCTTAATGGGACATAATTTCACCTGAACACAAAATGCAAGTAGATGTCTTGTATTTTATTTTTAATTTATTATCAACCTATTAAACTAATTGTACTTTTCAGGAGAATTTTATTTTACTGATTTTTTTGCTAGATTGTATCACAACCTGCTTTTAACTAGACTGACTGACAAATTTAAATTTGCCTTTATTTTCCTTTCTCACAAAATGTTCTTTATTCCCTATTAGTTTCCCACAGAGAATTTTTTTAATGAAGAGGCTTTGTTTTAGAATTTGTAATCTCCTGAACAGACTCTATAATGATGAAATATAAGTGTCTTTCCCACAATAAACTGCCGCTTTTCTTAGCTGTGTTTGGAAAGCTTCACATAAGGTGAGGGGTTAAGTAAATCTCCAATTCCCTAGGGGTCAGTTTGCAGAACATGCAGGTACATACCTTGTATAATCTCTTAAAACTCTGTAAATGTGGCTTATCCTCTTGGCCTACTTGCTCTTTAAAGTGGTGGCAAAAACATACTAAGATAAGAACAGTATAGCAGGAGAGATACGAGGCAGTCCTTCTCCAAATGCAAAATAGAGTGTGTGCTTGGAAGTGTTTATTAGGTGATTAAAGCACAGAATCACACACTGGTTTGGGTGGGAAGGGATGTTAAACTCATCTTGTCCCACCCCCTGCCATGGGCAGGGACACCTTCCACTATCCCAAATTGCTCCAGCCTGGCCTTGAGCACCACAACTCCCAGAGCCCTGATCTGCACTCACAGCCTCTGTTACACACAGGAAATTTACCACTGATTCAGCAGTCAGAGCTGACAAAGCATTTGTTATAGAACACATAGGAAATGCAGTTTAGTCTTGACATCACCACTTGAAAGTTTTAAGTTATCAAAACAAATCAGAGAGCTGACACGATTTCAACCCTACATGACTGGAATTTAACCGTGCACCGAGTGCATGTGCCTTGGTTGAATGACACTTAGACTTGTATCAATACACCTTTTTGACACTGGGACAATTTTTTTCATAATTTTTTTTCTTTTACTGACCTTAAAAAGTCTTATCACTTACAGTGATCCAGCCAAAAATGCACCTGGTGTAGTGTTGCCTTCACAGCTGGAATAAAGACCTCAGTGTTGTGTTCTGCAGATAATCCAGTGATGCCAAATGCCAATCCTGTAAGGTGCAAGGGAGAAGGTTTACACTGGAAATGTACACCAGGAAATATTTAGCATTTTTTGCATTGTGGAAATACAAACACAATACAGAACTAAAGGTAACAAAGGAAAAATTTGGCAGGAAGAACCAATTATCTGAAAAAGACATTGGACCAAATGTGAAAGTACAGTTAGTGATCACAGTTTACACTCTCTATGATGTAAGTTCTGAAGAGGAAGGGATAACTAAATTATGGTGTAGTATTATAAGTGCAATTTGCACACAATGTAATAAAAAAGAAAAATTAAAAGAGAATCAATGAAATTTGGCAGAAAACCACCTGTGATGAAGTGGCTAGTTAAAAAATAGCTCCATTATTTTCATTTTTTATGTTAAAAGTGGAAGATTTCTAAGTGAGGACATTGGACCGAAAATTTAGAAAAGTCATATAAGTGTTTGATAAAAGGAAATGGGATAAAGAGATGGAAGAAGAAGATGAAGAAGAAAAATTGTTTCCGAACATTAATGCTATGTTTTAGAGTGCAGTGCATATCAAGACATCCAGCAGCAAATACTATAATAAAATGTCTAAATGCAAAAAACAATCAAAGGTTAAGGAGCTAAAACACTCACAAACACAGTGGTACATTTGAGTAAATGAAGTTAAAAGACTGTGACAATGATGAGAGAAAAGGGGATAGTCAGAAATTGAATTTTAGATGATTTTTAGAATATGTATAAGAACAGAAAAAAGGTTTGCAAGGTCTGGAAGGAGTACTGGAGTGGGAAAAAGAGAACAGAACATAAAATATTTTTTTTGCCAGGGAATGACACCAAAGAAAAATAAAACTGTATGAAAAAATGCCAGACAGGTATCAAAGGGAATCAGTTTCATATAAAAGAGGATCAAGAAGTAACAGTACCTGAAGATTGACACAGCTTTTGAGTGAACTGAGAGCTGTCCCAGAATTCCAAATAAAATGGCAGTGGGTCAGGGAAGCCTTTCAGAGATGCACAGACGAAACTGCTTTAGGGAATAATTATAAGGAACTTGACATCAATATTCTAAGAGAGAGTCTGGTGAAATTCACTCCTGTGTGGAGCATCTTTGCAAGTTCCTGGCAGTATTCAAGATTCCAAGTTTAACAATTAAAGTTCCCAAACTGTCACAATAGAACTCAGAACAACAGGTAAATAATATGATCAGTCAGGAGATAACATTTGCAGAGATAGCACAACTTCTTAGGATATACAGGGTGGCAGGACAATTTCTGGGAGGGTGATTACCCAAAGCTGAATGAAGGCACAACTCACTGCACAAAGTTCAGTGACAGGGTATTGGAAAGAGTAACTTAAGCACCTGCTATTCATTGCTCAGTTATAAATGAACTTCTTACAATAAAGAGCAAAAAAGAATTTCATTATTTCTGGACTCTTCAATGGAATCTTAGTACAAAGGAGAGAGAGGAACAATTCTACAATCTCCCCAAATCATTGCACATTGAGAGAGGCCAAAGAGCTCTAAAAATATGTAGTAAGGTATGTGCATGTATTTGTGATTACTGTCAGACTTCCATAATTATTCCGTAATTAGACATGGTCAGATGAGCTTTGCATCCAGCTGCATGTTATAAAGCACAGAAAAAGGGAAGAGCTGGTGATGGAGTAAAACCAAAAGTCTGGGCAGATAAGCCCTGTCCCTGATTTCTTACTCTTCATTCTTCTTGAGCCTTGAGAGTTCCTCAGATGTGTGGAACTAAATTATAAGAGGGATAACTACACCATGAAACCAAACCTGTGATTACACAACAGAACTTCCAATCAAAGTTCAAAAATGTCTTAGAAGGCTTATTTGGAAGCTGAAAAAATCTGGCATAGGAACAACGCTCAGTGTCCTGAAAACATGATTATCTAAATACAGTTTGGGTGCAAACCTGTACCCTCACAGTTGCCTCCCTTGGGCCCTTGGAAGACAAAGCCAAGCTCTTTGTTAAAGCAGAACACAACATTGCACGCAGACAGTGCCCTGTTGGTGTTGCATATAAAATCTAAGGAGATACCCAAAATATTGAAATGGTTGTATTTCAAAAATGAAAAATTAATGTGGAAAAGGTCTATATGCTCCTTGGTTCCTTGGCATGTGTCCATGCTATGAAAACACTTGCCTTCCCCTTTTGTGGTGTGTGAGGGCATTGTCACAGGATAACTCTTGCACCTGATATTTAATTTACTGCATGGCAGAATGCTTTGGAAAACAAAATGAAGCCTTTGCTTCCCTAAGTAATCCTCCCTCCCCCACTGCAGTTATTGTCTTTGTAATATTTTATGACTTGTCATATAACACTCTGGGATATTGTCCTACAGAGGATGTGACTGTACTGCTGAAATGAAACACCTGGATGGTGTTCCTTACTCACAGAACCACTTGAGCAGTGGCAGAACAGGCTATATGCATATCTTAATATTTTATGTTGAATTTTTCCGTCTTTGTAATAAAGAGAAAAAAAAAAAAAAAGAAGCAAAGAAGAAGACAAGCTTCACATTGATTTAGGACTTCAGGGAGAAGAATAAAGCCATTCCATCTATTTCACAAATGCAAATATGCTTATAGCATTGATCTCAACAGTGTAAATCAATAATACCCAGAGCTTCCCTGTCCCCCACAGATTGTCTGCAAATTATAAATGGTGGTTACAAAAGTATAATCAGGATGAAATATTATCAAATCTCATATTCTACACATGCTGTAATTCAAAAAAAAAAAGGAGCAGATATCTTGGAACTTAAGAGTTTTGATGTTTTAATGAGTGCACTATTTTTTCTAGTGAAGCACAACCAATTAAATTGAGAATCCAGTCTTTTGCTGAAGGAACAGTCTGCAGCTTCCAAATGACTGCAATTCTCTCTTTTGCCATTATAGGCAAATCTTTTTATCCTCTCACCAAGCTCAGGGAACTCAAACATTATGAAGCAGCTGACTGATAACATAAGTAGTGTTCAATACAATCAGATTGGGCTGTACATGTGACACAAGGAGCCATTGGGAAGCACAAGGACACACTAAAACATAGTTAAAAATGACATCTTTTACTGTGGGGAAAAAAGCAGTGTTTCTCAGCTTTACCAGAACTTATAAAAATTAGCCTTTTGGAAGTGTTTCCAGATTCTTACCTGAGTTTGTTAAAAACCTGGCCTATTAAATATTTTAAAAACCTAAATGTCCCTAGAGAACATCACTGCTAGAAAACCTGACACACTGGATATCAGGTGCTTCCAGACTTTTTCTGAGAATTTCAAGTATCTAAAGTTTGGACTTTATTGCCTGTTTTGTCTGGACTCCTAGAAAAGGGCTGGAAGAGCATGAACCCATACCTCTCCAACCTTCAGCTACTTTATCTAGCTAACACCCAGTTCAAGTTATTTTTATCAGAACCACAGAGTTAAACCAACTCTAAAAATACCAAAAGAGAAAGATCCGCTTCCCCTACCCCACATCCCCCAGATTCTGGAGAGAAAGAAAGATGAGGATCACATTTCTCCTCTTTGCCCTCCAGGGAACTCTGTCTGGCTTCTGCAATGGGCCAGCAATGGTTCCAGATAACTAAAAACATAGAATCCCAGAATGGTTTAGGTTGGAAGAGACCTTAAAGATCATCCAGTCCCATCCCCTGCCATGGGCAAGGACACCTTCCACTAGCCCAGGTTGCTCCAAGCCCCATCCAACCTGGTCTTGGACACTTCCAGGGATGGGGCAGCCACAGCTTCTCTGGGCAACCTGTGCCAGGGCCTGCCCACCCTCACAGCCAAAAATTCCTTCTCAATATCCCATCTAACCCTGCTCTCTGCCAGTGTGAAGCCATTCCCCCTTGTCCTGTCACTCCAGACCCTTGTCAATAATCTCTCTCCATCTTTCTTGCAGGTTCCCTTCAGGCACTGCAAGGCCACACTGAGGTCACCCCAAAGCTTCTCTTCTCCAGGCTGAACAATCCCAGCTCTCCCAGCCTTCCCTCCCAGCAGAGCTGCTCCATCCTCTGACCATCCTGGTGCCTCCTCTGGACTCTCTCCAGCAGCTCCATGTCCTTCTGTGCTGGTCCCCAGGGCTGGAGGCAGCTCTGCAGGGGGGTCTCACCTGGGGGGGGCAGAGGGTAATATTATGAGTAAGATGTCAGCAGTCAAACTGCTGTCAGGCAAAGACAGACATGCTTTAGGAAGTGATAGGCAAATATTATAAAGACCACTGTAAATAAAATAAGTCTTAGTGAGAAGCATAATTAGTTAATGTGTTTATACCAGACCACAAGCACTGGTTCTCGGTGCCTGCTTATTCACAGGCAATAATGCTGAAAGCATTGAACACTTATTTCTCCATTTTAAATTCTCATTTTCAGTCTCTGCCAATTAAAATAACAGTAGTTTGAAATCTTCCTTGTGCCACAGAGAATGGGGGTATGGAAAGGTTATTGCTGGTGCTAATAAACAAGACAAGTAATTTTACCATTTGCTTTGGCAGTGTTTGAACATTATCAGCCACCTTCCTTATTGTCTGCTTTACAATTATACCACATTCAAGTTTCAGGATAAAAGGTATACTTTTATTTTTCCAGAAGAACAAGTAGCCAGTTCTTTTCTGACTTCTGAAACCACCCAGAAGAGAGAAAGTTTTGGAAGATGTTGAAAGGCAGGCACAAGCCTGATGAGAGAGCCCATTAATAACTCAGGAAACAGATGTCACAGTGTTTGTTTAGGCTTTCCATACTGATCTGTTTCTTTTGCTATAGTTTGAAAACTTCTTTTCCATGTTCTTGTGTTTATTTTTGTTCACGAGTTTCACATTTCTGCAAGGGAAAACGAAAACCAACCACAAAACCACACCTGAAACACTTGTGTGTTTGTTTTGCAGAGCCCAGAGGTGACCCCAGTTTTATGCTGCTGGACTTTGTGCATCCACTGCAATACTTTAGGAGTTGCTGGCACTTTTTAATGAAGCTGTTCTCACAGTAAGCCCCTGGGTAAGAAAATGCTATTATAGCCCTTTACAGAGGGCTGAAGCACATGGGGACACAGTGGATAGCAGAGCAGGGACTTGAACTCGCCTTTCAAATTACAGGGCTTGAGCTTCTGTCTGAGGAGCTGCACAGCCCTTTCTGTTCCTCTGCCACCCCGTGCCCCTTCCCACAGCCACCTGCCCACCACTGCAGGCTCTGCTCCACCATGTTCTCCATCTCGTTTCCTTCTGGGCATGAAAGCATTAAATCATTTAAACCCCCTGGGACTTCCCAGAAAGTTAAATGGAAGGAGGCACATTATGCACACGACTATTCCTGACGCACTCAGCCTCTTAGAAGGGACTTGGGAAGTGGAATGGAAATAAAAAAATGTTCTGAAATTCCAGAAATGGATTTCAGAAATGTCACAGAGCTGGTTTTCCTCTCTTTTTGGACCCTTCAGAGAGCTGAACAAAGGATTCCTGCGAATATGATGGATGTTTTCAGCTGTGTCTCCTGGAACCAGGAGATCTGATTCACTGTGCCAGCTAGAGAAATTTTTTTCAGTGTAAAGACACTTCCTAAATATCTCTGAATGCGGTAATATATGATCAATATAGTATTAAGCTATATTATACATAATACAAATCATTTAACATTATAGAAATACATTTAGTAACATATAAATAGAAGAGGAATTCAGCCCCTAAGCTTATGGCTATGGCTTGAAATTTGTCTGTCTATGAGGAAAATAATAGTTGGGGATTTTTAAAAACATGATAAAGCACATAGTGGGATTGTTGGGGTGTTCTGTGCAGGGACAGGAGCTGGAATTTGATAATCTTTGTATGTCCCTTCCAACCCAGGATATTCTACAAGTCTCTGATTCAGTGATTTAATTGTAAGCTGGCTCTGTGTAATTCTCTATCAAACTACGTCCTTGTTTCATAAGCCCTCTGAAAACTTCCCTTGTGTTTCATATGAAAAGCCAATAATTTGCCTTATTTAGTTTAGATGAAATAAATAATTCCACAGCCACTTCTCATTTAATAAGGTTGGCTCCAGCCTGTCTTTTTTTCTCCTCAGCTTGTATATTTTTGTTTGGAGTGAACATAAAAGCGCATTTTCTTGCCTGCTGAGTGTTCATTAAAACCACTTCCAAATCTTTGCAGCCATTGGAGTCCTCACTATGTTCTGATCTTACTGGCATATTGATTTAACTGTAAAAACATTCCTTTCTTCAAATAATAATAGTAAAGTTATTAACTGAAAGTTATGAAGGACTGCTCTTCATCTGAAGACCTAAACTACTGGCAAAGGTTTCAAAAAAGGAAAAATATAACCCACAAAACCCAGAAGGCCTCTGAAGAAACAAGAGTAAGCAACTATGTAAATCACATTCTTTCCTGCAGAAGCCTGTTTCAAACTGGGTATTGCCTACCTGGGAATGCTTACCTTTTCCTTATGGTGGGATGGACCTCCTCCCTGAGCTGGGAGAATGGCATGCATTATAAGGACAGCCCTGACAATGACATTGATAATGAGCATAAATACCTCATAGATAAAAGGAGAACTCAAGAGCTGTGGTGTCTTCAAAGAGGCACTATTAGGTAGGTAAGAAAATTATGTAACTAAACATGAACAACTTTTCCAAGTTTCCAATGAGGTTTATGAAATATTCCCTTTGTAAAATTATGATTTTATGTTATTTTAGGTTAGGAGTCTGAGCAAAATTAGTGATCAGCTTTCCTGTACACAGACTGAGAATGTCTTCCTCTGCCTGAGGTGACACACTGCACGTAACATGGGAGGTGACACAGCTGTATTGAAAGCCTAGTGAAGCTCTTCATTACACCAAAATTCTGTAAATAACTTTTCCCAAGTTTTTCTGCCCATAAAACCTCAAATTTATAGAGACAGAGCAACGACACTCTGCAATAGCAACAAGGAGCACAATCCCAATTTTCTGGCAGTGTTATGATGACATTCAATGCACTGTTAAAAATACACACCTGATTAAAGCTCCTTAACAGGGAGACACTGAGCACAGCAGTGCACAGACTGTTCACTGTCTACCTGTCCCACACACTGCTGTTCTCACTGCAGTGAGTTGATGTTGTCATGCTGCTCAAAAGGTATGAACATGATAAAGTTATAGAAGAAAGAAATAGCTTATTATTGCTAGTGGTCAGACAAGCTGGTTAAAGTTCTTTCTTCAGCTCTCTTTGGGTCCTGCTGATTACTTCTCAGACTGAGAGTTAAGAACAATTATGATAAAATTACGGAAGTCATAACTTTAATGTCAGGACAGAAATATTGCGGTGCAGACCACTGTAATAGATGTTAAACTGTTGTCAAAGAGAACTAGATAAATGATGCAATCCATTCTCCACATCTTACGGAACAGACAGAGCGGTAACTGTTCTTCTATTAGGTCTGTCTGGGCTGACAAATCGTGTGCTAATGGATAAAATCTTAATCACAGAAATAAAGGCATGAAAATCACTCAGTTTAGCTAAGATGCTTCATAATTTCCAGGTGCTCTTCCGCTTGTCCTGACCCATATTGGTAGTTCAGTCACACACCTCATCGTTCCCTGAAAACTCAACAGCCTCGGCAACTCCTCTGTAAAATTTTCCTTTTAACTCCAGTTTACTGTTGATGCCTCTCTAAAGAATTTTGTGTTACTGTACATTAAGGCCATCCTATAAAAACACAATTTATTTTACTACATTATAAAAGAATGCCAGTTATCCTGACACATCTGTGTTATCTGCACAGTCCTGTGGGAAATACTGGTGCAATAGCAGGGAATATGTTACAATTTGTTTGGAAGCATTTTTACAATCACCAGGTGAGTGAGCAATTGCTCACATGAAAATGGGTATCTCAGCACATTATCTCAAAGATGGGGATGACTCTGTGTGCTCAGAGTATTAGTAACCTCTATTGAATTTCTGTGGCATACCTAGCTAAGTAACTGAGTGAAAGGAGTGGTGGAAATGGGAGGTTTCTATTTGAAGTCAGCTGGGAAGTTTTCACTAGGAAATGACACTGTGAGCAGCTGGATCTAAGGGATTTAGTTCCACTATCCAGAGTTGACCAGCTTTGTATATAGGGAAGGCAGCAGCGATTTATTCTCTGCTGGGCTCTGCCAGAGCCTGGCTACACCAGCTGCAGAGTCAGGGCTCCTCAAATTTAACAAGATTTCTCAAAGTTGGAATCTAAATTACCATAATCTTCTCATGAAGGCTGGGATTTAACGAGATTGAGGGAAGCCAAGTGTCCCTTAATGAGGGAAGGCGAGAGAGCAGGAAACTCGAGAGGAGTTTTTCCTGTTGAAAGCAAGATTCGTGTCTTCAGAAAAAAAGTGGAGAGTACAACATAGGCAAATACTTTCAGACTCTGAGGAGCTTTCTCTACCCCCTGCTGATCTGCCTAGTGGGGTTTTGCTCTCTCAGTCTTACTCTCTGAACTGCACAGTCTTCCTATGGCTCCCAGCTACGAAGCAGAAGGACTTAACTTACTCTTCCCTTACATGTTAACATTACATGCACACAGATTATTAGTGCTTGGCTTCAAGAGGTAGCAAGCTCTGCCCAAGGTTTCACAGACATGGAGGATCACAGCTTTACTTGTAAGACTGACTGAACTTCCCTGGTGAAAATATTCTAATATAAACTTAAAGCTGAAAAATATCAAACAAAATTGACTTTTTGCTAAAGCATTTGGAAAAAAAAAATTAAAAAATGATGTTCTTTCCGCTCTGAAGCAAAATAGAAAAGCTATTTTGAAAAATGCCTTCAAAAATAAAAGGGCAACAGCTCAGAAATCCCCCTGAAAAAGAGGATCTGTTGGAAAATGTCAGTTATCTCCAGGTAGAATCAAAGGAGTTTAGTTCACTCTCTCCCCCATATGCATAGAAAATGTTCTAAAAAACAACTTACAATGTTATCTTCTCCACACACATTAGTTTTAGTGGCTCCTCTTTGGTTGGTTGATTTTATTTTTTGTTTTAGGCAATTTTCAAGAAATCTTAAGCTTTCCTCCCATTTCCCAGGTCTAATTATTCTGCATACACTTGTGATATATCAAGAAGTACATTTCTGTAGTCCTGTGTTTCTAAGGATGTGCTGTTCACAACTGGTGATCATCCTAAGGTTTGTAATGCTATAAATAGAAGTTGAGAAGCAAAGCACAACCCCATTGTTACGATGTGCTGAACAAACAAAATGCATTCCTTTGTATTCAGTAAATGGACTATTATCTTGTCCTTCAATACTCAGATGGTTTCCCTTAGTAAAAAAATTTAATAGATAATTTTACAGCTGAATAACATTTGACCTTGGAACTGCTCATTGAAATCAATGAGGCAAGTTGATTTTTATGCAGCATCTATGCACTAAAAAGGCACTTTAGGCAATTCCAAACATGAGACAGCACAGCAACAGGAAACACTAGTTTCTTGAAACATGAAAGAGCTTGTAGGATCTACAAGGTTTGTACTTACTTCTTTGCAAACTTCTAAACAAATATTATCCATTTTATCTTAGCAGGATTCATATAAAAAACATCCACAACTCTGCACTAATAAAGAGATGTAGTGATCCTAAAAGTTTCATCACAGCAGAGTATTTCTAGCAGTTTGGGGTTTTTTCCTTTACTTGAAAAGTCTCTCCAAGGACTATCAGCATGTTTTTTTCTAAAGTAAACGCCTACTGCTAAATGGACTTGTTTTCATAAGAGCACAGCTGAAGCTATGACAGGCTCATATTATTAATCTTAAATCTCAGCATTCTGAGCTCAGAAATCCAAATCCAGACCACGCTATTAATGAGGCAGCACATCTTTTAAACATCATGTTTTCACCTGTAGGTTGATTCTTCTTTGTCACTCAAAGCCACTCTTCATCAAAAAGCAAAATCACTGATACAGCAATTGAACTAATGTACTAATCCTGATGATTACCTATTCATGGAATAAAACCCTTTATAAAAATATGCTAGTGCATTTAACAGACAGATTAATCATTTCTGGACACCCTATTCTGCAGAGTGAATCTGGTCTGATCTGAGCTAATGCCTCATGAAAGTACAAAAGCCAGTCTGAAACTGAATTCAAACCTACATGTAGGTCTGAAACCAACAAGGAAATCTGTATCTGGGGAAAACCAAATAGCTGGTCCTGGTCAGTTGTTCACACACCTTTCCAGACACATTTAGCGTAATGAACTCCCGCAACCTCTTTTTTGCTTTGTTTTTATTTTTTGTCGGACATTTATGGATCCCCTCACCCCCCAATCCACGGCAATCTCTCCCATTTGCATTTATTATGTGTTGCGCAACCACAAGCCCACAACCGTGTAATTATCTGCAGCTCTGGCAGCTGACTGTCCCAATAACATCTTCAGGACAGTTCACAGCAATACGCTCAAGGACAGAAGAAAATTTGAATGATCGTGGCTAAAAAGCCAGATGTCACTCACTCAGAAGATGACAGAGGCAATGCAGAACATCCCTGAATTTTACTTAGGCTGACAAAAGGACTGGAAAGCAAAGATCACAGTTTTTTCAAAACCCTATAAGAATATATAAAAAAGTGTTTTCCCCAAGGAAAGTGAACACCCACTTGATCCCTGCTACCCAAGGTCTGCTGAATGAAAGGTCACTAAAGATCACATTTGAGTTTTGAAACACCAAGTTCTATAACATGGAACAATTACCTCCTACATGATATAAATTACAAATTAATTTTTGATGATTATTATACACATTTCATTTTAGAGAACAACTCACTAGAGCATATATGTCAATTTCATTATTATATTTTTAAAACTAGGATTCAATTTTGCATTTCTATCATATTCAAAAAAATAATTTTCTATGTAACTCAGTGGGATATTCATGTGTGCTCAGAAGCTAATGAGGTATGGGAAATAGATATGCTATCATAAAAGGAAAATTACTAAATGAGAAAAAAAGATTTTAAAAGGATCTCTTAGAGTGAAAAAGAACAATTTCATCACCAAATGGGACTGCTTCTACACTATATCTCTGTTTTTTGCCATCCCAAGTGGCCTTTTCATTTATGTAACTATTTTGGAACATTCTCCTGCTTTTACTGATTGAAAGAATTCTGTTCATTAAACATCTTTGTAAAGAAGTGTAAAAAAGAAAGGCGAAGTAAAGAATTTTATAGATACCATTTTAAAAATAAAGCTGTGCTTATTCTCTTTTGGTAATTCTGTTTTGACTAACGCACATAAAGGGTTCTCTGAACCACAAACAAAATCAGGGGAGCAAAAAGGAAGACTCTTGTTATTTTCAAGTGAGCTGAGAAATTCCCTTCTCGTCCTGCACCCTGAGCGCCCCTTTTCACTTCAGACAGACTGGCTGGTCACTCCTTTGCCAGCTCTTTGTCGTATTCCAGTCGTTAATGAAATCTCTCTCTGTCTGGCTTAGATTTGCCTGCTTGCAAACTACAATTACACAAATTATTTGGGTGAGCTGCGTCAAAGGGTCAGATATTCCAGGTTAACCTGTGCCCTGGTATACTGAGAGTATGTGATGAAAGTCTGGACTCTAATTTAAGGTGTGACCCTCCAATAAACTGGCAAGAGTTGATGGGAAAACACTGTTACAGATGAATTAAAAATTCTCTTTAATTAAGAGCTGCAGGTTCAGAGAAAGTTAGTGAAAGATGTCTCCAAGCAGAGGAAGAAAAATACATATTCATATTCTGATAAGGCAATCAAGATGTTGATGTTAATATTAGAGCAATAACTTTAATTGTATTTCAGCAAACGAATGGCAATTAGAAAACAAATTATCTCAGAGAAGCATGTCTGCTGCACAGCTTAGCCTGAAGGCAAGCCAAAAGCTAAACCTTTTTCTTGAATTTTAATGCAGGAGATAAAGAGACACACCTCTGGAATTATTCTAAATAGAAATACCATAAACGGTTTAAAGTTACTCTGAGACACAAGTGTAAAATTTGCCTTTCCTCTTGAAGTGGGGCTTCGTTGCCACAAGAAACATTGGAATGCAAGGATAAAATCCTACTCTGTGCTTTAGAGACCGGGGAAATATAACAGATGTTGGCCGTGTTAATTAAAGAGCATATGTGGTTTGACTGTCCTGGTTTAACCTCAGCTGGCACCAGACCCCCATGTGGGCTCACGTGTTGGGATGGGGAGAGAGGCAGGAGAGTCAGAGTGAGAAAACTCAGGGGTTGAGATAAAGACAGTTTAATGCAAAAGCAAAAGATTTGCATGCAAGCAAAGCAAAACATGGAATTAATTCCCTGCTTCCCGTGGCTGGGCAGGTGTTCAGCCACCCCCAGCAGAGCAGGGCTCCCATCCCAAGGAACCATGACTTGGGAAGACAAAGACTTTCACTCCAAACATCTCCCCTTTCCTCCTTTTCCCCTCCACTTCATATACTGAGCATGATGTCTTATGGTCTGTAATCGTGGGTCAGTTGGAGTCATTTGTCCCGGCCGTATCTCCTCCCAGCCTCTTGTGCTGCCCTTCCTCATCACTGGTGGGATGAGCTGAAAAGTCCTTGGCTCTGTGTAAGCCCTGCTCCACAACTAAAACATCCCTGTCCTATCAACATTCTAGTGCTAAACCCAAAACACAGCACTATGACAGTGACTATGCAGAAAATTAACTCTATCCCAGCCAAAAGTAGCACATTGTAGTAAATTATTTCCATCAGGGTAAGATTTAGTGCATAAATGCAATATTAATCATTCAAGGTGAATTTCTGTATTACCTCTCAGTGCCATGCTGTTTCACAGGGACCAACCACAGCTACAGCCACGTTGTTTTCTGACTGAAATAAACACTCTCCCTGCTTTGTGTCTGACAATATTGGCTTAAAAAAATTGCAGGTAAGCTTCCTTAGATCCTCTCTCATCTGGAATGAACATGGTCAGCCCAAGTATGACCCATTGTGCCACAAGGTACCAAGAAATAGACTGGATTTTCATCAGTGCCACCGAGAGCTAAAATCTGGTATGACATTTCCATATGCAAAGTTATCTTCAGTGATAAAATAAACCTCCCTCCAACAAAAATATATTCATGTTTCAAGACATCAGTGTTTTTCCTTCTTCCTGGTTTGCTCCCCTGGGACAGTATGCCCCATCTGTCAAGGTGAAAGTCTGTTCTTACAATCCATTTACCTCATTGCTGTAGACTTTTCCTGGTCTCTATGATTTGGCATGGATTGTATTTTGCTAAAACAGTGGTAGCACAAAGTGCTTAGGCATTACTCAGCCCTCTGTGGTTTATTTAGAAAATTTATAAAATCCTTTGATCAAGCTTGAATGATTTTAATGATGCTTTGACTGAATCCACCCAGATTGCAACAGAACATTACAATTTTCAACCATCAAATTATGCATAAATGGTAAAAAGATGGCCCGCTACTGAGATATTGATCCTTAAAAATCTCCCCACTCAGAAAGGAAATCAGGGACAATTTCTCATTGTACCTGCAATACAACAGTCCATCTTGGTTCTACAAAGCAATTAAGTACCTCATTAACTTTAAGCACCTGCTTAATTCCCATGGCTTTGAAACCAGGGGGAGTCAACCACTTGCTCCTGAATTTGTGCAGCAAACCCAGGCTTGTTAAAATTTGAAAAAAAAAAAAAAAAAAAGAGAATTATGTCTGCTAAACTTCTTATAGTCTGGTTTAACAAAGTTTATGGTATTTAAACTTCATCTTTGTTACATAAAGAATCAGACTGGGGCCCAAATGCATCATGACATTTAGGCTGGATCATGAAACAATGCATCAGACAATAGGTGGCCACAATGTTTTACTTAGAATTTGAAATTATACTAATCCATTCTCATCTGATTGCTACTACAAAAGCAGGGAGGGAAAATTCTAGGGAAAAAAAAGGAGTTTTCTTGATGAAGTCTATGCTTTTAGGAGACTGATCAAAGTAGTTTTACTGAACATGATGTTCTTCCTTTTTAATTTGAGTTTTACAACTGAGGGCTCCAAAGATTTGCATGAAAAAC
Source organism: Scytalopus superciliaris (assembly GCA_013400415.1). NCBI lineage: Eukaryota > Metazoa > Chordata > Aves > Passeriformes > Rhinocryptidae > Scytalopus > Scytalopus superciliaris. The sequence goes on from VXBX01008464.1 coordinate 920,627, forward strand.
CTGAGGCTTATGTCAAGAAAGTCAAACTGGTGGTAGCCAGGTGTTTTACAGCATTTTAAACACTCTCATACAATGTGTCAGCCTCAAAGGTCTGTGTTCTCACTGCAGAAAGAGCTGATGAAAGACAGATGTTGGCCACAAAGGTGTAACAGAGACTTCCAAAATGCACCAGGTAAATCACATGCTGGTCTAAAGATGTGCCTGTCACAAATGGGTTGCAAACAACTTTATGGCATTGCCTACCAATGCTAACCAAGGGGATATGGAGGTATTTCAGTGGGCAAGGGTTGGGAGACATCCTTTGCAATTTCCAGCAAGGAGACAAGGACCAGGGAGGGGAGAAGGAGTAAGAGCAGCCACGACCTGTGCACTCCTGCCTGCAGAGACAGGAAACAGCATTATGATGTATTTTGCAGAAAATTAAACATAGAATGCTAACTCCCCAGGAAATATTTCCTGATGAGTTGGTGAGGTCACTAAATTACCCACAGCCACCTTTCCATTAACACATACATCAAAGGGTTTCATTTTACATTGTGAGCTTCATTGTGATGCAGCAATATATATATATATATAACAATAAATAAAAGATGTCCTCTGGACTGCTGAACACTTCAAAGGACATATCTGAAAGTTTTCTTCCCTATTTTCTGAAATAAACGTATTTTTATTGTCTCGGTTAGCTGAACACCTATTTTTTTGCACAACACACTGATCATAGAGCTTTCCTCATGGAATATATTTACCTTCACAGGTGATTAGAGGATTTTTTTAGGAACTTTTTTTGATCTGAACAGTGAGATAAAAACTCAATTCTCAGCAAGTGCTGCTTTCAGCTGGTGAAATCAATGGTGCAGCGTGTGACAACTTGTTTGCTTGACTATATGAGTTGTCATATAACCCACAATATCTCACCCACAGCGTCTCACCCACAACACTAAACCCTTTCCCCCTAACCAGAAATTCAGCCATAGGCTTAAAGCATTGAAAATCTGTCTTATTGTTGGTTTTTACTGGCATTATCACTTAAGTTAATCAATGGTGGATCAATAAGTCTTCCACCAAAAGTGAGGCATTTTCATGTCATGTACCATTTGCAACAGGTTCTTTTTAAACTGTTCTTTGTTTAGCTTTCCAAATGTAAATTAACTTTTCCAGTAAACTTTACAAGCAGTGCACTCTTTTAAAATGTATTGTGAATACTACTTCTCAAATATGTCTGCATTGCCTTAACAACAAAAGACAGCGAAAAGCTGCTGAGGAGAATCCAAAGGGCTATTGGATTAAAATTCATGAAGGGCAGTTTCTCCCTTCAGTGTCAGAAGTAATTGCATATACACTGAACATTAGAGCAGTTCCAGAAGTTGCAAACACATTATAAGCAGGAATTCAAATGAGTTGCAATCCTTCACGTCTGCTAATATCTTTCTGCGTTTATCCACTTATTTCTACCCTTAAAACTGTTATTGAAGTGGTCACATGATTTAGGTAAGAGTCTAGATCAGAAAAACTTAATTATTTCCAGTGCTGGAGATGTTGTAAGAAATACACCTGATAAAACCAGTATGGATTATTTATCTACTGCTGTTATGTGGGAACAGACCGAGTGGAAAAAGGTCCTGTAGTGATTACTAAGGCACAAGCTGAATAACAAAATGTATTAAATACACGTACAAGTCCCATTTTTCTATTTGTCTTCACCTTTTTTTTTTTTTTTTTTTGCTATTTAGTGAAAACAACCTATACTGAGCACACCAGCTTCTATTTAGACTCTTGGCAAAAACCTTATTACATTTACATCACAGCGTGTTAAAATTCACAGGGAAGCTTCCATGTAGAGCACACTCCACCTTTTCCTTATTTTTAAAAATGTTTTGAAAACAAATCCATCATATTTAGCATTTGCACAAGGTACTCAAGCGACAGGCTTAAATGTTACTGAGTGACAGAAGTGGTACAAGCCAGACTGCAGCCCTGCCTATTGCATCAATTTGAAAGTCAAGGGCACCATTTCCAGTGTGGGAGGAAATGAGATAGTTTTTTTCCTAAAAGAGAGAAGTCAATTTCTTCTGCTGGGTTTTCCAACAAGGAGAACAGCACAGGTCAAACACCATGGGTCCATTTTTAATATAAGGACCCTATATGGAACAACTGATCCAGATAATCTACATGTGTGTACATACACATGCACTTGATGAAAGTGTAACACATAAACCCCTGTTATACAGAAATATAAATGCAGATTTGCATCCTCCAGGCAGAAGCCATCCCTACTTTTTCTGAAAAGGAAAGGTGACACCTGACACCAGTTTCACACTGGTATTTCACAGCCTTCCTATTTGAATTAGGTACTTTTCTCAACTTTAATTAAATTAAATGATCTTTGAGGAATTTACTACAAAGAGAACAAATTAGGAGGGAAAAGATAAATGACAAAGTGGAATTTAACACCATTTTATTGCATGTCCTTTTCCTTCATAATAACTACTAGTAAAATGCTTTCTAAAACTGCAAATGAATTATTTTCTTCAAAGTTTATTAATTAATCATATCAGTTTTTAGGAGAGACTGATTAGTTAATTTTAGTCATCAATGGGAATGTTGAGCTTCTTAATATCACACTGAAGCCATGTAAGAAAAGAGCATTAATTAATTTCATTCCAAAAAGCAGGTGAAAAAGGCAATTTAATGATCAACCACAGGCAGGTCTAGGCCCTGATCTCATGTGAAAGATCATTACTGTCTTTCTTTTGCATGATTGTTAGTTAAAATTCAACTGTTCCAAAAGTTACTTTGCAGCCTACATGAAATAAGTTGATGGTCTCACTTGACTTCCCAGTGTTCATGTTCCAACATCACAAGCTTACTGTCAGACTGGGAGCTTTGACTTATTGTTAACAGGTTTATCAGGTAACAAAGATTTGATGGGCATGAAAACCAAAAATGCTCCTCTTGACCCTGTGGGGAACTGCTCCCTGAGGCACCCACGGGAAACATTATGGGACCATTAAATTTGCAATAACACCCTGTAGTCTTGTCCTGTGGAGAAGCCAGATGATCTTAGTCGCCCTCCCATGTTATTTTCTTCCCATTTATTACACATGTATTCTGCAAAGTTTTCAGTGACAAAGCCCCCTTGGTTCCTTGTAAAGGTTAAGATGAGAATTAGAGGTGTGCGGGGGTGTGGATGTCTGAGAGATGTGCTGGCATGAATATGTACATGTAAAATACAAGAGAACTCTGACAGAATGCAGCACAGATTAGATGTTTGAGTGTGCAGAAAACTGCCAGGAGAAGTTAAATGTACAACAGAATAAATTATGTGCCCCAGGGCATAGGTCTGTGAGAAGGGTCTCCTCTGATGCCTATCCCTTTTTTAAATGTTAGGAAAAACAAAGAGAGCCATGCAATGACACAGACATATTATTAATGAGTATGATATTTTTAAATAATCTTGCAAAGGCATCAGTAAATGCATCTGAAGCAGCTGAAGAGAAATGATGTCCTTGAGTGTTATTTTCCTGAGTGTGCATCTACAGTGACAAATCTCGCCAATTAGTTATCATGGGAAAGTGTTTAGCACCTTCTCAGGTCACTTAAAAGGGAATGTAGTGACTCTGATGTCCTATAATTAAGGAAGATAAAACCATCAAAGTTTGAGATGTTGAAGGTAAAATATTGAATCTTTTTTTCAAGTAACTGAGTTTTATAACTCCGAAAATTCAGTCGTTTTAATAGGACAAATTTTAGCTTCTGATACTGTTCCCTCACAGAATGTTCCTGCATTACACCCTCTGAGAAAAACATTTCAGCAACTAGAAGCTGAAATACTTTACACATTTCAAACTTCCCTAAAGAATACGAAGATCAAAGAAGAGGTGGGGGAAAGCTGTTCCCTGGACAACACGGGGGTAAGCAAAGTCCTGCAGGGACTGGTTCCAGAGAGTCTCCAGATGACTCACCCCACCCTGGCCATGGAAGGCAGCCATGCAGGCAGATGTCCATGTTGACTAACTCCATTTATTCTAAAGAGTGACATCCGTCTTCTGCCAAGCATGAGATGTGTGACTGCATCTGTTCGCTCCTCTCAGGGAGCACGCAGGGGTAGGACAGAAGAAAGGGCTGCCATAAAATAAAATGTTAATTAGTGCACAGAGTCCCATCTGAACCATCAGGAAGTCTGTATTTCACGAGGATTAGCCTATCACAGGACCCCCCGAAGGCGATGAGGGCTGTGCACTTATCAAAAATAGATCAAAATTAGGACTTAAATCTGACTGTTATCTATGGACTCTTAAATAGCTGATGACAATAAACATCCACTATGTATTTCCACACGTATTTATGTTCAACATCCACACACAGAGGCGCATTACACATGTTCATTACCGTGTCTGTGGTGTACATACACCTTCTGCCTCCAAATCCTGCTCTTTTCATAAAACACCTGGAAAACAGAATTCATATGTTAAACTTTCTACACTAGTTAAATGCAAAGATCAAAGGAACATGAACTTAAACAACTGTGGCCCTGGAATGAATATATTCTCATGGCACAGTTCATGGGAAATATCAAGCTGATTTCCAGTATTATCATTAAATAATATGACGCTTGTAGAGTTCACTCAGAGGTCTGAGACATACAAAACTAATTTATGAATATATCCCTCATTTTGCAGCTCAGGAGTTGACTTCACATTGTATCATTGCCTTCATTTAGGTTTTAAGGGGCTTCAGGGCACCCAGAACGACTGCCAACTGGAGTCCTTTAGTAAAGGAAAGTAACAATTTGCACATTTATATGGTCAGATGGGTTTTTCCATGAATACATCTTCAAATGTTACTTTACTATTATAGATATATGTATATAATGCACTTACATAAATAAGTGCATGACTTCCCTGACTAGTTAGGTTAACAATTGTCTGTCCTTTCTAATATGTTCTAATCCTGTGTTCTTTTCTCCTTTCTGGGCCCTGTAGTCCTGCTGAAGGTGAAAAGGAAATTGTCAATATCTCAGAGATCTTTACAAAACAACTTAAAATATTTTAAATTTACAGTATTTAAACACCACTCCAGTGTAAACAAAAACCCCACAAAAACAAAACAAAGCAAAACAAAACAAAAAAAAACAACCAACCAAAAAAAAAAAAAAAAACAAAACAAAAACCCCAAAAAAAAAAAAAAAAACAAAAAAAAAAAAAAAAAAACAACCAACCAAAAAAAAAAAAAAAAACCAAACAAAAAACCCCCAAACAAACCAAGACACTGAAACATAATTATATTGATTAACTTTTTTTAGTACTTTGGCTATAGATGTCCTGCTCTTTCACCAGCTTTGGAATCTATCCATGTAACACTTCTATTCTTCAAACCATCCACCTCTCACAGATGCAAACGTGGCTGATTCCTGACCACATATTTTGAGGGTCAGGCAGGATATTCTGTAAGATCCTGCATTTGCTTTGATGTATATATAGTACAAGTATGTAACAAAGCAGGCACCTTATTTTAAGTTTTCATGGTGTATACCTAGAAGTTATAAAGGGAACTTGGTCATTTATATGTTTCATGGGTAGACAAAAAGCACAACATTGTGTTTTGAAGGCAATTTCTGGGTTAAGATAATGCAATGCTACTGGCAAAAGGTAACAGGTCTGATTGCCCACTGAATTCACAGCAGGGACACTGATGAATGTGGCTCCAAGACACAATAAATTAGTAATAACCTCCACTATTATACCCCCAAACTAAAAGTAACTTCTCTGCCAGGAGGGGATACACAGTAAATGTAACACTGTAAGTTTGTTCTGATAAATCAATGTTTTAATGGCATCTTCTGTACATTGTGTCTTCATTGCATGAACTTTCAGTTACCTACAAACTCTTTGCTTCAGTATTTCGTGGCTTTTATGCAAATATTTGATGTTAAGAGCTTCATGGTTTTTATTGGTTTGCTTTGTGTAGTTTTGCTGAGTTGCATTGTGCAGTCATTAAAAATGAATAGCCAAAATAAAAATATTTCATATTGGAAACCATATTTAAAAATTAATGGTGTTTTAGCAAAAGACTGTTTCCCACAATTTCACAAACACAGCAGAAACTTCATCAGGGAATGGTTAATCAGCTGAAGACAGCATTTATCTGTGCCCTTTCCACATCTGGTAAAAATCCCTATAGTTGCTTAAGCTATAGAGGATTTCACACACAGACCAGACAGTGCAAAGGTGGGTTAAAACTCCCTTTTCCTCTGCAATGTGCTGCCAGCTGGAGGCCCAACACGTAATTCCCTTCCATTCACAGTGCTCAAGAGAACAGAAAATAACTTTCTACAAATTCTTGTGCTTTGGACAAATTACAGTTTCAGTTTGTCTGTGGATAGCTCCACTAAAAAAAGCTACTCAGGATATCCAACAGAGAGCAGAAGAATAATGAGTCTTGTTTCAAGAAAACTAGAGGAAAACCCCACAGATTGTGCTAACTGGGTTTGCATGAGGCACAGAGCCCTGGCAGCTTCATTCCTCACTGCTTCTTTGTTATCAGCCTCATACAACCAGAGAATCCAGTGGTCACACCTGGACATCCTCACTGATAAAGTTATTGAAGGGGTTCACTATGTGCTTTAATTGGTTTATTTGAGAGAAAAGAATATTTCTAAGGGTGCAAACAGTTGTTCAACACACTGGAAAATAAAGAGTAAATAATAAGGGGCAGTGATTATCCCATTGCTGATTATATATTCTTAATTGCTCACAGGCATTTGTAAGTCAGTTCGTGAAAGTCTTCATAGGGCCATGGAGAAAAGGAGAGAGAGAAAACCCAAGAAACCAAAGACAGATAAATAATTATGAGAAGAAATGAATATTCAGATATGGCAAGAGCAATTGGAGATGGCAGTCCTGGAGTCAGATTCCATACTTAGGGGAGGAAAGGCTGGCTTTCCCCTGAATTCCCTGCCATCACCATGCCTGTGTTTTTTATCCCCTGAAATTGTATTGAGCTCAGCAGAGAAAATGGCAGCTGAGATTCCTCTCATGAGTAGCTTTAGATTAGGCAAATGACACATCCCCTTGTTTTCACCAGGGATCAGCTTCAAATTCAATGTACTGTATGATTTTCATTGAGTTTAACATATGATTAGGAAAGTTCAGCTATTCCATTTGGAAAGAGTCCAATGTACATTCCTCACACTTGCACACAGCCCTACTTTGCAGTCTCAGACCTTTCACTGAGGTGGGCTTCTCTGCATCTGCAAGTCAGAAAGTCAGTGATTGATTACTGGAATTCTCTCAAGTACATGGTGAACATCAAACAAAAGCGTGTGCCCTGTTGGTATTGATTTAGAACTGATGATCTCATTAGAAAGCCCTAATTCTCAACATTGCTTTGGTTTACACAATCTTTAATTTATTTTAAAAAAGCTGATTGGCCAACTATTTCAGCCTCATGACTGTCTTCTCATGCTACGAGACAACTCCTTTAGTCTTTGAGCATTTAAAAGGTCATTAATCCAAATGCTAACACAATCAATACTATATTAAATAAATTATAAAAAGTAAATTAATATTAGGTAACCTGATGCACTGTGACATAAGGTTTTAAAATGTGCTTATTGCCAGCACATTTAAAGTGATAAATTAAAACAGTGAGCCTTTCAAAAAATAATCCCAGGAAGCTTTAAAAATTACTATCTCCACTATTTAAACCCTGATTCATGGTGAAAACACTAAGGAAAATATATATTATTTACTTTTTGGTTGAGTTAGCTTTTATACTGATGTTATTTTTCACAAAACCGTAGGTATGCAAAATTGAATTTTAAACACAAATGGAAAACTTTAAATTGAATTAATTTGGCCTTAGAAATAGGACATTTATGTCTAATGTGCTGTGGGTGGAGGGTGAGGTCCTGTTAACTGCAGATGGAGAAGGACATCAGACTTGGCACATACCTCTATTTCAGACTGCAAGATCCAAGAGATCACATAGAAATACATATTATTCTATGTTCTGACAACATCAGCTTTTTCTCAGCTATCATATCCAAGCTGGCCCAGTTAGTCTGCATATTCATATGGAATCACAGTGTTCCCTTGCTCATAAAGAGTCAGTGGTTTTGTTGGTGGTGTATTTGTAAACAACCCTGTTCCATAGGTCCTGAACCTGAGCAGCCAGTGAGCAGTGCTGTAATAATTTACACCTCACAGAGATGGTGGCATGAAACCAGCGTTTGCTGAGAGTTTTTGAAAGACTATCCACATTTTGAAATGCATTTATTTAACAGGCTTTCAAAGAAAAAGCTAGTTGAGAAATCAATGTATATCCACCCTCCAGCATCCATCCATCCTGCATCCTGTGGATTTTGAATCTGAGGCACGAGAAAAAGTTTATTCATTTTGTAAAATCTTGGATAATAAACACTGAGCTCTTGCAGCTACAGTCTTAAAAGCTTTTTGCCTTTTATCACCACTGAAAAAGCCTGTATATCTTCAGTGCTTGTCTTTGCAGTCCCTGTGCTATTTACCTTCCTTCTCAGATTTTCTGTCTGTGTCCATGTCATTGTCTGAATTGCTCCTTTCTGCACCTTTGTCTTGAATGCTAAAACAATCAATGTGGGCTGTCAGAACACTGTGATTCCTTTAAAACACCTCCAGTAGCTGATACTGAAAACTTTAAGTCTTTCTATTGAACAATTGCTAAAAAAAATGCCTTTTTGGCAACAATACGTATCTTATTATCACTGACATTAATTTTCCAGTCAGTGGCTGGACCAGCTTTTTAGGGGTTTTGTGCTCACCTTCCAGGTCCATCATTAGCCTGGCTTTCTCCTGCTTTGCCGTCTGCTAACAAATCCGTCAACAGGAACTGCCAGCTGAAGGGTTCTGCTGAAGTATTTGGTGTAAAAAAAAAAAAAGAAATAAAAAAAAAACCCAAACGGGTCACAAATTTTAACCACCACTAAAAAAAAAAAATAATTAAAAAAATCGTAATTTATATGCATAAACTGAACACTTGTGCTTTTGTTCCTATTAAAATGGAGACTTCAGTATTTGGCTCTTCAACTACTCACTTCACACCACATGGCTACAATTGCACCAAAATACAGCTGTGAGCATATTATTTGGGAGAAACTGCTAAGGAAAGAAAGCTGTGTCTGACAAAGGTGAAAATTCCCTGTAGAAAACAATGTTGCACAGATTATTGCTGTGCAATGATGGCAGTCTCAAAATCACAGCCAGCAATACAACTGAAGTGAGCGACCCCTGTTCAGACCAAAGAAAGAACAAAATACAGATTGATGAGAAAATTTCTTGTTAGAGAAAAATAGTATTTGTTTACAGAATCTGCACCTTATGTACTGCATCAATTTCCTTACTGTTGCTCTTTCCTTTGTAATCATTAGTAGAACCCATTTTTAGCAGGCCAGAAGCAGGAAAAGAAGGTCTGTGAAATGAGTGGAAAACCCTGTGCCAAGGTTGGTTTCAGTTTATAAACTAATAGAAACAGTCTAACATAAGCTGTTCTAGTTTTAAGTCAGTTTGGCTGAAAAAAGAACATTTTAATGGCTCCAAGCCAGACTGCAGCCTGACAGCTGACACACAAGACTGACCAGCATGGGTGCAGGTGAGTATTTGTGGCTCAGAATGATTGCTTGTTCAACCTCATCATAGAATCATTAAGGTTGGAAGAGACCTCCAAGGTCATCAACTCCAACCTTCGACTGAACCCCACCACACCCACCAAGCCATATCACAAAGTGCCACATGCACTCTTTTTTTGAACACCTCAAGGGATGGTGACACCCCCACTTCCATGGGCAGCCCCTTCTGATGCTTTACCAATCTTTAAGTGAAGAAATTTTACTTAATATTCAACCTGAACCTTCTCTGATGCAACTAGAGGGCATTTCCTCTTGCCCTGTTGTTGGTGGTCTGGGAGAGGAGACCAACACCCACCTCACTACAATCTCCTGTCAGGGAGTTGCAGAGAGAGAGAAGGTCCCCCCTGAGCCTCCTTTTCTCCAGGATGAGCCCCCCTCCCCAGCTCCCTCAGCTGTTTCTGCTGCTCCAGCCCCTTCCCCAGCTCCGTTTCCTTCCCTGGACATGCTCTATCCCCTCCTTGTCTTGGATGTCTGGAGGGGCCCAGAACTGGACACAGCACTGGAGGTGCCTCAGCAGTGCCAGCACAGGGTGACAGTCACTGTCCCTGTGGCCACACCTCTGTTGGTACAGCCTACGTGTCATTGGCTTTCTTGCCCACGTGGGCACACCTGGGCTCATGTTCAGTCACTGTTGACCAGCACCCCCAGTCCCTTTTCCAGCTTTCCAGCCACTTGTTCCCAGTCTGGAGCTGCAGGGGGTTGTGATGACCCAAGTGCAGGACTCGACATTTGGCTTTGTTGAACCCCACCCCATTGGCCTCAGCCCATGGATCGAGCCTGTCCAGATCCAGATGATGTACAGTGTGCTTTGCTTTGTGGAGGAAACATAGGAACGTTCTTAATTTAGAAAAGAAAAGGAATAACTGAAGAGTCCTGTGTTGTTTCCAGTAGGATTGAGAAGTGATTCACTGTCAGTGAGTGCATTGTTCAGTAACAAGACTCCAAGAGAAGCAAGGCTTGTGCTCACGGTGAGCCTCCAGGAGCAGCGCTGCAGAGCTCAGCACTCGCAGCATGAAGTGATGAAATGGTTCCTGCTGCTCCGAGGCAAGAAACCCACAGCACTAACCTTTGTGTGGCACAACCCAGCTTGGGAGTTTTCTTACTAAACTGATAACTTATGATAAACAGGGCGCTTTAAAGATAATTTTCCTTAATGAAAAAGAAAACCCTGATAAAAAGCTAATCATACTTGGATATGAAAACGTTTTCTTGCGCTTCGTTTTACTTTTTTTTTTTTTTTCCCCCACTGAATTTTTATGTTCCCAAGTGTCTTGTTTCAAATTTCTTGGGTATTTTGCAATGCTACCCACAAGGGGTGATATAATGAGTACAGGGAGAACGTAACTAAGTGATGTGTAACAAAGTAGTGCTCATTTGTAGGTTGAATCATAAAAAAGAAAATTTTAGAAGAATATTGCACAGAGCATAGAGGATTGGAAATGACAGAGCAGAATAGAGTGGTAGTGGTGAGAACATTAAGAAATTACAAGGCACAAGTTTCTCAGTTTTAAAGAGGTTAATTTCAGAGCACTCCAGTCCTGTCCAGCTGAGCACTGGGGTAAACAGCAAATGCAAATTACCATGGAAACATCCTTAGGTCCCCCAGCAGAAAAGCCACTGGGTGAGCTACCACATGATGGAGTATGGGATGTGTATGGTAAGAGCATGGAGCTCATGGTCAGGTTGGATCTCAAGAAAAGGCTCTTTCCCCAGAGGGTGGTGGGCACTGAACAGGCTCCCCAGGGCAGTGGGCACAGCCCCAAGGCTACCAGAGGTCCAGGAGGGTTTGGACAATGGGACAGGGACAGGATGGGATTGTTGGGGTGTCTATGCAGGGACAGGGACTGGACTGGATGGTTCTTGTGGGTCCCTTCCAGCTCAGGATATTCTGTGATTGTGTTTCAAAGGCTCCTCAAGGTTGCAAAGGGAGGCTATTTGGTTCACTTCAGAAACACAATATTCAGTTTGCTTTCCTAAATAAGCACTCTTGCATCATATTTTTATGCAGAATAATACTAAATTACTAAGAAAATTATTTCTGAAGTTTTTGATCATTGTTTTAAAAACTGGTTGCTATACAGTTGTAGCAACAATTTCCTTAGTTGATGGAAGTCTGGAGTGATGAAAGCATCAGATTTGCATTATTTTTTTCAGTGGAGTCACTCAAAGAGGAGGAAGCAAATTTCTAAACTCAGGTGCCAGGGCAGGGTAGTCTTTCATTAAGCATGCACAGAGTGCAAGTTTCTCTGGGACAACAATGCATCTATTTGCAGGGAGACAGAAGCATGTTTGCTAACAGTTGTCAAGACTGCTATGCACAAGTGCATCCTTAAATGTTGCAAGCTTCTTGTGCTTCTTACTTCTACCATAGGTCACTTACACATCAAAAATATAGATTATCCTGATTTGAATGACATTATTCTTCTTTTCCCATCTACATTAAAGCTGCCACAATCTAACAGTGGATGTATTTTGATTTCATTTTTGGAAAGGATGTCATTGGTAAAGGATGAAACCTCTTCCCCAGAGTGGTTCCAACACAAGGGTTTTCCTGGTTAATCAGCACCAGAACAACACAATAGTTGAAAGAATATTTTCAATTTGCTTTTTCGTAAGAATCAACTGACATCTAAAAAGGTAAGAAAGCTTTAACACCGTCTAAGGGATGATAAACATCAAAGAAACATCCACAAAGCTTTGTTCTATGTCCTTAAGAAGTGCCTACTGTTCACCTGGTATTTGAGTCTGCTGCCCTGGTCTCACAAATGGGAGAACTCAGAGCAAAAGGAACATGTAGAATGAAACCAATTGTTCCCTGGATTTAAGCAAACATCAGACCAAACATCTATCCCCACTGCCACCTTTCACTGAACACCAAGGGTTGATCGACAACACGTGTAACTTCTGCTTATTCAAGACAGAATTTGAATCTATGAGATAAAAATGCCCCAACCAGCTTATTTTGATTTCTGATTCTCCTTTACCATGGGCAAAATTGTAGAAATATCACAAACCACATTAGTTTAAATTTTTAATATTAGTTTTAAATACTGTGGTTTAGTAAACAAATTTATTAAATCCCTTCAATCCCAAATATAACTTATTAATGCAGCATCTTGTGTATAAAAAGAGAGCAACGAACCAGGAAACCGGAATGGAGAGATAATAACAGATGTCAGAATACAGTGATATGGGCATTGCCTGATTTTAAGAATGGCAATACTGGTTTTCGCGTCTGTTTGATAAAGACATTTTCTTTTTTTTTTTTTTTTTCCCTTTTTTTTTTTTTAATTTTATTGTATTATTATTATGAGGAAAACAGTATTTTGATGAAACAGAAAGAACCTTGGATTCCTCCTTGGTCTCCTCTGTGTGTCCTGTGTTCTCAGAGCAATGCATCTCATATTTAGCCAGTGTCAGGAACAGGGTGTTCTCTCTGATTACAGCAGCCCCACAACTGCAGGAGGGTGTATTTGCATCCTTCACATCTACACACAAACACAACAACTAAAGGGAATATGGCCCTAAGTGATTTTTAATCCCATTCATCAAATGCCAGTCTAACATCAAAGTTTCACACTACCTTGATATCCTAACTGACAAATTTAAGAGACAGCCTTTGCTGAGAGTTTGTTTTAAAAGCAACGCGAGGAAGGATTAGCTTTGTCATTCTCAAGAAGAAAGAGAATATGATTTCTAACACGCTCTTGGTGAGCCGGGGAGGAAGGCAAGCACAGCACACATTACAATAACTTGAATGGCTTGACAGCTGTTAGCTAAACAATACAACATTAATTTTCAACATTTTTGCACATGGCTGGGTGAGAGATCCCTTAATCCCAGTTCCTATTCTACTTCTGCCTCATTGTTGCTGTCTTCTTTTGTATCACTTATTATAATCAGTTTCTGCTGTATACTCCCTTTCACCTTATTATTGTTGCAAAACTAAGGTACTAGGTTAATTCAGACTCGCTTCCCCGGGGTACATTAAGATGGATTTAAGTACTTTATTGAGACAGTCTGACTTCAAAAGCTGCTTTATCAGTTACTACCAGAGAGAGAGAGACCCATCCATGACAGCAGTAAACTAACCATAAATTCTCATATTCTATATGCTGAGTGACTTTCAAAAGGAGAACTATTGATTTTGTCATTTATGAATGGATTTAGTCAAATTAGTCTTTTCATTGTGCACAAAAAGACAGCGTTGTGATTAGGAATTAGAGGATAAAACTGTGTGGAACAAATGAAACTGCCATTTTTTGGGATCCTCAGCACAAATTCAATAAGCTTTAGTTATGCCACCCTGATCGTTTTGTTCATGACCAGCTACTCTCCATATTTTGATTATCTTCAAAGGAAAGGAAAAGTGGCCTCTGCCTTCAAGAGGCGCTTTCACAAGACTTAACCTTTCAAAGAGCTCTCATGTCTGTACCTTTGATAGAGCTAATAACTTGTTTGCTGAAATGGCAGCAGTATTTACAGGCACACTTGAAATCAGACAAAGATTACACAGGGAAATAAACAGAGAGATTGTCACTGTCAACAATAAATGAAGTTTGTGCTAAAAATGTAAAATGTTTAGAGTGGAGCAGACATCACTGAGCATTATGCTACTCAAGCCTCTGAACTTTTCCAAACACAATAAGCACTGATGGGCCCTGGATACCTTTCCCTGAAGAGCCACTCCAGATGGTTATTTCCGTGTCGGGGCTGTATTGCTGGAAACAACAAGGCTGACACTTGTGTCCTGATTTTCATCCCCTCTGTGTGGTGTCTGGCAGGAATATACCAGCTCACAACTATATGGAGAATAGAGTGTGTGAGAGAAAAACCACTGGGGAGGAGGAGCTGTGTGCCAACATTGTGTAGCCTGGCTGTTTAGGTGCTTGTGCATCCAAATGCATGCATGAATGTGTGTGCATAGAAATATTAGGATGAGAAAATGAGATATGTTAACCAGCCCAGCATTTGGTACTTCTTAATTATTTACTTGAAAGGGTTCTGCATCTAAACGTGACTTTTCAATTTAGGCATGCAAAAAGGTCAAGACTTAGCTTATTTCATGATTTCAACATTATTTTCCAATGCTTCCTCTGTCCAGGATTTTTTATATTTTACAAGCTACAATAGAAACTGCAAGGCACATGCTACATCTGCACTCTCCAGAGGGCTCCTATGCAGTCATGTGTTTGCTTGGAAATATGGACTGGTTACATTTGAAAATCTTAATACTCTTTCTGAATTTATTATAGACCTAAAACATTCATGTCTTTGTCCAGAGTAACACCAGAAACAAAGTGAACGCAAGCAAATTACTAAATATAAACTATTTCAGTTTCTAATCCCCTTCACTTTCAGAAAGAAATGGTGCATATCTTACATAACTGATGGATGCCTGGGAAGCAAGTCCGGTGCTTCTGGCCAGTTCTTTAGGAACAGTTGTGCCAGCAATCCAAGAAGCAGGAACAGCTTTTGGAGCTGTAGGTTATACCCTGTGTAATGAATCACTGTGTCCCAAAAGCATCACTCAGTGCAGGTAGAAAGCAGCTTTACAGTATATGCACAAAGGCACATATTTGTCAAAAGCTTTGGCCTTACTGCATGTGTAACATTCAGCACATCTTTCAGAGGAGGGAAACATCGTCAGTGCTTTGCAGATCTGTTGCAGTTTTAAAAAATGTATTTAAAAGGACTTCTTTAGAAAAAAGCCAGAATCCAGATACTAATCCCTAATGACTTTTGTTCTTTTTCATTTTACAGCCAACCTTTAGGTGTAGACATTGTCCCACTCCAGACATGGCAAAGGGGAAACTGAAATTTGTGCCAACATGTTCAAGGTTAACCAGTGACTGTTAAATGGAATTAATTGATTCTGGGATAGATAAAAAAGACTTGAAACTTGGCTCCCTGTGGCTGCTGGGTGTTTAGATGTTCCACTGAACCATTTAATCAGGGTCCTGACTTCACTTAGGAAGTTTTAGTGCCAGTTGCATGACTTGTGCAAGTCTGTACAGCACAGAGCCAGGTATGGAAACCAGAAAGGTGCCTCAGCTCAGACTTTGTAAAACCAGTAACTATTATGTCCTAAGTACCTTGCAAACTTGCCTCACAATTCAGTGAGGATAACAAGCCTGATTAGGAGAACACACGTTGAGTATTTCATGGCTAAGTAAGCAATAGGTGGACTATAAAATTTAAGATCTGCTAAACACTGCAGATTATTGAATATTAATATCTTTATATTTCTCATACGAACCGTGTTAAAATGAATGAAGTTTAGCCATTCCCACCAAAGGATAATGTGATTAAGTTACTCAGATATCTCAAATAAATGAATAAGGATGTGAAATGGAAAATAAATGGGTATGGAGGTAGGAACCTGTGTGAAGTCACCAGGAGTCACTGTTAATTATCACAGGAATGGAGTAAGGCCAACTATCTCTACCTAAGACTGAACAAGAGCAAAATTTTGCAAGAAATTAACACATAAATTTCCTGGAGACAATACAAAATATAATATCAAATTAAAGAAAAAAAGAAAACCCATTGATGCACAGCCATGCTTATGCAAAACAGGAATATAGTGCAGGCTTAATTATAATGATATCCTTGGGCACTGAGTCTGAAGCAGATGCAAAAAATTAAATACATTGATGTGCTTCACTAAATAAGAATAAAAGGGAAGAGAGTAGCTAAGGTATCAAGCAAAGGTGAGAAACCCTCAGTGATTCCAGCTTTAAGTATAACATAATACAGATGCTTATTGGGCTCTGTGCTACTCTCAGTGTATGAATTTTGTAACATGAGCGGAATAAAATCCACCCTGCCTTTGTCTTCCAACTTCACACACCATTAGTCAGAACAGGTGCTTTAAAACAGGGCATTAATGACTTTAGAGACATAAAGTAATTATACAAAATAATAACAACAATCCCAATTCTGAAGTTTGTGTAATTTAAACAGAAATATATAAAGACTTGACTTTAGCTGTTCATCAGAACAATACTTAATTGTAGCACTTACATAGAAATAGAACAACAGCTTCAGTTGTTACTGCAGCTTTCAGTTGTACCCTATTATTTATATCACATTATCCATGTGAGAAGGATGTGTATAATGTTCTTGACCCCTGTAATGAGTTAGGACATACCAGGAACATACACTAAGGCCATTTTCATGAAGATATTTTGTCAGTCTCCCAACAGAAATTGTTACTGGAAGACACCATTTCTTTTGTTGCTGACAATAGTGTAGCTTTTTAGCCACACAGCACAAATCTCTGACAGGCTAAGACTGATTGTGCAAATGCTTAAGCCAAAAGGATTTTAATCATCAACTTTAACATGCTTAAGAGCTGAGCCCTAAATAATTCTGTCATTTCCACAGCTGGTAAACTGTGAAAGCTCAACTGATGTGTTATTCACAAGTGACCCTGCAAAACAAAAAACAAATAGATCATACAATCTCTAGGACTATTATTTGGAATTTTGAAGGCATTTGTGTAACAGGTTTGTTTATGCAGCAGTAATTTTGCTCTCCATTTTCCCTTGCTATTAACTAATAATGCAAAGCAAAATGTTCTCAGAGAGAAAGAGAGCCAGCTGTAAACAAATGTTACACCCTTGGAGGCTTATGTTTTCCCTTATGAAAAGCAGTGCTTTGGATAATGTGATATAATAAAAGATGCTCCCAAATAATACTGCATATGACTTTATTTAGGAGGAAGGGAAGACTTAGACATTCTGATAAATGTGCATATGTGTTAAAAAAGGCACCCTGAGAACAGATGATTTTCTGAACTTGAAAATCCATGAAGAGTTATGCAACCAAATGACAGGTATAGAGGTATAGAATATTATCCATAGTATTATTTTAAGAGTGGAGTCAAAATTCTAGGTTTTTTGTATTGTTAACTTAAGTCTTTGTAAGACTCTATTTAGAGCCTGACATATGAAAACTGATACAGTGAAAATGAAATCTTTTCTTCAACTTTTATGGTAATTTCCACATTTTTCTTCTGTGCTGTCCTTCCACAAAATAATTCACTCACTGACAAAAAGCTATTTGAATAATCTTTATATATACAAGTTTCTGCAGAATGGAAGCTAAAGAATAAAGGAACTAGTTGAATTCCTAAGTGCAGGCTGAAACATTAGGATGCAGGAAGATGATGTGATTCACTGCACAGGTTTTCACTGTTAGAAAGAAGTCCTCAACAGGAAAAATCGACCCTGAGCCTGGAATGCTATACACTGAGCACAAGACATTTATCATCAAATGTCTATGAATATATTTGGCCTTATTCTTGTTAGGACCAAAGGAAACAAAAGCAGTTATTGCATCTTAATTAAGGGTAAACACTGGTAGGCATATGTTATCTACAAGAAGAGATATGTGTCTGAATATGACTAGATCTAATCTCAAATGAGTGCTGAGATTAGCCAAAATTCTCTAGACATTATCTCTGTGTAGGACTGTTTTTATAATCTTGTTCTAAGGCTGAGATCAATGAAATCTTAAAGCAGAGTTTAGTGATGCTGATAGGATTCTCTCTTTTGGATAGACTGTTAGGTGAAAAAAAGCCATATTAATAGGGGTACACTTAAAGGTTCTTGATGGTGCACTCACACTACATGCAGTATTTGTACTGTAGAAATGAGGTGTAAAACAATCCTTTATTAAAGTACATTTTCATATTGGTAATACTGCTTCCAAAGCTCATGAAATGGGAATTTTTCTGAGTATAAGATACCAAATTTAAATTGCAAAAAAAAGGAGATTTGGGCAAAGATTAAAGCTAACAAGTATGGTGAGATCTGTCTCAGCTAGATGGATTTTATCTAAAGAATATCTATCAAACACCCCAGTGCGTTAGTGACACTTCTATCTCTGGGTGGGTTATTTTCTTGATCAGCGAAAGGCCTCTATATAATCACGGTCCACACATCGTTACCCTCTGCTGGAACACACTCAACTCAGTTATGTGAGAGAATACAGACATTTTTTTTTCAAGGTCTTTTAATTCCAAATAATCCAGGAATAAACCAGAATCTGCATATAATCTATCAATTGTTGTTATAAAATAAGAAATGAAGTTTATCCCTTTTTCCTGGATTATCTAAAAAACTATTTAACAGCAGTATTCTTATATGACAGTCTACTGCTTTTATTCCTGATTTCAGTAATACCAAATAATCATTATGCATTGATACTACAGATAATTGCTGCTGTCAAAATAAAGTGTCCACCTGCATTTAGAATTAGATTATTAATTTTTTTCTAGATAGCAACTAGAGTGAGACAGAGTTCTTGTTCTAGGAATAGCTGTAAGGTGTCCAAATGCAGAGAAGGAGGGTGGACTCAAGGACAGACAGACATACAGCAATACATGAAGTGAAAAACTACAGACAGAGGTGTGAATGGGAATGACAGATAAAGAATGCAGGTAACAAAGGAGCAAAGCCTAGGCAGAGGAGGATGAGGGGGAAGGCTGGAGAAAACTGGAAGCAGGTTAAGAGGCCTATTAAGAGAATATTAGGCTGTGGTTCAATTGAAAAAAAAAATCTAGAAAAAAGGCAAGGTAGGGGAGTTGAAATATCTTCAGGACTGGAAAGTAGTTTAAGAATAGTGAACGCAATGGAAGTGGGAAAAAGAATATGCAAGAACTAAATGTTACACAAAACTTGTATGTTTTTACACACATTCATCAGTGATGCTACCAGGAGGCAGCATTTTACAGTGAAATCACCAGTTTCTGCCTTTGAAGACAAGCACTTCAGCCCTAGGGTTGCGGCCACTATCCCAGAATTCCTGTGTTGGGACAATCATAGAATGGCCACAATTTGGGGGGACCTTAAAGCTCATCTCATTCCACCCCCTGCCATGGGCAGGGACACCTCCCACTAGCCCAGGTTGCTCCAAGCCCCGTCCAACCTGGCCTTGGACACTCCCAGGGCTGGGGCAGCCACAGCTTCTCTGGGCACCCTGTGCCAGGGCCTGCCCACCCTCACAGGGAAGGATTTCTTCCTAAATAGTAATAATAAGCTACCTAAAGGAAACCACTGTGGATAACTCATGGAATAACTAAAAAACTGGTCATTTTTAGTGAACAAATTGCCCAATTTAGCAACTCAGGTGCAGTGGTGTCACCAGGGAAAGCAGAAGGAAAATTCTGGAGTTTGCAAGATACTGTGATGCTCAGATTGGACACATGTAGATTGTAATGAGGACGCAGAACTGTCGTGAACTGAAAACTACATGGATACAAACTCCAGTAAGAGATGCTGTACACAGAAAGGTAATTCAGAGCTAATCAGTATAAATTGCCTGAAAACAATTTGCTAGGTTTTTAGCAGGGATAATTTCACAAGTTAAAAAGCATTCTTGTTATTTAATCCTCTTCCCAGGGCATTTACCCCTCACCAGCCATGGTGAGCATTTTAAAAATCCCACAGAAGATGTGAGCCACATCTCAGTTCGACTGAACTGTTTCACATCTGAGGCATCTCAGAGAGTGATTCAAGTGAGGGAATGCTACTAGAAACAGATTTGAAAGGAACATATATTTTAGTGTCACACAGAGCGTTGAGATTTCGAAATCCTCCCACTGAAACAGTAATCTTAGGAAACTAAGACCAGAAAATCATTCAAAAGAAATAAAATAAAAATTAAAAAAAAAAGGGAAAGCTCAAGAAAAGTGTCCACTTGTAGTTTACTTATCACAGCACTGGTCTGGAATGAGAAAGAGCTGGGATTAAATACCTGGTCTGATTTTCATAAAGCATTTCAAATCTGGAAAATATATTTCCAATCCAAAAGAGTTGCTTTTAGATCTCTGGTTTTGAGTAGCCAGTATTCCTGATGACAAAAATCTTGTCAGACATTTCTGATGTAGAATATCTCTGCATAAATAACATCATGAGAAAAACAGTCACTGACAGAAAATGTGCAGCATTAAAGTAATGGTTAACACTTCCTATCTGCTAAAAATAGTTTCCAGTGGTTTCAGAAGTGAAGGTCTTAGCCGTAGGAGAAAGGCTATAACATTCCCTCCTTGTTACAGAAGGGCTGGGCACAACAATTCATAAAGTGACAATGTGGGTGTACCAGCAGTCACAGCAACATGTGCAAAATGTTTCAAACACTGAGTGTAAAATATTGAGGTATATTAATGTCTTGGAAGAATTTGCTTTCATATCTGTGTAGAGTTTTTGATCTAAGAACACCTCTGTCATGGGTAACTTATAACTGGGCAAGCACAGAGTTAATTTTATTGTATCTCTCATATATTCTCGTTTCCCTTCAAGGAAAATACACTAATAGTGTTGATGTCACAACTTTCAACACATGAGAGTTTGGCTGTGGTTTAATTGCAGGACTAAAATGGCTCAGGCAGAAATGAGTAATATTTTAACAGCTCTTTTCAGGTAAATGATATGTTTGTACATAGAAGAAACAATTTCCTGTCTCCCCCTGGTAAACAATGCATTTAAAGAGTCCTATAAATGTGTATTATTTGTAGGCTGTTTCTGAGGGAACAGTTCTGGTCTGATAGCTAAATACCCATTTATAAGTGCTTTAAAATCCATATAGTAGATGACAAAAGTATAATAGTTCTTCCTGGAGTAGTTCCAGGCTCTTGTGTGAATACATATTTAAGATGTGCAAGATGTACCCCATTTAGATTAAAGAGGCATGCACACAAAAACCATCAACCTTTGGGAAAGACAAGTAACGTGTCCCAGACTCTGTCTGAAATGCCCCAAATTATTGCTTTCTCTTCACTTTGCTTTGAAAGCACTCAACATCTTGTAGGAAATACTCAGCACCCACCAGAATACCAGGGTAGAAAAAGACTACAGGAGTCTAAAAGACGTGTTGTATAAAATACTGTTGTTTAAGGACAGGAACCTGGACATATGTACACATGTACTCTGTCTGCAGAAAAAAATACTGTGCAAGTTTTTTGACTGTAATAAAAGAGAGGCCAGGGTGAGAACTATTATTTAATAGTAAATAGTCCCTCACAGAAATAACCTAATTCTCATTTCTAGTTGGCTTTGCTGTTACACACATGAAACCATGAGAGCAAATGTTGTACCTGTGCTTTTAGTAAGGAGTGGAAAATCTGGTCCTTCATATTTACACAATTGCATATGCACTATATTAATTCTTCCTGGTTTTAAAATAGGAAATATGTACACCACTCTGGACTAGAATCTGGCAGACTCCCTTTCCACTCAGAACAACTCATCTCACTCGTAAACCTCACAGAAAATGAAGTTTGTATTGCTAAATCCTTTTTAACCTCAGCTATAGCAGCACACAAGACAACTCTGAAATATTACTTTATGCTAATTGTATGAACCAGAGCCAGTTTTTGAGGTGCTTGTTTGCTTTTTATTGCTGTGTTTCAAGTGAGGATGATTCTGAATTCATCAGTCACATCCAGAGCCTGTCCTAGTTGTCCCAGAGTGTGTGACCATGCCTGAATGTAAGCAACAATTCTTGCATAAACACCTTCTCCCCTGACCTGCTGCTCTTGCTGTTTAGGCTGAGACTCAGAGACAGACAATAGTTCACATAGTCTGAGCATGATCTTTACCACTAAGGAACAAATGAATCTTTAATGCTCTATTGATACAAAATTGGTAATAAGTTTAATTAAAAACGCCCCCAAAACTTAAAAATCTGACTTCCATTAAGGTTCCTTTAGTAATATGAAAACAAAACAAAAAAAAACCCGAAAACAAACAGCTGCCACATCTGCTTAGCTCTAAACAGAACCAAGGCCCTGGAGCTGAGCCATGTATTTCAGGAGAGTGAAGTAAAATGTCTATCTACACTTTTGACCTTGTGTAAAGAGAAGCTTCCTTAGTTCCATTCCCAATTTAATCTCACAGGACTAAAGTCTCAAGGCAGCATGAACCCTACTTCAAAAGATGCCTTGAAGAAGGAATTCTGAATTAAAAGGAACACAAGTCCTATTTATGTAACCTGGGCTAGAGACAGAATAGCATCTAAGTGTGGCTTTAAACTCTACTTAATCTCTAAATAGGCTCATTTGATATTCTTCCAATTCTTATTCAGTCAGAGCTGAGAGATGTTTAGTAACTGCTGCTCTCAATGGTTTTCAAGAGGATTTTCAAGTAATCTTGATTCTATTAAGGGGCAATGCCCTGTTTACTTTAATGGGCTAGACTTTGGTCAGGCACACAGAAAATACCTGGGTAGAGATTAGAAAATTATGTCATCAGCTTTCAAGCCTTTTGGGGATAGAGAAAGAGGGGTACTCCTCAGTGCCACTAAATCGACATATGAATAATGGCACTTAAGACAGCTGTGTTCTATGGGGAAATT
Source organism: Scytalopus superciliaris (assembly GCA_013400415.1). Classification (NCBI taxonomy): domain Eukaryota; kingdom Metazoa; phylum Chordata; class Aves; order Passeriformes; family Rhinocryptidae; genus Scytalopus; species Scytalopus superciliaris. Next base: position 943,650 of record VXBX01008464.1, read on the forward strand.
TTCAAGCTGCAAATAGACTCAAATGTTTGCCTTTGTGTTTGAGTGAAGTGGTTGGTCCTGAAAGCAATTTGACACATTTTATTCAGAGTTATCAGCTGCTGCTAACATAAACAGTTTTGAAAATCTCAACTGAAATACATCTGTGATCATTTGGGCTGGATGAAATAGAGTGGTATGTGGCTATTTGGGAAAACAATGAGCAATGAACACTCACTGGAGTTCAGAATTTCACATTGTTCAGATGAATCAGTGAAAACATCGGGTGTACTGCTATTTCCAACAGATCAGCTGGAGTGAAAGCACATTCTTCTTCTCATCCCTATTAAAAAAGTGCAGTTCTTTTTCCACATTATACGAGACCTCCTGTTTTCTCTTTTATTTTTCTGTGTATATTGTGCATTTTATAGCTTCACAGTTCATGTAAGGGGTCAAGTCCTGAGAGATGATGAGCAATTGCTATGCATACTGGCTTAAATAGGTGTTCCAGAAAAACTGTCTCTGTTTGAGATTCACTTGTCTTTACATATTGTTTACATCAGCCTCATTGCCAGGTTTTTGAAACAAGGGGAAAGCAATTGCCTTGAATAACATATTATTTCCTACTGTGTACATAAGTTGGAAAGCCTTCTGTTTCCTTTATGCTGCAAAACAATTTGTTTATGTTCAGTTAATATATTTTTACCTACTAAATCTCATATATCCAGCACAGAAAACAGACTTGACGTGGTTGATTCTTTTTCAGACAGGGATGAAAATCTGTAAATTTAATTCTGAAAAATTACTAAGTGAAATAAAGGAGCCAAAAGTCAGGACCCACAGCTACTGCTGGGTTTGTAATAACTATGAGATTCTAGAACTGCCTGCAAGGTATTCATGAAACTTGGGATTCTGAAAGCATAAAATGCTAAACTCCAACTTCCTTGACATTTCACATCATTCAATCAGTTTAGATGTTTGAAGCTATGTAAGCTGACTATAGACTTTATGCTTTTATTGTGATTGAGTTGATGTAATCAGAGATGTAAATAATCAAACAGAGCAGCAAGAAAATTTTGTGAAAAGAGTGGACTCTGCAAGGGTGTCCCTGAGCAACTTCTGTTGGGAAGGTGGCTTTCCCTGTGAAACAACCTTATCCCTCAATATTTTTCCATTCTTGCTTACACCGGGTGAAGTACTGAGAGGGAATATTATCTCTCACTCATGTTTTGCCCAGAAATTCTCTATTATTTGCAGGAGGGCTGTCTTTGAGTGTTTAGCTTGGATAACTTCTTAGCTGTGCATGCCTGGCTGTTATCCATCTGGAACCTCAGCCTTATTTGTGTGCTATCTCTATACCCTACACCTGTCATTAAAGTCTTTTGCATGTTACCTGCTCTTAGAGATATATTATCACATGCTCTTATCTTGATTCATATTATATTCATCCTTAGAAGTTGTGGTTTGGCCAAGAGGCTTCCTGAGATCTTAATCCTGCCTTGGGAAAGGAACTGACTCTTTTAGTGACAACTGTTCAATGGTGCATATGGAAAAGAATGATAAATAATGCCACTCTGTTCATGAGATTTTCCATGGTGCTCTTTTGAGCGATAGAATAATATTTTCCAGAATATTAGAGGTCTTACCAATTGTCCCAGATTTTACTGCTATAAATTAAAATTAGTATTAAATTCAGTGACAGCAACATTTTTATAAGTGTTTTCAGCTTAACAGAAAGGAAAATTCAGCATTAGATTCTTGAACTGGTTGAAAAATAGTTACTGCTGCACTATCCACACTGTGAGATTGTGAAAAATGCTTTTCAGAGGAAATCTTCGTTTTTCACAAATTTCTTACAATGCAAAGAAAAACATCACTTTTCATTAGCTTAGTTGCACAAGTTTGTGCAATAAACATTAAAATGTGGTTTAATGTCAAGCTTTAATTGCTGTCATAAAAATTATGCTGACACATCCGTGGCACATCCTTTTGTAGAGTTCTCTAAGACCTCTTTATGTGATGGATAAAACAGCTTGGATAAGGGGAAATTAATAATTTTCTGCTGCTATAGATGAACTATGTTATACAACCGGTGTACAAGGCAACACTTACCACTGTACAAACGTTGTTGTTCAAAGAGCCACTTCCACCCCCCAAGAAATAACCTTCTGTACAGAAGATTGGCTGAGCATCTTCACACTGGAGCACCTTCCTCATCATACAACATGGAAATGCCTGAGTTGAAAGGGACCCTAAAGATCATCTCATTCCACCCCCTGCCATGGGCAGGGACGCCTTCCACTAGCCCAGGTTGCTCCAAGCCCCATCCAACCTGGCCTTGGGCACTCCCAGGGATGGGGCAGCCACAGCTTCTCTGGGCAACCTGTGCCAGGGCCTGCCCACCCTCACAGCCAAGAATTCCTTCTCAGTATCCCATCTAACCCTGCCCTTTGACAGTGTGAAGCCATTCCCCCTTGTCCTGTCACTCCAGTTCCTGATGAACAACCCCTCTCTGGCTTTCCTATAGCTCCTTCAGACACTGGAAGGTGCTTTGATGTCTCCACATAACCTCTTCTTCAGGCTGAGCTGCCCCAGCTCTCCCATCCTGTCTCCACAGGGCAGGTGCTCCAATCCTTTTATCAACTTTGTGGGTTCCCCATAGCCTCTACCGGAATGATGACAATGACCCCTAGGAACAATTCAACACATGAAACAAAAAATTGATCGGCCTGCCAAAAACTAACCAGCCAAAGAACCACCTCAGGGAACTGCAAGCCTGATAAAAGAATAGTGCCTGCTTTCTTACCCATCTTCCTACTCTGTCCTCACTTCCCTGTGTTTCTATATAATGAGAAATTTTATTAGACTAGAACATCTTATTTATTAATTTACCTCTTAATTCCTTCTGGGGCATATAATAAAATGAATTTCAGAGGTGAACACTTATTTCCAGTCATCAGCCTTACACTCAACGAGAAGGTGCCACTCTTGCAGCAGTGTTGGGAAGTCACTGTGGCAGGATTTGGCTCTGAGAATGGCCTGACCTTTAAAGCTGCATTGGCTCCATCAGCATTTGTGGCATCTCTGTGAGCTCTCCAAATGCAAACATCTCCCTGAAGCTTGGGTTGTTTAGTACTACCAAGCCAGAGACATTCACCAGCTGGAACACACTGCAGGGCTTCAGCTGGACAGAGTCACAGAGAGGCAGCTGTGCCTCTGTTTGGTTCTCCCCTGTGGCTGGGAGTCCTGCAAACTTCACAGAGATTTCCTATCGGTTCAGCTGCCTGATATATCCACTGGTGCTCTGCAAACTGGCACAACAATTTTGGTTGGGTGAAAGGTTAGTATTTAAAACACACTCCAGACAAAGTCCTTTGCAACCTGCAAGTAAAGATGTGGGCTTTGATTTTTCACATTTGTAATCACATATCCTGCCCTTGTTTTCCTGCTACAGCCCAAGTTTCACGGGCAGGCAGTACACTGGTCATTCATCTACAATGTTTCTCAGCCTCTGCCTTCTTCACACAGAGTAAGACTAGTTTAACTTAAGTTAGTGTTTATTAGTGAAGTACTGAGCAGTAAAACTTCTGCCTTGAAGCTCAGACACAGAGCACTATAGCCAATACACTTCCTCTTAAAATACACCATTTTATACCAGCTGCACCAGAAAAATGTCCACATCTCTATAAGATAAAGCAGGCAATAGGATGTGCAAAACCCACTGTCAGTAATCCTATGTGGATGTATCTGTGTTAATCATAATGCAACTACAAACCCAAATAAACAAATAAGAACAAGAATATAGGAAGGTACAGATGTATTTTGCATTAAGTGTCGGGGTCAGGTTAGGAGTTCAGTACCAACAGAATGTTACTGCCGGTGATGGACACAAGTTCTGTTTTGTATGGCTTTTTAATCTCTCTTCAGAGAGAAGTTCAGCAGAGAGGTTTTGATCTGGGGCTCCTGGCTACACAAAGAGTGCAGCCACCCAAGGTCAGGCAGCAAGTCAGTAGTTTAATTAGGATTTGATCTCAGAATTTTCCTAGTTCTTGGCTATTTGCTCTAACAAGCAGCTGGTATGACCTTCTAAAGATATTTATTTAGATGGTCTGTGGCCAAGAATACCTACTCCAGGCAGCTGTGGTCACCACTCTACTGTTCTGTTATTCAGAAATCTGCATAAATCACCACATAATGAAGTTGGATAGCAGTTTCCTGTGAAGGGACTTGGGAGTTACACTGGATTGCAAGATGAACATGAATCACCACTTAGGTGTTGCACAAAGGGAAACATCATACTGGGATTATAAGCAAAGCTGTGACCTGCAGGATACAGAGAGAAAACTCTCAGCTCAGCTCAGCACTCACAAGTCCTCAGTTAATTTAAGTCCACTTTTGGGCAACACACTTGGAGAGAGACACGAATCAATTTGAGAGAACCCCGAAGTGAGAAAAAAAAAAAAAAAATGATCAGAGACTGAGAAACACAGCTGACAAGAAAAAAACATCAAATGGAGAATTCAATCTGCTCTCCAAGCTGTGGTGAACAGGGCAACAAGCCGAGGGATTACATCGCAACAAATACCGTACTGCTTAGAGAGCAGAGAAAACTTACAGAAAGGGGACAATAAAGGGGTGAAACTACTTCATTTGAGATCCATCCTGTTGCAAGGAACACAGAAGATACTGGAATAACACAGCTGCCCTTGATTTTATGGTTCTTTCCAGAACTGCAGTGTGCTGGAAATTACTGGTATGATGAAACCTCAATCATTTATGTGTTTCAAACACTAGTCTACTCTTAATATGACCTCACAGTGGCCACCAATGTTCACAAAGTAAGCAGTAGAAAATCAATACCCTTCTCTCTCCCCCACACTTGGGACTGTGTTATCGAAGTACCCATGCAGAGCTGTTCTGTCAGAAAACCCACCTCCTGCACCACATCCTTTGCTACATCCCAGGCACTGGATGGTGCTTTTGTCTTTACTGAACTCCATGGAAGTTTTTGTCAGCTCATCCTTTTTGAGTGACAGCCCTGCTTTGCTACAAAACAGATCAACTGTTCCCCCCCATCTGGTGTCATCCACCAACTTGCTGAGGATTTCATCTCAACAGGTCATTAGTGAACACCTAAACAACAGCAGCCCATTATTAGTATGGACTCTTAAGGAACATAACTTCTAGCTGACCACCAGCTGGACTTTGAACCACTTCCTGTTAGTTACTGGTTGCCATAGATCCATATTTCCTTAAGGTTCCAACATATCAATGAGGAGAACCTCATGGACTTAGGGATACTCAGTACACTTGTACTCCATGGATTTCCCCAAACCCTGTCCCCACACATGGGTGCCCTGTGGGTGACGAGACTGAGCCAAGCCTTAGTAACAAGAACAGTTTGAGAGTGGGAAGAAAATACATACAATGCTTCCTTCAGAAGCACCAAATCCGTGTCCATAAACAAGAGGAATTAGGCTTCAAGTGATATTCTGCAAAGGTGTTGACACACAGTACGCCTTGACAGCCCATCTGGTAAACGTGGATGTCATTCAATACTCCGAACTTCCCAGTGAATGGCATGCCAAAATCTCACTAGAATAAGAAATTGTACACCAAATGCCAATCATTCATTATTTTCTAATTCTCTAAGGAGTATTTTTCATTCAGTTTGGCATTTACAAAGGAAAAAGATGCCGTGTCTCTATGAATGAAAGTTCTGCACTTTCATATCAAGCCAAGGCTGACATGAAGTGTGCAGCCAGGCTTCTCTGAGGGATGACCATGTGCAGCATATGGAAATGGGGATGATACAAAGGAAAACAAAAGCCTCATTAATGTGCTATTGAATTTAACAAAGAAATAAAAATGAAACCAAAACTACGATCTTATTTTTCCCTGTTCATTTTCATTTTCTAGATTATCAGTCTAGGAGGGAGAAGAAAAAAAGCAAGTGCAGAAATACCTCAAAATGCCATAATCAATAACTCAAACTGACTGGAATGAATAATGCAGTATCTTGCCTAGATTTTACATCTGTTATACGCTGCTTAAGTAATGTATTCTGAAGTATAGAAGGACAATGACAATGTCTGTGTGCATGTTAGTGAGGATATGTTAAAAATATAAAGTACACATAAGAGTTGCAGGGAAAATTTATTTCCTAAAAATAGCAGGGTCTCCAATTTTCATAGTTTGAGGTCTATTGTTTAAAGTAATTGAAGTGACTTTTGGCATCAATTTATTTGACTCCTTCAGTTCTTGTTGACCTGCTGCAGCACATACACACAATCTTCCCTCCACCCACAACAAAGTCAGCCCACCCAAGCAAACACAGATTCAACTCAACTGAGACCTGAAGTTATGTGAAAGATGTTCAAGAAAATAAATATTCCTCTGAAAATATTACAAATATTTTCAACAACTTTACTTATTTCAATGTTATGTTTGAAATCAAGGTTTTGCTTAAAACCGCAGTTCAACCATCAATGCTAATATTACTAAGCACTCAAAGTGGAACAAATGTTATGTTTGACCTATTTTTTTGTCCTTTTTTAAGCTGTGGACAACAGTCAGTCAGTTGTACTCTACAGAGGATCATTAGCCCCCCAAATCTTTTTGCAAAGTGCATTCTCGCTTACAGGCTTGTGTTATGTTTTGTGTGTTTCCCGTCTATAAACAGAGAGATTTAAAATTAATTCCAAGCGTGCAATACACAGGTGAGAAACAAGAGAAGAAGATGTGCAGCCCAAGCCAAGAGGAAGGAAGAGCTGTATGAAAGGTGGGATTTCTGTGGCCGTTGGTTTCCCCGAGCTTTGAGCCCCCTCTCAGACTGCAGTGCAGAGCATGTCTGGGAACCAAGGCAGAGGAGAGAGTTGTGCATTGCCCTGAAAGTTGTGCTAAGGACATCTGATGCCCCAGGCAGGAACACAACGTATGCCTTGAAAAATGTCAGAAGATAAGGGATGAATGAAGGTGCATGTGACCTTCATTGTGCAAGGGCTTCAAGCAGTCAAAAACTCAGACAAAGGCATTTATTTTTTCCCCTGGTTGTATGTTAAACTGTGCTTCTCACAGGGGCAAGATGAAGAGCCATTAATTCTGCCACGGACCTTCTTTGAAAAAATAGCTTAAAATATTATGGATATCATTCATTACACTGATAAAGTACTTTCATCCAAACCACTGGGTATCTCAATACAATAATACAATACCAAAATCAACTCCAGCCTATTCTGCTCAGGTTGTGAGACACTTAAACATGCAAATAGTCCCAGCAAAGTCAATGCCTTTATAGACACAAGGACTAATCACATTCTTGAATTTTAACAGCAACTATACAACTATTTCCATTTTCACTATGCCAGAGAACTTACAAAACTATAAAAATATTTTCAGGTCAGCAAATGAAGCAAAAAAAGAAAGCAAAGGAACAGTGTATTCTTTAGGATCAACTGGATTTTAAATAATGTGCCTTTTTCGCATGGAGATAGAAAAGTAATTCAACAAATCATTTCCACCTGATGTGCATCATTCTGTTCCTAAAGTGAGGTATTGGAGTAATAGCTAAAGAAAAGCTTAAAGAAAAAAAAAAAAAGGAAAGAAAAAAGGAAAAAAATAAGAAAAATATAACTAAGATTCACAGTAGTTCCAGAGAAGCTACTTATCCAATTATGCATATAATCATGCATGTCTAAGGCACACAGGAGCACAGGAAACCCAAAGCTATCTCTACTGCCAGGAGAAAATGGTATACTTAAGGAAAGGCTTTCAGTTCTTCTTCCTAAATATCCATTAATACCAAAACCAACAGTGAGAACCAGTTAATCAGAAAGCTCACCTGGACATGGTTCTGCTCCTGCACTACCAGAATGTCCTGGGTAGGTCTAACCCTGGAAGGTTAGAAACTGGAACTGAAATTCTCCCAGGCGGTAGGGTCTCAGACTTGCCATATTCCCGATGAATTCCGTAGCAGCTGAGCTCCTGGACACTGGGAAAAAGGCTATTCTCCCACATCTCCATCCAGGACATCGAGCGCTGACAACCATTTTTCCTTTTCTTTGAAGTTATTAGTAAATGTGACCAATTCTGCAAGCAGAAAAGCTACAGAGTTTATGCTTTGCAAATAAGTAGTATGGGGTGATTAAAATAAATAAATAAATAAATTAAATAAACAGCAAGCTTAGTTCTCAGTTTGGTGACCTATTTTTGTACCACTCATTTAAGACATAACCCCCTGTACCAACAAATCCAATTTTCCCTCGTCAGCTAACCCGCAAAACAAAGCAGATGGATTCACAGTCATGCACAAGAACTTGTCATTACAGAACATAAGATGCCCTTCACAGAATTAACTTGTGAAAAATCCTGCAATGATCTGTTCAGAGAGAGCTTTCTGGAAGTGTTCTCTCTTCCTGCCCCTTTCCAAGACCAGCAGCAAGTTAACACAACTCACATGTTCCTGTGGCCCCATCATTATGGTATCAGCATCACTCCCAAGCATTAATTCATGGATTTATGGATTGCAAGGCCAGAATGAACCACTGGGAGAGTCCAGACTGACCTTCTTCATGATGCAGACCAACAATTTTTGCATCAAGTCTGTCACTTCTGCTGAGCTGTAAAATCTCTTTCGGAATATTTTTTAGCCTTCATTAAAAGATTAAAGCTCACAGAAATTCTGATCCATCTGTAATGATTGCCTTGCTGGCCTTTTAAAACAGTCCCTCTCTTTCCACTCTGAAAGGGTCAGGTTTTGGCTTCCACTCACTGTATCTCCCGTTTTTAAAAATTAAAGAGCAACCAGAAAATCCTAGGACATCAAGAAAAGGTAAAGTTAAGTCTCCTTTTTTTTTCAAAAGTTAAACAATTTGGGATTTTCTTGCCTTCCCTGTTATGATCTGTTTTGTCAGCTTTCTGAACAGGCTTCTTCTTCAAATGTTTGCTGAGCTCTTACGCTTTTTTTTATTTCATCTTTCCAATTTTATTTCTTTTTTAATGCTGGCCAATATTCAAAAATCCTCATCTCTCCAGTTCCACATACAGTGGAAATAAAATTGCTTTAGTCCATAAATGCTCATTGTAAAATTAGCATGATACAATATTTGCTCTTGTGAGAAAAGGAACTGTTATGTCCAGTTTTCAAATATATATTAAAAAAAAAAAAAAAAAAAAAAAAAAAAA
>VXBX01008464.1:952823-979065 GCA_013400415.1 Scytalopus superciliaris
GATAAAAGCATTCTGAATAACATCATAAAGGAAACATGTGGCAGAATCAGGACTTGAATACCTACCCAGCTCAGCACAGGCACAAAGATAAGATTATTCTACCACTTAATTAAACACAGACCAACTTCCAGCATTTAGAAAAGGAGATTAATGTGAGTTCTCAGATCTGTTTGTGTCTTTTAATGTTAATTATGATCAGCAGTTATGCTATTTATGACTTTTAATATACTATGTGCCATGTATACAAATTTTCCCTATCCAAACAAGAGGCTGCTCAGATTCTTAGATTTTCTCTATAAAGACTTTTCAGAAAGAAATTGTACATTATTTTTTTTACTGTTTCCCAAACCCATGCATGCCATTTATCTACAGTAGCACCATAACACATTTTCTGTCATACATTTCATGTTCAGAGTCTGGCACTTCCAGACTGAGATGGCACATGATTTTTCCAGGTGCACTGCCACCCCTCCATCACCTGAAGTGCCCAGGTACTTCTTTGGTGTTTGTGTCTGCTGTGGCTATTTTAAAAAAATTACAAAAAAGGACTTACTACCAAATTCTGATTTGATGAGTAACAGGCACCTACTGCCTAAAGAAATGATCCTGCATATTTTATATTTTTTAAATTATTTTATTTTGCATTAAATACAATCCCTTTTCTTTTTTAAGCAATTTGCTCTTTGCCAGAAATAGAAATGTTCAGTGCCCTGCACTAAAACACAGGGATCATGTTTCCTGTGACAATGAGCACTTATAAAACATGAGCTGCTCATGATCAGAAACACTTCCTCGGTGATGCTAAGACACTGGAAATAGCAGAGCAGAGCAATTTTGTTCTCACTGTTCTCTCTCAAAAAAAAGGGAGGTATATTGTGACAGAAATGATAGATGGGTCATCTTTCCCCCACTCCCTTGACCTTCTGCAGACTCTCCACCTTTCCAATTTCTCATCCCTCTGTACATATTATCTCTAGCGAGGCAATGCTTGCTTCTGTTACACCCTGATAATGAGCATTTTAGAAAGCTGCTTTTCTTAGGAAAACTTACTTGTACTCACTCTTTCCAATTATTCTGATACTTAAAACCAAATTTTTACTTATTTTCAAAGGTTTATCTACAATGTGCTGAAGTGATTTTAATTATTCTATTTTATTATCATCTAGTATGCTCATACAGTGTGTTAATCCTTCTTATACTGCCACAAAGGCAAACTATCATAACGATTTTGGTTTTATTCCAAATATGCTGGCTAAAACTTCAGCTTTAACAGAAATGCATTTTTATTATTTTGCCTTTTAACTGATATAGAAAAAGTATTGCTTCTGTGACAGCTCAGGCAATTTTTTTTATGTACAAGTTAAAAATTGCTGTATCACAAAATGTGCCACCATATGTGGAACTGGGTAAGTCCCAGGTGAAAGACAATGCAGGGACATTAAAGAGCCACGATTTTAGGGGAAAAAATATTGGCTGAACACTAAGGAAACCAGTCCAGCATAATAAGAGATTGTGAAGAAGGTTTTCCAGAGACAGAATAAATATTATTTATTATGAATTATTCTTATTGTCTGATTGTCATTATTTTATTTAAGTTAAATGATATTTGGGATGACTTAAAGGGATTTTAAGACTTTAAACAATCTGGCAGGATAAATAAAGAGAGAGGCATCTTTTAGGGCCAGAAGGAAACTGAATGGCTGAAAAGGGACAGCAAGACACTCCCTGAAGTGGAGAGGGAGCAGGTCAGTCAAGGCTCCGTTTGTAACCCGGGTCACTTTCTAGTCAAGTTCCCATGATTAGCTCCTTCCAAAAATCCAAATCCTCTATTTTTGGGCAGTTAGAATTTTCTTTTAAAGTGTTGGATTTTTTTTTTGGGGGGGAGGTGTTTATGTTTTGATTTTGTTTGGGGTTTGTTCTGTGTGTGTGTTTGTTTGTTTTTGGGGTGTTGTTTGGTTTATATGTTTGTTCTTTGTGCTGTCACTAAATATCTTTATTTCTAGTGAGCACAAGGATTTTTTCCTTCTACCTTCTGTTAAGTATTTAAACAGAGTGTAGCCTGCTTAACAAATTTTAAATGGCTGCGCTGGAGAAAAGCTGATATTATATTAGTCCCATTCTCAATCTTATACTGAGGAAATTAGTAAAACTTCAAAATTCAGAGAATATAGGAAAAATGTTCAAATTCCTCATTATGTGCCTCTTTCTGTACACCAATGGTGGTTTTAATTTACTTCTACATTACAGAAGCAGACTTCCATCCTTAAAAGGAAATGCTAAAAATTTTCTTGCTGGGATAATTAAATTCAAATAAAGACTGAAAGGCTTATTTTTTTTTAAATTGCAACAAGAATAATTTTTCTAATCTTCAAAATTCAGTCACGAAATCCTTAAGATATAAAAATAGTTTCTTAACAAACCAAAATAGTTTTAAAACTGAATAAAACAGTGGTATGAGGTGAATCTCATTTTCTATGTTTAGCTAAATATTTTCTATATTTACCTATATTTTTGACTAAAAAACATAACAATGGATTAAAAAAAAAACCAAAAAAACAACCAACCCCAAACAAACAAACAAAAAAACCCCCACTCTTGTTTTAAACAATGTCAAAGTTTGGATTAAACATCCACAGGTTTGTGCAAGACTCTTTATGGTGAAATGACCAGCAAAATAAATTCAAGCACCATTTTTAAGTCTGTAAAACACTGAACGTGATAAATCTGTGACAAATATAACTAATCTATGTCATGAAATGTTTGGTTTAATCCAAAAAAATATCACAATGAGTAAGAATCAAACTATTTTATGGGAGCCTCTATATATTAAGATTCATCTTATACAAAATGTTGTAATATGTCAAAACAGAAGGGACAGTGGTAGATTAATTGATTGTATCCACACACCAATACAAGGGATACTGGTACTGAATTAAGATTCATATTGTATTTTGTATCTCAACATATATTTACACTATTCCACTGTTAAACTATGCAAATCAGGCTTCCAATTAGTACTTACCCTCAATTAGCTTTGATATTGCCAGTTTAGTGCTGAATAAGATGTACATTTATATGCAAATAACATTTCCTTCTTAAACTTTGCCTTAAAATAACTTTATTTTGGGATAATTGTAGGGGATGAGACAGAGAGATCCCTGTTTGTTTTCCCCTTGCTTTGCAGTGTATGGTACACTTCCTAAAAATAAAGCTGTTTTATTGTTACTACTATTATTTGAAAGGTTATTTCATACTAAACATTTTTCCTGGGTGTCTGATAGTGGTTCATCAGAGATTAGACCCTCTGAATGTTGCAAAAACACCTTTGTTATACAATTTTAAATGGAAATGTGATTGATTCTGTGGCACACAACATTCCTCTCACCTATCAGTTGAAATTCCTTGGACCATTCTCGCTGTCAGTGAAAGACACTCGGGTGGTTGCTGAAGACCCCTTAACAGAAGAAGAAATGTAATGTCCTTTTGAGGTGAGAAAGAGAAGGAAGAGAATTCAGAAGGGAGTGCTCTGGCCTTCTGGGAGCAGCAATCCATAAGGAAGTCCCTTACACAGCCCATTCCTCTGGAAGGGATCACTACAAGTCTACCCTATTGCCCAAAGTTTTGAAAGAAATTTAAGTGTGGACCCAAGACCTGAGGATTTAAACTGGACCATCTCCATTGCAGCTTGGTGAGCTACAATTTACACCAGTTTGAGCCAAATCAGGGAAAAAAACGTAAATATTTTCCTCTCATGTTGCGTATTTTTCATTACTGTGTGGATGTGTGTGTGTGTTCCTGTACCTGTGCAGATATATGTGTGGGTGTACATTTAAAACAAGCAGGGCTCTGTCCTGATTAAGTTAAGGGGCAGTAGTCACACAGAAAGTACAAAAGCCTGATTTTAATCATACCTAATTCAGAGAAAACACTTGAACTTTGATCTGCCACAGCCCACTTAATTGACAATGTCATTATTATTCTCTGCTGGTCCCCTTACCTTAACTGGAAATTTTCTTTACTTTTCATCAAAACTTTTGTCTAGACTGTCAAATCCAAATTGTTTAAAGGAGAGCTTATCAATCACCACGGGTTTGATGAGAAAATTCTTGATCAGATCTAGTCACAATTTTTTTTTCTCTGCCATCTGCCTGTATCCATCTGTTATCTGTTTAAAAGTGATTTAGGACAGGGAGTGTCTTGTTAATTTTTGTTTGTAAAATACCTAACACAGGATGGTCATGGTCCAAGCCAAAAAGATACTGCTGTTTCTTCTCAAGTGAGAAATACAATAATTGACACCAAAAGGTTCCCTGGCAGGGAGGTTCAGAAGGAAGGCAGTGTGAGAGTCTTTTCCCTGTAAACTCAATATTCTAGTCCTGGGCATTAAATAAAATTCTGATGATGAATAGTTTGGTCCTGGATCTGAATAATCAGGTAAACTTTACTTAATTCTGTAAAACTTCTAATAACATTTTGATTTGGGGTAAAAGATATCATGGACATGTCCATGCCTGTGATCGCATCCTTACAGGAAAGCCTGTAATTGTGAGACAACCTTTTTGGGGGCATGATGGTTATTTGGGGGTGACAGTAATTTTTTGTTTCCTTTGTCACTTTCCTCAAGAAGCTTCATGTTTCCTTTAACTCACAACAGCTGAATACAGCAGAAATGTTTTTCAGTAGGTGCACTGTTGGCTTTTGAGCCCCCGGGGAGCACGAGGTGTTAGCTCTGCACTGCACTGACACTCCACATTCCCCACTCGAAGGGACTATATTGCTTTGGTGACACTGGTGGCCCATTCAGCAATACTGGCTAATTCCAGCTCCACAGTCCTTTATTAAGTGTTTTGTTTTGTTTGACCTCACATCCCGGGATCATCTTGTCTACCTCTGACTTTTTCATTACCTTCCATTACCTCTCATTTCAGCTTTCCCTACATTACACTGTTATCTTCAGAGACTTGCACTCATAACACTCGGAATAATTAAGTGATCTGCATAGCAGCTATGCTGTTGCCCTCTGCAAAAATGACTTGCCACCAGCTTTTAACTAAGAATGACAGAAATCCAGCCCCGAAGGCAGCAAAGAGAACAGCTCAAATTCAAAAAAGTTTATCCTGGAATATCAAAAGACAGAAACGAGAGAAGTGACAGATGGATGGCAAGTTAATATTTTCAGTGACTCTACATGAGCAAGTACCTTCCCAGAAGATGGGAATTTAGTGTTGCAGTCCTGAAAAAAGATGCAAGGGAATTAGATCTTGGGTTTCTTTCATCTTTCCTATGTCTTGGCATCCAAGTCAAAATTTCATCCTTTTTCTCCTGCTCAAGTATTGCTCTCAGTCGTTTTCCAAAAGAATCACCAACTACTGATATCTATGACTTCAAAAGGAAAGGAAATTGAGGCAAACAAGTTTTTATCCTGGCTGCAGACATTAGCCATCACACTTTAGCCTTCCTACTGGAGGGTTCTTTAGCTGCCCTTCAAGACGGAGGTCACACACATGGAACGGTGACCACCTTCCCATCAGTTCCCAGATCCAGGGGCAGCCACCACCTGTCCACCAGGGCAGGGCTGGGCTCCTGAAAGGACCAGCTGCCCCTGGCTCCTGCTTATCTGATAAAGTCCCCTGGGCTCTGGGCCTGCACAGCACACCAGGGCACACCTCTGAGACAAGCTGGAGCACTTGAGGACCCTGCTTACCTGATGTGCACCACTGCAAAATGCTTCATTGCCCTTTTTAAATTTTTTTTAAAGGCAATTAAATTGAAATACAAGAAAACACCCCTGAGAAAATAAAAAACTTTACAGTTGCTTGTGGGGTGGAACTGAAATCCTTCACACTTTACGAAAATTGCATTCTTCAAAACTCTTTTCTCAGGGGATTTTTTTTGTTTAACCTTTCTGTCCTTCACAAGATGCACTATCAATTTTTACTGCAGCAGGCTGAAGTGTTTGAGAATATTCCTGGGTTTTACATACACTGTGCTGCAACTCAACCTTTCCCCGTAATCCTCCCTCCTCCCAAACAATCCATGAGCACGCCAAGTTACTGTTGTGCTCTTCATCTGTTTAACGCACACGCAGTTCAGATGACAGGGGCTCATGTCAAACCTTCCTGATGTCATTACCAATTAAGGAGGCTATAATTCAGACATTTACTTGCAGCTTCTCCATTTGTCACCGAAATATTTTCCACAGTCCTGCACTTTTTTACTTGAGCTGTTTAGAGTGAAACCCATGACTATTCTAAAAATGTGAGTTAAAACAAGAAACCTTGAATCTCAGGTAGACATGGTTAATGTCGTTTCCCACACAGAGTCACAGAATTGTTAGGGTGTGAAACCACCTTTGGAGTTCCTCCAGTCCAAACCCCCTGCCAAGACAGGGTCACCTGGAGCAGGTGACACAGGAACGTGTCCAAGTGGGTTTGGACTGTCTCCAGAGGGGGACACTCCATGACCTCCCTGGCAGCTGTTCCACTGCTCTGCCACCCTCAATGTGAAGTTCTTCTTCATGTTGGCATGGAGCTTCTTATGTTTTAGTTTATGGCCATTGCTCTTCATCCTGTCACAGGACACCACTAAACAGTCTGGCACCATCCTCTGACACCCACCTTTGAGATTTCCATGCATTAATGAGGCCCACTCCCAGTCTTCTCTTGTCCAGGCTATTCAGGTCCAGCTCCTTCAGTCTCTCCTCACAAGAGAGATGCGTCAGACCTCTCATCATTTTTGTGGGCTCCACTGGACCCTCTGTGGTAGCTCCTTGTCTTTCTTGATCTGTGTAGACCAGAATTGATCACAACACTCCAGTTGTGGCCTCAGTAGGGTTGAGTAGAGGAGCAGGATCACCTCCCTGCCCTGCTGCCCACACTCTTCCCAGTGCACCCCAGCTATTTTCTCTTCTCCTATCCACTAACAGAAACTGATTTCCAACACTATTTCCCTTCCCCCCTTGTTTACCTGTGTGTTTCAAACATCTAATGCCAACTTTGTAGTGTCTTTGGAGCTGCCTCCATTTATTTTCTGATCTTTGCTCTTTCATTACAGCACTTCAGGCTAATGAGTTGTACAAATTGTCCTCTCTGGGAACTTTGCTGCTCTGCCTGTTGTTTGCAGACTTTCAGGCCCTGAGTGCCTGGTTTGGAATACAGTCTTTGTTTGAGCTCTAATAAGACTATGCTGATACAAACAAACAAAAAACTACCTGCAAAGCAAGAAAACTGGTTAAATTCCTTCATCCAAATAATAAAAGTATTTTATCTAACCCTTCCCAGGGCAAAGAACATCTTGGGAGCTTATGTTTAGTTACAGATGAATCTTCAGGGATCATAATTTTGCATGTATTAAATAAAGCCATAAAGCAGGGCAGAAAGGTCACTGTTCTAGTTAGTGACAACTGCTCTTGCTCACTGGACTGCACCAAGAACTGCTCCTCCAGGCTTGCTTTAGACTAGGTGATCCTGTCTTCTCCTTGCCCCAACCTAATGGTAAGAAAAGCTTGAAATTTTTTGCTTCTTTGGATTTTCTGAAGATATTTCAAGGATGTGCTATGGCCCTTACTTGCAGCCTTTTCTGTCACGCAAATGGGAATTTCAGTATTAAAGAAAAAGCACTAACACTTTCACAAAATACCATGATTCCAGCAACTGATATTCTGAGAAGGATAAACAAACAGAAATCAAAGTTGCAAGAATCCTAAAAACACTCCAGGAGACAGCAACAATGCCAAAACATGGAAATCATTCAAAGACAGCAGTATAGAATTTATCTCAAAGTCAACAGAAGCTCATCACAGTCCATAAAAACAAGTAAACAGCTATATTAACACTGAACAGTAACATTTCCAACAGGAAATTGAATTCTCTAATCAATGAATACTTAAGAATTGCCATACTATTTTAATGTGTATTTTCTCTGGAGTTTGATTTCAGGAATTAGGGGTAGGAAGGGCATCTGATACAAATGGTTCTGAAAAGGAATAATGACCAAATGATTCCATTGTATGGCTTAGGAAAAAAAAGCTAACATCCTTACACATCTGTAAATAACTCTAAACCAAGCTGGGTTTCACTTTTTTGTTTCACAGCTGGAATACCACTTTTTATTACAGCTCAACTGGCATTGCAAATTAAAATCCATCTCTGTTTGTTAAACTGCTACTTAAAATGACTTCCACCAACTGTTACAGTTGGATATTATGTTGTCATTTATGCATTAAGTGGGAATGGTTAAATAGCATGAATATTTAAAAACAAGTACATGGAAAGGATTTTAATTGGGTTACCATTGCTAACTGCTGAGTTATGTTACCCAGGTTTGGTCAAAGCTTGCTTAATTTTTCATTAGCTATGAAGCAGCATCCACTGAATTAATGGAATCCAGATCCTTTGTAGGTGCATCTCAGGGTGTCCGATCATAGCACAACAGCTTTGCACTTTTAATGGACATCAATTAAAGTACTCAGCAGACTCCTACCAAGCTGGTTAGTCTATGCTGACAATTTATTTGGTGAACTCTTCCTTGGAGGTGTTAAATGGGGGAAAAAAGGCCACGTGGCCACGAACAAAAATACAGCAGAATGACTGTACTCACACTGGAACATTGGACTTTCAATGGTTCCCAGTGAAGCTATGAATGAAAAACTGTATTGTCAGTGCCCACTACATCTATAAAGCCCCAACATCCATGGGAGCTGAGATGAACATTGCAAAATAGACAATGGTATGAGAACCTAGGTCTAATTTAATTTGAAATATTTATCTGAGGATACAACAGACACTTGTCAGAGGTAAACAGATTATTCATAAAGAAATTAGGCAGTTCTGAAAAATCAGAGTAAGTCTTCACCATCAGGCTCCTAAGCAGCTCCTAAAAACTGACTGCAACTTCTTCAGACATTACAAGCTTTTTCTCTCTAACCTATAAATCACTTCCTGCAAGTGACACAAGTGTCAGTCTCACCTGTTACTCACACACAGTCATGTCCAAGTTGTTCTTGTTCAATTTGTTCATCAGTGTTCCCCCAGCCCATCTCACGTTACAGAAATCCCCATGATCCATGTAGTGAAGTTAACACTTTTGAGATAGCTGAGTTATGAGACACATTGTTAAGGTCTTGCTCAACACTTAGAAAAAAGTTGACACATTTATTTAGAAACCAAGTAAGTTTTCATAAATATCAAAAGGATCCTAAATGTCATTAAAGTTCCTTAGGACCTGGACACCTAAAATATGTTGAACTGAGTTTTAAAAATGCTGTTTCAGTGAAAAGCAACTATTTCTAGTTCAGGGATCCCAAAATGTTTGATTTTGTATGAAAGTCAAAATAACACTTATTTCTGTGTCTTTCAGAATATTTGTACCTCATAAAATACAAATTTCTCTATTTCAAAGCAAAAGTAAAGGTCGATCACTTTCAAGTTTCATTGATATCCAATTTAAACTATAGAGGTTTTAGGGAACTTGTATTAAGAGTAAAAAGAATAACCCCTACTATTAAACAACTGTTTCTCTTGACACAAAGAACTGTCAATCTTAAATCTCTACTGTACATATTTAAATACCTCCAAATCTCTTTTCTTATGGACATGGAATGTATAGAGACATATTATGATGCAGGTTGTGCTCTCATTACTTTGAGCACATGTCAAAGATGGGAAGTGGCTTGCAAGGATAAGCCTATTTTGAAGGACCTGGTATTTATGGAAAAGAATAATATACTGTATGAAGACATGATGGATCATGAGATATATATATATCATAACGAGCAGAACTAGGGAAGTGGCTGTCCCTCTGAGCTTGGCATTGGTGAGGCCATACCTTGGATCCTGATTATCAGTTTGATTTTCTCACTCAGTGGGGTAGCCAGAAATTGCCTCATCTCATCAGACACAACTAAGTGATAAAACCCAACAAAAGCGGGAATAGGATGTTCAGGAAATTAAGGGGAAAACAAGAGAAAAGCTGGCAAGATTTAATACTAAATCCATACCTATAAGTATGGAGAGATGAATCCAAGATATTTTGAATGCTATTCATTATTTTAGAAGAGAAATACAACAAGCCAGAGTACTGACACTACTACTTAACAAAACTAGGCAGGAGTATCTGAATCACTTTCCCTTTCTATTTCACATGCACTCTTCCATATATAACTTTAAGCAGCAGTGTCATATGTTATTATGTTATTGCTTAAATGGGCAATTTCCCAACTAAGTTAGGCCTTGGGAAGCTCTTCAAATGCAAACCTAACCAGGGAACTTGCATCTCTCTCCGCTGCACTTGATGAAATACAGTGCTCTCCAGCTGACCTTCAGGAAGCACAGCACCAGTTGGACTCGTGCCTCACTCCAGGTCTATGACTCAGAATTTAATTACATTAGAGAAGGCTATGATCTGAAAACCTGAGGCTGTTTTTATTCCAACCACTGAGCTTCTCGCCAGCTTAGTTATCAACCTTCATTCAGCTCAATGGCCACTTGGGGATCTGTGGTGGCAGAGTTAACACGAAGCTTGTGGTGCTGGTTTTCCTGTGGTGGCTGCTCTCCTGGAAGCAAACATGACAGGGCAGGGGAAGGGGGGATGCCCAGTAATGTAATTCAGCTGGGCAGGAGCTACCTTGTAAACTGATTTACAAATTCTAAAATGTTGCTGAGACAAAACTACTTGGTTTATACCTAAAAACCAGAACTGATTGTGTACTTTTTACATACTGTTAAGCCTAAATCAGTATCACCTCTGTGCCTGGTTAGGTTAGAGATTGGGAAGAAGTTCCTCCCTGTGAGGGTGGGCAGGCCCTGGCACAGGTTGCCCAGAGAAGCTGTGGCTGCCCCATCCCTGGGAGTGTCCAAGGCCAGGCTGGACCGGGCTTGGAGTAACCTGGGCTAGTGGGAGGTGTCCCTGCCCATGGCAGGGGGTGGGACTGGATGGTCTTTAAGGTCCCTTCCAACCCAAACCATTCTATGATATTTATTCTAATTACAAGTTATTGTAGAGACATCCAGAATTATTATTGCCAACATTTCTGGCTATCGGGGAGAAAACACTCAAAAAGAGACCTGCTTTCCCTGAAAACTTTTTGGTTTGAATGTTTGGTTTTGAGTCTTATAAAATGGGTTTACTAAAAAATAAATTAAGAAAAAACAGGTTTCTGTATTAAAAGGCAACTCAACTATGTTCAACATTCCTTCTCCAGAAAGAAAGAATGAAAAGCTGAAGTTACTTCCAATACGCACCTGAATATTCAGCCTGCAAACATGACATAGCTCACAGGAACAATAATTCCTAGTTATGCCCTAAACCAAAGTTAATATTTATATCACTCCAGTCATTCCCAAAAGCATGGAACAGGCTATTGTATTGCTGTTTATAAATACTATTTTAACCTGAAAATTTCTTACACAAATAATATTTTCCTAATAAGGAAGTGTTACTACCAAAGAAAAAGGGGTAGATATAAAATCAAAAGCTAAATGCCTTCTTCTGAGGGTGCTCCCTGGCAGATGTGCTGGACAGAATGCTGCAGAGATGAACTGAACACTCTGTCATGCTCAGACCAAGGTCCATCTGGTCCAGATGTCCTCCTCACACAGCAACCAACACAATGCTTCAGGGAGAACATTTTAATAAACAGCTACAAGTTAATTTGCACCAAGATGGTACTGACACTCTCTTAACACACACCAAGTTTCATCTCCACAGTATTAATTGTTACAAATACATACAGATAAACAACTTAATCCCAGGCCTTGAGGTCCCTCTCAATTCAGGTACCTACATGCTTTAAAAGGCTGGGGCCTTAAAATTCAGTTCCTCAGCCACTAGAATGAATGGCACTTGTAAATTGAGAAATGACAAAGCCCAGACATGATGCAATGACATCTGATTGACAGACATAGGATTCTTTGAATGAATCCCATTTTAAAGTCAGCATTTCAAAAAACTTATAACTGTTCAATTAAAAAACACAAAAACAAAAACAAACCAGAAAAAATCTCAACCAAAAACCCAAATCAAACTGACGTAGCATGAAATAAGCTGTTTGCAAGTTGATTCAGTTGTTACTTACCTTCTCTGAAAACTGAAAATCACCTTGTTTGTAAACTAAACTAAACTTCTCAAGCTCTGACATCACCCATTGAATTTTATTGTATCTTTTGTCTCCTTGGCTAAGAAGCCAAATATCCCTCCTAGATACTTATTGACTCTGATCAAGTCCCTTAATATGTTGATTTAATTAAGTGAAAAAAATTCAGACCTCAGAGAAACACAAGGGATTCCAGTAATGTGCAATGTCAGAAATAATAGAAGGCCAAAATGTGAAAGTAAAAATGTAAAATTTAGGCATATAAATGCTGGCAACATCTTAGCTGTTAATACAGAAATCATTTATTCCACTGAAACTTCAAATATTTCTTTTTACTGCTGCCCACAATGAACCTCTGTGTGTTTCTAGAATTAAACAATTTGATTCCTATCTGACTGAAAAGCCCAGTCTGGACACAAAAGCTACCCCTTCATCTAGATTGCCAGTGGGCCTTTCTTTGGAAGGGTTTGTAAATCATTCCTTCCCAAAAAGCCCAGATAAATCCCACAGAGAATGCAGTGACAGCTGCCATTCTTCTAAAGTACAGGAGGAGCTGAGACAGGAGGGGGGAGCTGTGCTCCTGTTTCCCCTTCATGTGCCTGAACACACACCCAGCACAGCACACATAGGTCCCCTTTGTCTGCCCAAGTGATTCCAAAACCACATTTCCACCTCCTAGAAAATATAGACACCAGAGTAAACTCAAATCTTCCCAGCAAGGAAAACAACATAAATCGTGCCTCGCCCTCGTGGTTCCCCAGTGCTCCGACAGCTCTGCACTTCGTGCTTGGATACTGGGAAATTCTCACTGAAAAAGCAACCCACCTGCACACTGGGGAAATCAGCATCGAGATTGGAACAAAAGGCTCTCCTAGAAAACCAGGTGCTAAGAAGCAGATTATATCTTTTGTGTTTCAGTGTTGTCTGACAGACTCCAGGTGATTTATCCTGCAGCATTTTCTATCCTGATCGAGAATCCCCTGGTTATTGCACCCCCCAGTCACACACAGCATCACAGTGGGAGCACACACAGCACTGATTTTGCATCAAGAGCTCCAAGACATCCAGAACCCCTTTTTCTCTGTTGGAAGTCTCTCATACTGAAAGCATATTGAAATGCCTCTGATCAGAAGTGAAAAACAAACTGTTTTCACCTGCTTTGCCAAGTGTCCTGGGTTGCTTTGGAATTAGGCCCATCTCTAATCACTCATCTTTTTCAGCATCTTCAAAGTTTTTCATTATGGATTTTATGCATTTCTGAATTGATAAGTTTGGGTTTTAAAAAAAAAAAAAAAAAAGGTGAAGCAGAAGCCAGAATCTGCATTTTCAAGACTCCAGGAAGATTCGACTTTGTAGCAATTCCCCAGCTGTAATTGCCTTACCAGACAGTTTAAATCCATTTAGAAAGTTCTATGTTAACTCAGTAGCCTCAAGAGCCTTGTCTCCAGAAATAGCTCCGGTTTGAACTGTAGCTGTGCACGTCTATTTTAAATCAAGTCTGTGCCTGTTTTTCACCTGGGGAGCCTGTGTATTGAGAGAGGACATGTCACAGGGACAGGACAGAGCAGACAGGGGTGCACACACCTGAAGGAAAGCCAGATGGTGCCAGGGCTCGGTTGGAGGGCAAGGGGAGCTGCTTGAGGTCACCCCAAAGGTGACACTCAGTGTGCTGTGGCACAAGGCAAGCTACACACAAACCCTGGTAAGTTACAGCTTTAACCCCCTCTGCTAAAACTGAAGGAGTGAACCTGGAATTATTTTTTTTCCTGTATAACTAAACCACACATGGAATGTTTTTAACTGTCCTTTGATTTGAAACTGTAGGTAATTAAATCCAAAACAGGTCCAATACTTCAATGTGCTCCATCTAATCATAATTATCACATTTGCAAAGAGCTACAGGCACCAGGCTGTTAGAAAAAGAGATATTTTTTTCTGTAACTTCACAAGATAATTGTTTGCAAATGAGCTTGGGAGCTACAGTTGGTGAACAAGTTCGTGGCCTATTTTGAAGTCAATGGGAGAAGCAACAGGCCAGCCCATGTGCTGGGAAGGTTCATATCACACACAGCCTGCCCTTTATCATCCCACTCACAAAGCTTCACTCATGCACCTCCATTTGTCATCCTTGATTCCAGTGTTTTCATCGTCTTGATGAGGAGTGTGTAAAGGTCACCCTCTGTTCATGGTCAATGAACACTCAGAACAAACCAAAACAATTTTAAAATACACCTCTAGGGTGTGAAAATACCTTCAAGCTCTAGAGCCTTGTTCAGTTTCCTTGATCTTGTTAATAGTCATCAACCTGAGAATTCCTGTTCAGTTGTCAAGCTTTTATATACACTCCCTCAGTGGTTCAATATGGAAACCTGCATAGTTTATAGTTTACAGCACAGCAATTCTACTTGGAGAAATCCAACTTTAAATGTAGCATGAACTACACCCAGAAAAGAAGGAGTGGGCTCAGAGTCAACCCAATATTGAGGCGAATTAATGTCAAAACCCCATTATGAAGTGATCTCTTGCAGGTTTTCAATTGTTCTCCTAAAAGCTCCACCCCAGTTGATGTGGGCTTCTGCACAATAGAATTCAGTCAAATCACTCTTCCACAGCACTTGCCCACAGCCCATTCAACTCTAAACAGTGCTTCCACTGATTAAAACACTATAATCAATGGCCAAAACAAATTAAAGAGAGGGATAAAGAGTCATCTGCCATCATTTGTATGTTCTTTATCTTTCAAAGGCTTCCAGCAATTAATTTGTTGGAAGTTTTATTGTTATCAAGTAAACACTTTATTTTGTAGGATATTATGAGTAAAATAGGCTGTAATGCAAACAAACAATGACAATGGTTGTTATGTTATAAATCTGCTTCCAAATCTGACTCATGCAGTGAGAGTTTAGGGTCTTTCTAAAGTAACATATTTGTTTGCTTATAAGAGGTAAAGGTCCTTCTGTATGAGATTTAAAATGGAATCAGAATAAAAATGGCACTCAGCAAAGTATGATTAGGAATACAGTGATCTGTGGTTGCATAATTAAGGGTGAATCATTTAAACAATTATTGATAAATGAATATAGAAAAGCTAGAAACCATCAGTGTGTCCTTCACACTCACAAAAGATGACACAAAGTGCAATGAGATGCAGTACAGCCCGTAAGGATCCTCTTCCACAGATCTCCTGCATCTGTCACAGAGTCAGAGATCACACATTAAACCAGTTTATTTCTCCCTTTTTCTTTTGATTAACTTCTTTGAATGTTCTGCACTGGCCTTCATCCAGAACAGTCAAAAGTCACTGGATATTTCAAATCAGAATATCCTCAGTTGGAAGGGACTCACAAAGATCATGGAAATCCAGCTCCTGGGTTGGGTGTCACTTCAGTCTCCTTACAACACTGCTCAGGGCAATCCCACTTCTTGCTCCTCTCCATACTCATATGTGTGTGGATACTTGCAAGCGTTTGGCTGTAGGCACATGCACCATTAAATAAATATAAAATAAATATAACACAAAAGAATCTAACAGGGCATTCTTAGACATATATTACAGCCATATATTGATTTGAAAATGAGAGACAGAAGGAGAGATGATACTGAGAGGGTGTTGCTAGAATTGCTACATCAAACAATCAAAAGCTGGGGAAAAAAAAAAAAGAGCATAAAAAAATCCTCTCTCAGGATGTGACAATGAGAAATGAATGTTAATCAGCTGGTATAATCACACCTGCTTTAAACTCTCCCTTCCCCTTCAGAGGAAATTATTAACTTCCCAAGGAAAGGCAGAACATTCTGAGTAAAGCATAGAACGGAGTGAGGTTTCTGGAAGCACCTGTAAGCAGGTTTGTATTGTCTGAGTAATTATGATTTCAATGGATATTGCAGAGATGTTATCATCTTCCATTACAGCTGCCATTTCCATAATGCCATTTCCATGTGAATGAAGAGCAAAGACCGTCAGAAAAGTGTTGACCCTCCTAGGTAATAATACGCTACTGATTGTGATAACAGCACAACTCCTGTGCTCTGCAAAAAAAGCAGCTTGTGCATCGAGGACAACTTAATGACAAAAAAAAAAAAAAAAAAAAAAAAAAAAAAAAAAAAAAAAAAAAGGAAAAAAACCACCTTACTGTAGCCAGGGTTGGTTGTGTAAAGAAAATGTTAATCACTTGCTGCAGTTCAAGCCCAAGGATGGTTGGCTGCAGAGCATTGTAGCCAAACTAACAGCTTCACTTGGTACTTCAGCATCCTACCTGAGGCCTGTTAAGAATCTTTAACATCTATCAAAAATAGACAAACCCACCAAAATAATTTTTGCATCTGGCAAAAACTCGTTGATGCAACTGGCATTGAAGTCCATATTTTAAGACAACTTAGCAGTAACACCCTTTAAAGAGTAGTTTACAACCTTCCTGAACAAAACTGGTCAAGCATTCTGCTTCTGACTTTTATTTCAATAGAAACAAAATAAACTCCAGTCTTTGCTTCAAGTACACTCTAATTGCATATTAAAATGGGTTCTTTTTCAGAGCTAGTATGATATTGCAACTTCAGTCCTTGAAAATTATTTACTAATCAACATACCCCATAATTATCACTTAAAGGGTGCAATCTCTTTTCAGACCTAGCACAGAATTAATAATAAGAGCCTAATGCATAAATTTTCTTACAAAAAAAATAATAGATTTAGTAATTTTTTCCATTTAAGATTGTGGCAAAACTCCAATAATGATGAGCAAACTCCTAATAATATTTAACTGTCATATGATTACTATGTAGCAATTCCATTAGTAATTAAAAGTAAATGGCACTTAAGTAATGTATTACCTTCCACCTTCCCTAATACCTGTCCTTTCAATCTAAGGGTCAAATTAATGTCAGTGTATGTGAAAAATACTTAATAGGGTGAGAAAAGGCTTTTTCTCTCTATTTATCCCTATGAAAAGTCAGCCAAAGCCCTTCAATTCCCTTAAGCACAACACATCATCTGGGGGAGAACCAGAATAACCTCTAGCCTCAAGAAAATTGATTTAGTGAAAATGAAAGTTCCTGATACTCTTCTTTTTCTGCATCTGTTCTTATAGCTGAATTTCTAAGCAGCAGTCACATGTGGTATCCTGACACCCAGACTCTGGGAAGCACAGCTTAGCTGGAGTCACTCCTGCCTTCCCTTCTACCCTTCAAGCTCAGCCTGGGCTTCAGCATCCCCTCTGGCTCTGAGTTCTAGGGAACAGCACAAACCAAGCCCCCAGATCACCCAGGATAATCCATAAGCAAAGTAGGGGATATGCATTTCAGCCTGGTCAGGTTACATCTGCCTCAGCTTTTTAAACATGTTGCTTGTCTGACTGAAATTCCTCTGCAGGGAAGCATTTGGAGTACAATGGGGAAAGTGTCAGTGTTCAACAAGTGGTTCTGCTGTAGCTAATAGATAATTACAGCAATTTTTAATGAACACCACCCCAGTGCATCCCATTCTGGGAACAAGATCAGTTGCCCTTTTTTGCTGGTTTTTTTTTTTTTTTAAGAAATCAACAGATGTTTCTCAATTTCAATAATGCCCAATTAAAAGCAATATAAATAAGTATCAAACTTCTAATATGAGTGCAGTAATAGAGTTTCAGTGCATGTTATGCACTTATCTCTAACACCTCTTCAGTCAGGACACTGGCAATAATTTGTTATTGTACTACTCCCAAGTTATCAGAAGAAGGAACAAAAGTTAAGTATTTTCTGAAATTTGATGCTGTTGTTAAGACTAAATGTATTTCCTCCTTTTTTTTTTTTTTTTCAAATATGTGTCAGTGACAACATCAAGTTTGATAAATGTTTGGTTTCAAAAGCAGGGTAGGACGTTTGGCANGTTTGTTGACAATCTTTTTTCAAGACACTTCAAACAAAAGGTGGGAATCCAGGAAAAACTCTGACCTTACACCTGCATTGTGGTTCTTGTGTAGGATCTTCTGTTCTGCTCTTGCAACAATCCTCATGAGAAAATGCCAAGTTTTGGCTCTTCGTGCATCGTTGCAACTGGTCCAGTTTAACTGTGCAATGAAGTTTGATATTTGAGTTTGGATATTTAAAATGTACATCAGTGTTAATAAACATCACAAGGATCTGAGAGCACAACTCAGCAATAGGTAAGGGTTTAACCCCTTAAAAAGTATTTAAACCCACCTCCTATGCAATACATGCTAGAAATAAAAATGCACGTTCTGACAGAGAGCTTTGACTATATATTATGGTAAAAAATTATATCACACACACACACACACACACACACAAATTACTTATGTATTTTGTATGTTTGTGTCTAGTCTTTCCATTTTATTCTCCCAGTAAATCAAGGAGAACTAATTATAAGCCCAGTGCTGTCTCCCTCCTTTCCTTTCTTCATTGTTTCCCAATTTTATTCAACATCCTGAAATTTTATATGGAACAAAGTATTACAGGAAAATGTAAAAACCCAGTAAAACAGGAAGAGGAACAGAACTTCTATAAATTCTTTGGTTAATTCCAAACAAATGATCAAAAAAGTAAACACAGAGTCCTGGACAGACAGCTCTACATTAAACCTGACAAAAGGCTTTCCTCAGTGATTTGATGTTATTGCTGCATTCAAAACATTTTAAAAGTTTGACTGACAGAAGAAGCAATTCCACTTCTGCCAGAAGTGGTCTCCTCCCACTTGGCCTCTGTTGTTATTACTGTGCTCCTAGTAGATTATAAATTATGAATTGTATTTAAGAATTTGCAGACATGTATTTTCCTTGTAAAGAAGGAGAAAGCGCTTATTATTTGTACTTTGATATATGCCCATACAGTAAAATAAAATCACTGCTTTTATTAAACCCTATATATTCCAAGCACTTGACCCAAATGTATTTAAACAAGGCAGTATTATTTGTGTCTGTGAAAAATATCTCCCCCTACCTCACACCTCTTCTCTTTTCTTGGGGTCCTTTATAGCTCAAAATAGCCAAGCTTATCTCTCTGCCAGCATCCTCAGCTCATCTCAGTGTTCAGGGAGATAAGATTAGAGGCCTTGATCCTCCTGCTGTTAGAACAAGACCTCAATCTCTCACTGTCTCTATTTAATCAGGTTCCTATTTTAGCTGCCACAAAGCTGTCAACAAAAGAAAATAAACTATACCCCATCAAGGGGTTAAATTGGATTTCACAATGTGCAAATGCCCGTCTGAGCAGAATTCCACCTGCACCCTCCATCAGGCAAATTACTTCTGACTTTTAATTTATTTCTCTAGGAAATGGAAAGGTATGGCATACCCAAAGTCAATAGGGAATAAAGAACGAGGTGTAATCAGCCTGCTCACCAATTCAGAGCCCTCTTCTCTGTCAGCTTTAATAGATTTCAGACCACACAATTTATAGAATGTAAGATGTATCTTTTCTGGTCTGTGTTTTATTTTGGACTTGTCTAGTTAATGGTCCTAACAAGTGACAACTGATGTTTGTTTGATGTAAGAGTGACTGTAAGACACACACGCTACTCAGGCAGATTTTGGACAGTCTGTTTCATTCTCTGGACTGTAACAGAACAGGTTTTCATCTGTGCTGATCTGCAGCACCAGAGTTCTCTTATAACGTCTGTCAAGAAACAACCTGAGCAGATTTTTATTCAGATCTTCTATAAGGCCTAAAAAAAGCCCAGTAATTAATCACTTGCAACTTAAAGAATATAATTACTTTGTTTAAAATCATGGGTTAGCAGTATGGTATCAAAGAAATACTTCCTTTTCTTGGACACTGATTGTCTTGTAGATATCAAATAAATGCTCCAGACTCGTTCAAAATATTTCACCTGTTTCCCCCCCCCTCCTTAATATTCCAATTTTCTCAACTTCACCGGGTCAAATCCAAAACCCACTGAAACTGGTAACTCTACTGACTCCCTTCTCCCAGTGGAAGGAGCAGCATTAAGGTGAAATATCTCTAGGGTAACAAAGGCAGGCTTAGGGTAATGCTCATCTACCATGAAATCCGTATTGGCATTGCTGATCTTGTAGCTCTATTAATTTAGATTTTTTGTTGGCCCTATAGCAAGGCAGAATTTGATCTGTATGAGGGGCACTATTAAAAGTTATCTTAATCATAAAGCACAAAGTAAAATTCACATCTGAAAAATATTCTTTAGTCTCATTAATTTTCTGAACTGCATTAGAAAATCTACACCATAGGTGATCCCCACACAGAGGATAAAGGTCATTTTTTTGCTATACCAAAGAGTAGGAATACCTTCTGCATCTTCCACTTATTTTCTAATCCCATGTTATGAAACGTGTACTTGCCTCCAGTGTGTTTATTGCTGTCTAGTAGGACATCTGCTACCTTGCTGCTAACATCTGTCTACCTATGATCACGTAGTGTTAGGCATAATTTTGCCCTTAATAGCTTTCCTCAGGTTTCTCTCTTTACCTCTGATAGCCTGTATTCTGTGATCTGCTTTATTTTTGGACTAATTAAGATACTCAAATCCTCACAACTGCAAAAGTAATAGATTTAGATTCTGGATAAAAATGCTTTTTGTTTTGCTTCAGTGTCCTTCTTCAACAGTACAAGAAGAATTAATCATGATGATACTAAAGGTCTTGGGAACACATCATAAAACTAGGGAAAGGAAAAGCAAATACTCTGAAGAAAAGAAACCAGTAGTGGGATTAAAATGTAGATTACACCCTGCAAACAAATTCCCATAGAAGTTATTCTTTTTATCCTCTTATAATGGCACAGGTTCATGTTTTTCTACAGAATGATTATCTGAAAATCAAATGCAGGTTCCTGAAGTAAATAAGGACAAACAAATTCCATGTAGTCAGGACAAGAAGGATAAACCAAACAGGCAAAGACATAAGCACACAATACAAAGGTGGGTTACAAACAGCTTCCAACATGCTGGCACACCCTTCTGGAAAGGGATCCTTCATTTCAACAATTAAAAAACCCAAAACTGCAGTCAGAGTTGCATTTTACCTCTCTCAGAATGAAGATGCAATTTTTCAGACAAAAAAGTGCACTACTAGTACATGGTGGAGCAACAGCACAGAGAATACAAATACTGGAGTTTGCTCTTGCTTATTCATCAGCTGAAATATTTGGGACATTTTACTGAGAAAAACAACATTTCAAACAACTGTTTTAAAGTTGCTTAACAGCAGTTTCATCCTCCGACATGTAACTAATATTGAAAGCTCATCTGAAGATTTCCGAATCCATGCAAATGTTCTGAATAAGTCTGAATTAGTTTCTATTTGAAGATATAGTGATACACTGAGGAGCTCATCTCGGTTATCTCACTGTAGTTCATTTTGGAGAGCTGAGAAAATCTGAAGTGTTTGGCCACAAGGCAATTCACATCAAATCCCATAACCTTTATTAATTAAAAAAATTTAAAAAAAAATTGCAGAAATAGCTCTTGGCCACAGTACTTTATTTTACCTGAAAAAAAAAAAATTCCAATGTTTGAAATGTGGCAAATTCAGATTAAGTTGCATGCATGCAATGTACATTCAGTTAAATGTAGCTTATGTATTTCTTTTAAAAAAGAAAAAATTACACATCAATTAAAACAATGTTTGACAACAGCAAGTACTGTTTTTGGTTTTTCAGAGGACAATATTTTATTTAAGACTTGTGTTTTCCCACCTCCAATACTAACACAAACACTCCACACTACTAATCTATTCTTGATTTCAGGTAATACTGGAAATATCTCTGTGTAGAGTAGGAGTTACTGGGATTTAATGTTATGAAAACATCATAGTAGAGAAAAATTATTATTTGTATAGCCAGATGCAAGTGTTGGAGTTCTCAGAGTGAGATCTACAAATCACAGTGCAGCCCAGGCAGGTTTTCAGTGTGCTGCAAAGCTCAAGTACCCTCAGAGGTTCAGAAAAGAAGCAATCTGACAGGTACTGCCTAGTTAAATATGAGTTATCATTACCATTACCACAACATATTATTAGAAGCTCCATAAGCAGTCATGTATTTTGGAGAGGCACCAACTTCAGACACAGAATATATCTGGCAAATAGAAATTAACAGATTGTCTTTTGCTTTATAAATTCAAAATATTTTGAAAAACAAAAAGCCCGTTCCACCTCAGTGGGATGGCTGAGAGGTAAGACTCTGAAAAGATGAGATTTTAGCTTTGTTTGTCTTAAAAATACATACATATTCACCAGGAGCCTGAAGGACTCACCAGCACCCCAACTACTGACAATTATCATAGTACTGAGGTGTTGCCTGTTCACTCTGAACCAGGATTGGAGCAATGTTATTAAAAGTGGTAGGACTTCCCACCCACACTACAGAAAGCTCCAGTCTCCCACTGAAAAAGGAGAAAACCACATTTTGCCTGCATACAAGGATGACCCAGAAAGCTAAATCTTTTCCCCAGGACAAATAGATAAACTCATGCTTAAGTTCCTATAATGGCAGAGCACTCAGCTGTTACCTAATAGAGAATGATGTTGGATCACTGAGTTTTCCCTGGAATTTAACATCTCTGCATGAAGTTCTTTCAGCAAATAACCCAGCCCAGGTGGTAGAATAAAGAAGTCTGATGCAAAAACCAACCAAGCCTTTGATCTCAGTAATAAATAGAAAGTCAATCAAACTCCCCCCAATGCTTTGTCTACATCAAGGCTTGAAATTCGGAGTTTGAAGCCAAATCCTGGTCAGTGAGCAGAGCCAGCTGCAAATGCCTGGCACTTCTGACTGTGCCTTTGCTTCCAGGACAGTGGTGTAAACGTCTGTGGTGCTCTGCTAATTACGAGCACAGCAGTCACAGAGCATCAGCCTCAACCCTGTCAGAAAAGGGCTGTTGTATAAAAGGAACCACATACCATTAGCACTTCACTCCCAAACGGTCCAGACGCATGTAGGAACAATGCATTTCATTTTCCAAAAGTGCCAGTGGATGCCAGGGAAAAAAAGAACACCAAAAAAAAGAAAAAAAGAAAAGTTGGACATCTTGCTGTTCCAGCTGAAAATTACTCTGAGATCAGACCCTTCGCTCACCCCACCTCAAGGCAGATCTGAATTTAAATGAAATTTCCCAGTTTACAGCACAGGATAACCTGGCCCCAGGTACTTAAGGGATTTGAAAACCAGAAACCTAAAAAGCAAACGCCAATCCTGCAGCTCTAAACGTGGACTAAATCCTCAGCACCTCTATATGCTGCATTTAATCAAACAGGCTTTTTAGAGCTTTGTTCTCCATACTCCCACACACGCACTTCCAGGATACTTGTGCAGCTTCACTGAGTTTGGAATCAGCATCCCCATCAAGAGGTGTCTCCTCCTGCACACCAATAAGTGACTCTCCAGCACCACATCCAAAGGGTACAAAACTTTCCTTTCCCCGGTCTGACAGAACATATCTCCCCCAAATGAAAGTCCCTGCACTGTCACATACAATACTAAAATTAATTCAGTATCTTCTTCCCTTTCAAAGCTTTTTCTGGCTGTTTAACACACTAACTTTTAGCAGTTTGACACCCTCCGTGTTTAATCTCTGTGCTGCTGTTCAGTCAATGGACTGGTGTAATTTCTTCACAATTCTAAAGGGCAGCACAAAGAAAAGTAATTTTCCCTAGTAATAAGATATACACACACAGAAGCCAAGAAGGGAAGGCACAAATAAAGCCAGATTATCTTGCAAAGTCTGTGGCTGCTCCTTAATGCTAATTTAAGTTCCCATCAATAGGCAGCTCCTACAACATGACACTTCAATAGTGATTCACAGCAAATGTAGAAGTGGTAAGCTGAATCATCCAAATGAAATCCTCACTATCAGGCAGAGCAAATAGGAGAACTCAAGCTCTTTCTCTTTACCACAGTTCAAGCTTTACTTTTTATCTGACATGGACAGTGCAATTCCAACAAGGACAAACAATGAGCAAGGCCCACCTACCTACGCTTGCTGCTCCTCTGGCTGAGAGTTGTAAAAACAGCAACTAACTAATCGGGGTTGGGTTCCACAGGCAATAGTTAGGGAATTTACTTTTCAGTGGATTTTCTGCATTTTTAGGGTGTTTTCAGAGGTTTCCATGCCATTTCCTCACTTGTCTGACTAGCCCAGAAAATCTGCACCTTCTGGATTGGGTAATGCCCAGAGAGCTGATGGAGAGCTGGAAACAGAATCACAGAATGATTAAGGTTGGAAAAGCCCTCCCAGCCCATGAGCCCACCCTGTGCCCAAAGCCCACCTTGTCCCCCAGCCCAGAGCATTCAGTGCTATGACCAGTCCTGCCTTGGGCACCTCCAGGGCTGGGCACTCCAAACCTCCCTGGTCAGCCCCTTCCAAGGCCTGATCACCCTTTCCAGGGAGAAATTCCTCCTGAGTTCCAACCTGACCCTCCCCTGTCATTAATTGCCTGGGAGTAGAGGCCAACCCTCACCTCCCCACAACCTCCTGTGGGACTGCTTAGAGTGTGCCAGACACCTTTGGAACAGAAATTTCTCCCACCTTATTTCCAAGCCACAGAACACACTTATTTTTGCCCTCAGCTGCACTAAGAGCTCCAGACACTGATAATTCCAGAAGGAAGGCAGGAGTCACCAACCTGTGCTTTGCTTAAACATATTCTCAGCTGTGCTCACATGACAAAACAACAACCCTGTTCTGGCTGGTTTCTGACACATGTGAGGACACACAGTGGTGAGAAGAATAGTACCCAGCTCTCATAAGCTGACAGGCATCTTACATCATGCCATGTGTTTTATTTTATTTTATTCTAGGGAAGGATGGAATAATGATATTCTTAGATAAAAGGAAATGATCCCACACAAAGCCTAGATCTTCGTTTAGGTCCAGACATTCAAAAGTGCTTAAGACCCAAAGAAATCAAAGCCAGACTTAGCAGATTTTGAGGAGTGTAAAGTCCCCAGCAGTACTTGTTGTGACATGGCCAGTGTTTCAAAAGCTCACAGCACACAAGGTTCTTCTGAACTCTTTTGAGAATCCAGATCTAAGTATCACATTAGGAGCTGCTGTGTGCTCAGCATACTTAAGGATCAGACCTCTATTATGGGCTCTTCTGAGCCCTTTTCAAAATCTGGTCTGCACTTTAAGCATCCAGCTTCATGCATTGTTTCAGTCCTTGGAGGATTCAAGAGGTTTATAATGAATTTTTAAAATTGTGAAACTTGAATGAAAAGTGCCTTTTAACAGCTATATAAAGTAGGTTATCTCAGGCAACACATTTGTTATTGTTGCTACAGGAGGTATATGCCAACTATAAATACCATTTATTAGCAGTGAATGATAAAGCTTCAGTGTAACTGAAGGCTTAATAGCAGAATGAATTAGCTCCTGCTCAGACTGCTGCAACTTTAATTCTGACTTGAGGCATTGTGGGGAAAAAACCTCTGGCTCCTCATGCATTTCAGCAGTAAAGAGCCAAATGTAAACAACCAGCTAAAACAAAAATAGCCAGTGGTTACTGGTCATTAGTGTTTAGCCATGAGTAGCTGCTCTAGCCTCTTATAGAGATGTTATTAGTTCTGAATCATAAAGACTTGATGTTAATATCTCACTTATGTTGTGCTGCCTTACCCCCACATTTGGATTAGCTAAGCCAACACCATGCCCCTCTTTTGGAAATTTAAGAAACTGAAAGAAGTTATGCAGCTTAAATATCTTTCTACACCACAGGAGGAGAAAATACTTTTTGTAAGAATACAAATATTATGGGAAAGGGTGGTGGGAGGATGACAATGACAGGGACAAGCTAAAAAAACTTTTCCCCTTCCTATTTACTCCAAGCCCTGAAAGACACAACTCCCCCTTCACCTGGAAGCCAGGACGACAAGAAGACAGAATAATAAGGTGACAGAAAAAAGCAGAATGGGCCTTTAGAAACCAAAATCTAACCGTTACAATTCAAACCAGTCTCTCTGGAACACCAGAGGGACATAGAATAACTTTATTTTATGTACTGGGACCAGGAAATATGTAAAGATGAAAATCTCAATTCAAACTCACAAGAGAGGTCGTGGACCTACTATTAAGATGAGATCTCGTTATATAAATTGTATTTAAATATCAAATCATCATTTGCATGTCACTGTAACATGAATTGTCTTGTAACTGAATTTAGATCTTCCAAACAAATTCTGAGGTTA
>VXBX01008464.1:979197-1035198 GCA_013400415.1 Scytalopus superciliaris
AAAAAAATTTCAAATAAGTCCATTTTCTTAATAGTTATCTGCAAATCCCCAAAAGCCACAGCCTATTTCTTGTCCCCTGTCACCAGCATGTTCACATCCCTTCAAGAGGGTTCTTCTCTCTGTCCCTCAAAAATGAGACTGTAGCAAAGACTCAACAGTTTGAAAGAGTTTTGGCTGAAAGTGCAGGAAAGAAACAACAGAAGGTATGTTGAATCAAGAAATGTGTTGGGTTTTTGCAGTATAGAGGGTTCTATATAAAGCTATTCTGTTCACATTCTACTTGTGACAAGTTAGGAATAGTGAGAAATAAAGACAGAGAGCAGCAGAATGACAACAAACATTTTACAAGGGCATGTAGTGACAGGACAAGGGGAATGGCTTCACACTGGCAGAGGGTTAGGATGGATGTCAGAAAGAAATCCTTCCCTGGGAGGGTGGGCAGGCCCTGGCACAGGTTGGGCAGAGAAGCTGTGGCTGCCCCACGCCTGGAAGTGTCCAAGGCCAGGTTGGATGGGGCTTGGAGCAATCTGGGATAATGAAAGGTGTCCCTGTCCATGGCAGAGGATGTAACAAGATGGAATTTAAGGTCCCTTCCAACCCCAAACCATTCTGGAATTCTATGAAAACCCACACCCATCTGATCACCTGCTAGTCCCTCTCATAAGTACACATCAGAGTTCAGCCGTTGCTCTCAGACTGTCTAAAATCTAAAAACTTTTGAGGAAATAGGCTTACATTGTCCCCATTTGTCTCCATGGAAGCCAGTGTCACAAAGGAAATGCCACTTTACAAAGCCAAGGGTGGCTCAACCTCCCTGCACCGCTTGCAGCATCCACAGAGGCAAAGGTTAACCACGTTTGTAAATCAGATCCCTTGCATTCACCAGGGCTCTGATTTATGGCTTTGTAATCTTCATAGCCCAAATTGCAGGGAAGGAAAAATGGATATTGGAAGAAGTCATAGCAGATGTGTTCACTTCTAAAAAAGAATGCACAACATGTGCTGCAAAATAAAAGCACCATTTGGCAACATAAAATATCTTGGCATCTGTGTGAATTTGTAACTGCAGTAAAATATTGATATGGCTGATAAAGCTGAAGTTCCATTTCCCTCTGCCTTTGCATGTGTATGCCTTCAGAGGAAGTTTCCTTTTCATTCTGTGGGATTGTCTTTGCATATTCTAGATTTTTTTAACAGCCTCATATACTTTGTCTGATGGGTTGGTAAAAAAAATGAAAAAAAAAATTCTAGTAACTGAACAGATGACTTTTCCTTGGCCTCACTCCATTGGGAATATATTTGCCGATTTTTTCCCTAAACCTAGTAATTTTAATGTTTAATCTTAAAAATGGCATTAAATAGTGCATGATTTTCTCTTAATTAAGAGTCAACATACCTCTTTTTAATTGCATTGAGTATTTTCATACATATTATAAATGGTCAGAATTGTCCAAATCTCCTTTGCACAGATAATTTTCTTTGGGAGTGAGATAAAAACATACCAGAAAGGAATGATGTATTTACATGCACAGGTCCAACTCTGTTTTAGGCCATTATTTACAGAAACCATTTGTGAAGCTCACATCTGTTCCTGTTCCTTCCCAGGTTTGAGGCTAATCATTCACACTTTGCAAGCAGTTCAAGATAATAGGCTGCTGGAGGTTTGAAACTGACTACAAAGATCCATGAATCCCTGAATTTTGTTCATACTTTGAGAGGAACTTTCTGTTCTGAGATAACTTAAGCATGAAAACAAAATTCTTCAGAATCTATGTGTGAGAGTATTTGACCTCTGATGTACCTGGCTGGAGCAGAGCAAGCACATAAAAATGAAGATGAATGAGCATTACTGCGTTAAATATTTCTTCTATTAAAGAAAACTGTCATTTCCCCCTCCACAAGGCCTTAATCTCCATTTCAAAATCAGCTTTATCACTTCTGGACCTGTGACAAACCAATTTTGCCTCCTCCACACAACCAATCACTGTGCCCCATTAAAATAACACTGCACCCTGGTTTGAGAGAGCCTAAGATATTATGAATATTGAGAGTACTTGAAATGTAATATCCTTCTCATAAAAAAAACTTTCCTGTCTGTGCTGATATAATATGGGGAGGCTGCAAGCTTGTTCCTTTAATCCATAGCAATTAGTTTCTATCAGGATACACTCCCACTCTGCAGAAGTTTTATAAATGGGTAGTGGTGATGTGTGTTTGAAGAAATTTTAGCTTCTTAAATCAGAATGAAAACAGCCATGAGACTCTTGTGGGTCTGTAAGGGACTGCAAAAAAGTCTACTGCAATCATATTTGATGTCACTAAAATATCTACCCTGTGCAAAAGGACTTTTTTCCTATGCAAGGCCTTTTTTTACACACTTATATTCCTCTTAGGCCTATGAAATTCCTACACATAACCTTTCCCATCAGTGAAACTATGGAAGTGTGAGGAAGATTGGCAATAAATATATGCATGTAATGCAAGTTTACAGTTATAACTGGGAGAAAGTCAAAAGGTAAAGAGCTGGTATGGAGTAAAAGAATTCCACTTGCAACACCAACTTAATTCCTCTAATACACACTGTCCCACTTAGCATTCCCTGCCCACTCTCAGGTTATTGGAATGAGATCACTTGCTTATTGCTTCCTCCAGTTCTTCGTTCTGTGATTCTGAATTAACACATCAGTTACTCCAGATCTTTACAAGAGACCTTCAGCAGCTGCCCAGGTGGTTGTTCTGAGAAACAATACCAGGTATGACCAATATTTCTCTAGTGCAGCACCACTGTCCGCTATGATGTTGGCTACAGATTAAAGAAACA
Organism: Scytalopus superciliaris; assembly: GCA_013400415.1. Taxonomy (NCBI): domain Eukaryota; kingdom Metazoa; phylum Chordata; class Aves; order Passeriformes; family Rhinocryptidae; genus Scytalopus; species Scytalopus superciliaris. The sequence continues at coordinate 982,019 of VXBX01008464.1, forward strand.
TTTGCTACAAGTCAGAGCCATAGTAGAAAACCCCCAAATTCTAGAAAAGAAAACAAGTTTTAGCAAATGAGTTTGCTTTCTGCAAACTTTCAGCAGACATTCACTGTGGTAAGCACTACTTGGCCACAAAAAAAGATTCCTTCCCATGAAATATTGAACGTATTTCATTTAAGAATCAATAATTCTCACTTTCAGAATTCATGCCCTTTTTGATATAAGGGTTGGATGCCTTGCTCAGATAACTGGCTAACAACGAATAAGCTACTGACACCTTCTCTGTTGTTTTTAATAAAACCTATGTCAATAATAAATCTATCTGGCCAAAAGCGTTACATTACAAACATGAACCCTCCAGCAAATTATTGAGTTGGTTGTGTTAAAGGAGTTTCCTAGCTAAAACCTTTTTGGGATCTCTTGTTATTAATGAGATTTTATTTAAATAACATCAATTACAGAAAAAATCAACTGTACCTGAATGTACAGCTGTCTACATATACTTAATGCTTGACAGAATATAATTTTATTCACAAAATAAACAATTATGTTATAGGTAAGATTAAAAATACACACAGTCTCCTTCCTATCCCTTTTCTTCTTTAAAGAGAGCTTTCATCATTAAGTAGTGGGTTAACAGGATCTTTTACTCCAGATAAAGCTGAAAATGCTAGGTCTTGTCTTCCTGCAGGACAGGTAACTTGGATAATAAGGATAATCACCGTTACTGGACAACAAAAGCTAAAATCAAGAGGGAAACAGGCACATCAATGTGCCAAAAGTAGTAAGGGTGTGTCTGTTCCACAGGACACTGTGCAAGGCAGTACAATAAATACTCTAATACACAGTCCAGGACCATGTGATTGGTTTGATCCCTTCCCCCGTAAAAGTGTGTGTGTCTGGTGAACAGAAAGAGCAAAAACCTCTGAAAATATTCACTGGGTAAATGACTCATCCTCTGGTTAAAAAGTAGATAGACACTGACTCCCCAACAAAAGCATGTGGCTATTGCCACGGTGGGCGATGAAGCAATAAAGGCTTGACAGGTGGAGTAGATGTCAGTTCAGAGGCAAAATAAAGCCCTCATCAAGCTTTCTAAGCCTTTGTTGCTGGGTTTTTAGCTCCGTTTTTGTTTACCTCCTGTATTTCAGTCTGTGGCTGAACAAAAGAGCAGCTGCTGGATCTGATAATATTGTTCAGCTTCAGCATTGCTTAGCAAGTCAGAATAGTGTTAAGTGGCTTGACTTTATTAGGCTGCAGATTTGCATTGCTGTGGCTGAGTTTTGCTGTGTGGATCTGCAGATGCCTATACATTTCTGCTGTAGTATACATGCATTTATTGAAAAACCTACGTATTTTGGAGCAAAGAATTATTGACTGCTGAAACCAGAAGAAAGCAGTGGGATCTAGTGGCTACAATAGGGGTTATGAAATTGGGATGAGTAGGTTTAGATTCCAGCTCTGCTGCTGACTGACTACAAGAACTTTGTTACTTCATATATGACAATACTAAATAAATGAGATTTTAGTATCAAACTGCAGTGTAAAGATTCTAAAATCACACCAATGAGCTGAGTTTTACTAGGAATAACACCATTTAAAGGTACTACCTACTTATTAATTGTATTTACATATGCTGCATGTCACTTAGATTGGATACAAGGCTGTGTGCATTGCATAAGGGATTAAAGTCATCTGAGTTCAAGTTCTAGATGTGCAGAACCTTGGTTAACTATTTTTAATTTTTATAAGTCTCAATTTATATAGTCAGGAGCTTGCTTAGAATGTCCCCACAGAAATCTATTCCTGCCACATCACTGAGTCCCCTAGAGAGTCTACCAGGAAACAATCCTGACCACTCAGATATTTTGAAAGAGCAGATTGGAAAAAGAGAAATCATCACGAGGGAAAAAAAAAAAGCAAGCCCAGCCTTGAAAATTGATTGGTGTATCATGGACAAAATAATAGGAGAAACAACCAGAATGTATAAAAAACCCACACATATGTCTTAAGTGAACAAACCTATTAACTCAGCTTTATAGGCAATGGAAGAAAAGAAGATAGATTGAAGGAAAACATTTTCAAGGGTATTATTAGTAACGTTAGTAGAGCTTTATCTTCATTTTGGTTGTTTTCCCTGAGCTCCTGTAGAAAAACAGAGTAATCATTATAGTTGCTTTCTCTCCGGTTGCCTTAAAAGTACATTAATGCTCCCAAATAAATGACTCCTGTAAAACCCAAAAAAGCAACAAAAAACCCCTTAGCAACTAAAAACACAGTGTGCTTTCAGGTGAGGCTTTCCTGCCTATCTTCAGGGGTTGGGAGGCCAGCAGGTGAGGTGACACCGGGGCGTTCTCCAGGTGTGCCCACATTCCCGGGTCTGCGGGATGCGGGACGAGCGATGATGCTCCAGGACACGCCGCGCCTCCTGAGCCCACCCTGCCGTGATCATTCGGAAGCTAACCATCGATATCACCTTCTCAGAGGAACCCGAGTGTTAAACAACAACGTGGCCTGCAGCCAGAAGAGGGTATTTAACCACAAATCTGGTTCTCGCAGATGAAAGCTCCTGTGCAAACCCGCAGCGACAGCGAGCGGCCCGGGGAGCTGCGGCGTGTGCGCGTTCCAAGAGCAGCCACCGCCGAGCGGGTCACACAGACAAAGCAGGGCAAATAACAAAGAGCACTGATAGCAAATTGCCTCGGCATGCAGTGAAAATGAAGCGTGGAGTCAAAAAATCGGCGCTAACCTGTCACATGTATCTGACAAGGGAGGAAAAAAACAAAACAACGCAGCGCAGCTCTTGCCTACAGAGGAGCTGCTAAAGGATGTCTGGATTTACTGTAAAAGTGACAATGATGTCCCATCCTGGAGTCCCCAAGCGACTGTGATTAGGAAAACTGGAACAACAAGTACAGATGAAGCTGTGAGCCTGCTGAATTGCTTTGATGCCTGGGCTTAGGTTCAGTTCTCAGCATCACACTGATAAAACAGCTCTGTCATTATAAATGCCTTAATTTCCCTCTGAATTATCAGACATTCCTGGCATTTAAATGACATACACATTTTAAGCTATATTCTCTATGTCAGCCAAAAATGATGGCATTTTTAGCTTGGTTAAGCCTGAGTATTTTATTCACTGCCATTCCAAGAACACTCAAATGACTCAGAGGTACCGCATTACAGTCATACTTTAATTTTTGACCCTAATTAATTCATCAAGTTCATAACTATTCTTCTCATCTGAAACTTGTTCTTAGCACTTCAACCTCTGCCTTATAGCTTTAATTTTAAAGACAAAATGAAAACCTCAGCTCTCTTTCCTCTTTCATTAAGATGATTTAAATTATCCGGAATTTTTCCCACTCCTACAAGTAGCTTGCTTTCACCTTTTTGTAGCATAAATGAGTTGAGAGAAAACTGGCTTTCACCAGTAACTAAACTGGAAGAAGTCTAACCCTGAACAAATTAGCAGCACACATTTTCTCTTGAACTAAATTAATATGACTATTAGCACAGGATCAGCCAGTAGACCAGTGCCTCACAGTGCAAAAGTACTTACTTTTAAATATTAAAAATGCAAAGTGCAGCGTGAACACTTCACTTGACAACATCCCAAAGAGATTAGCTGAAACCAGTTTAACAATGGCCAGGCACAGCAGAAAAGCCCTCCAGGTCAGAAGGTTTCAGTTAAGCTGAGTGGATGCTCTGATGCTGCTCCCCTAGTCCTTGTAGCTGTGCAAACCTCCAAAGCATAATGAAAATCAACTCCCAAAGTGAGAAAACAGCACTTTCTCTTTTCATGCCAGCGCTAGTGATGCTGTCACCTTTTTTTTTTTTTTTTTTCCCCTAAATGTTTTCTGGTCCTGTGTTTGTGTTGTCATTGCAGATTCTCAGCAATTGGGTCACAGAGCACAGAGAGAACCCACTGCATTGCTGATGTGACTCAAATAATCCTCCACTCGCCCAGGGCACAACTACTGGTGCAGGAGATAATTAAACACTGGCTATTGCCTTTTTCTCAATGCACTCAGAAAGGAGATTAAAAGAACAAGGCTTGGAACTAAATCCAGGGTTGCATTATTGAGTTGATATGGGTTTAAATGGACAGAAGGGGATTCAGGTATCAGTGGAGACTGGGATTTTTGTGTGCTTTGACAGCAATAAGAATTTCTAAGTTTGGATTAATAATACTTGCCAGAAATTAACTGAGCAGGTAATTCCAGCAGAGCAGTTTCACTCTAGCACCAAGTGACTGACATGCCATTTCTAGAGACTGAAATGCCAGATCAGTATTGTCTGGCTTGCATTTCAGGACCAGGAAGATTTTTCTAAATTAAGCATCTCCCAGAAGAGTATTTTCTTTGTGAGGTAAATACATCACAAATCTCTCATTTTGTCACTTCCATTTTGATAGCACAGCACAGATGAGAAAAGCATTCAATTTTATGTTGCAGTAATTAATTTTCTGTTTCTTATGAGGCTCAAGAAAAAACAACTAATTCTGAAATTTCAACAGTTTACTTTCTGGTTTTATTCTTTAGTACACTTTTAACCATCTCTATTTCACTTCTAAATACTATGCAGAAAGATGTCAATATTTCTGCCCTGTGGATAATATGAAATAAAAATTTTATTCCAAGTATATCAAATAGATGATAAAAGTTATACATATGAGTAGTAAATTATTAGCTAGGGAAGGAATAGTTTAATCACTGTATATAACATGCCTGCAATACCTAAGCACAGTAGGTTAGTCCCATGTTTACAGGTCTGGGATTATTTTGTTTGTTTGTTGGGTGGGGTTTTTTGTTTTGAAAGTTAGAGAAGAAGGAAGAAGGAATGTAACAACTAATGTTTTAAAATCCTGAATCATATTCTTTGGAGTATTGATGAGTGAATGAAGGCAGAAAGCCTTAGATCAAGGCTACTGAAAGACAAAATCTTCTTCAGCTACAAATCAGTGGGAGCTATTTAGGTAAAACAGCTTGTAAAGTCCTGTACAAAATATTAGTCTCTTCCATGTTAACAAATGTGAATAGGTTTAAAACTTCCAAAAAAAGACAACAACACCCCCCAGCAAGATGAAAGGTGAACATGGACCTTCTGTGAGACTCAGAGCTGCTGGTTTACATATTTTAGCTGCTTGCTTGCTTCAGAGTCCAATTCTTAAAACAGAGAAGGTATCTGCCTTGTCTTGTAAGGTATGTTACCCTAAGAGTATATTTTAATTAATTCTGATCCTAAACCAATGGAAAACAGAAGGCAGAGCAAGAGAACTAAAGCCCTAGGACAATTTATGTGAGTGAAGAATAAATCAGAGTCATTCTGATGTCATTGGTGTCTCATTTACAATTGTGAAGTTGCAAATCACAAACCCCATTTTACTCCAGACTAGGTCAAACCTGCCCCATCCTCAAAACAAACCTCAGTGTAGTTAATACTCATTATGAATAACTTTTTATTTGCTCCAATGTACTGTTCATCTCTGCTCTGACATTCTCTGACATCGCTGAGCACGAAGCACAGGGGCTTTTTTGGTGTTCAGATACAGCTCCTGTGAAAGGCCACTGAGCAAAATGATTTTGTTACATTGTCCCAGCAATGACCTCAGTCCTGACTGAGGAGCTAATTCAATTCCAAGGACTCTCACTATCAGATGCTGTCAATTTGTCCCTTTTTTTTTTTAATATAGTAATATCTAATATGGAATAGAGTTACTAGGAAGTGAGCTGAGACCAGCAAAATTCACTTCAATTAGGGAATAAGACAGCCCTGAAATTTCTCCCCTAGAGGAAAAGGGACCACGGCTTTTCATACACATACCTGTAGAGGTTGTCAGTAAATGAAGTACGATCATATAAGCAGGATTTCTGCTTGCACTTGGGAGTAAAATATTTTATGTGCCTCTACTTCTTCTGGTGGTGAAGGAATCTAAATCAAATGAAAACTCTGAATTTTGAATTCTTGCATTATGAGGTCAACCTCCCTCCCAGTTCCTCATTTCCTCTGGACATGTCAGTTCAAATGTCCACACGCAGTAGAACCAGAGAATGGTTTGAGTTGGAAGTGACCTCAAAGATCATCCAGTCCCACCCCCTGCCATGGGCGGGAACACCTTCCACTAGCCCAGGTTGCTCCAAGCCCTGTCCAGCCTGGCCTTGGACACTCCCAGGGCTGGGGCAGCCACAGCTTCTCTGGGCAACCTGTGCCAGGGCCTGCCCACCCTCCCAGGGAAGAATTTCTTCCCAATATCTAACCTAAACCAAGCATCCTTCAGTTTAAGGTCCTTCCCCCTTTGTTCTATCACCACATGCCCTTGTGAAAAGTCCCTGTCCAACCTTCTTATAAGCCTCTTTCATTTATAATGCAGTTTGATAACTCCAAATTGCATCATGCTCATTTCAGAAATCACCAGGGACTGCCATAGGTCGTGCCCAACCTCACTGAACACAGGTGGGGGGGATGCAGCCCAGAATTCAGAGCTGGCGAGTGGATGCCTGTGCTTCAAAATAGTCCTATTATCTCATTTGCACTGTCACACAAATTGTTGTGAGAGTTAAGGCAAATTAAACACATTCAGACTGAGCCAAATTCAGTTGTATGGTTGGAAAAGTAGGAGAAATGAAAGACAATGTGTAAAATCAGATGGTGCAAGGCAAAGGGGCTGAAAGGTTTTTGAAATTGGGAGAGAGGCTCATAATAAAAGCACCAAAACAAAACAAATTCTGATTGGCAGACTGTGGGAAAATGTGAAGCTTTGGGGAGGCATTGTTTGTCTGAAAAGCACAATATACAACAGAGAGAAATATAAAGAGTGAACTCTGGCAAGCTTTGCAGCACGAAGCCCTGACACTGCAGTCTTGTTTCCCAACAATGTATTTTGAACTCACCTGATGTTTCCAGATTCAGTTATTTCTCAAATTTGAAATATGAGATGTTAACTCCTGTCAGCCTCTCCTTTATGTCACTTTCCTTCATTATTCCTTCCTTCCTTCCTTTTCCAGTCTGGCTTGGTTTTCCTTCCACTTAGCAAAGCCAGCTTAGCTACAATCTTTTACTGCAGCCCAGAGACTAACAAAGCTCCACCAATATTAACAACAGCGACGGTAGAAGTTTGTCTGGTCACAGAGTATGAGCTGAGCTTGTGTTCTACTACTAATGCCAGAGACAGAAAAGGCAGCTTTGGTCTGAAGAATTTGTCTTTGTTTATCTTGATTTGCCTTTTAGTAGGTGACACCAAATTTACACACCAAAACCTCAACAGTGTGTTATTCTTCAGCTTTTCCAAGACAATAGTTACAGCTTTTGATGGATTGTCAAGCAGGAGATCCCCTTTCAAAGCACAGTTCTGCTAAAAGAAATAATACAGATAGCTAAAATAATTAATATTTTTTTAAGTTTAGTAAAAATTTAGTTGTCTCTATATAAATGGGTCAAACTCTATTAAAAGACACAATAGGTGCAAGTGTTTTAATGAATATTTGTACTTATTTCATCCCCACGAAAGCCAAACAAATCTCCAACACTGCAGAAAGATCTTGGCAGTGACAATGTGATTCCAAAACAAGAGGGGAAAATAATGAAGCCCTTGCCTTACTCTTTGCCAGAGACTCCTTCAAAATGGAGAGGATGAGGCTATTTATTGTGTATTTTGTACAATAATCTGTGTTACAGAGACAGTACATTCCACTATGGTGAGACAGGAGTCTTTTGGCTCCCTGTGCATTACAGTAAATAGCAACATTAGTGCAGCAGGCTGGAGATTGAAGGCTCCCAATCCTCAGGCAGAAGCCTTACGAACTCCAAGCCAACACTGAGGCTCCCAGACAAAGATCTGTCTCTGTACATGGGAAGCAGTGAGAGATAGTCTTCAAAAAGTTCCCAGCAGCACAACTAAAGGTCAGACAAGTATTCCTTCTTTGCACTAAGCAAGTTGAAATCCCTGGTATCCTTCTCCTGTTCTTTATGCCCAGACAGAGAAAAGGGCAAGATGGAGCAAACTAAACGCTGTTGCCTTGATTATTTTTTTTCCCCTTCCAATATTTAAGTATTTAGACACTTAAAAAGAAAAACATAGGTAGACCTTCACGTTTCACATACTGACACTGTCAGAATGTGCCTCTTCAGGTCTCTTGGACTCCTTTGATGCATCACACGAACTCAAGAGCCCAGCCTGGCGCACAGATTGTTGCTCTGAAGGAACCATCCCCCATCTCAGCTGAGAACAACACACAAGGGCCCTCCCACACACCAGCAGTGCCATAATGGTCAGCCTGAAAAACACACTTCTGCTATGTAAATGGCATATGGATTGAAGTAACAAAGTGTTATAAAACATAAGTGTATATGTTAATTCTGCATTGGGCATGGGACGGACAGACAGTAGTAGAGGTCATATGTAGCCAAGATCATCACTAAATTATGACAGGCACTGCAGATAGGAATGACCCAGTAGAGACCAACCTTGTGCAATGACTAAGTACATCCTGGGAGGCAATCCCCACTTTCAAGAACTGACAACCCAGACAGGATCAGAGAGGATCTGCCTGGGATCACAACATCGGTCTGCACAAATGTTATCCCTGTGACAGGCTGGCTCAAGATTGGTCCTTCCAGCATTTTCCAGCCTAGCAGCTCCCAAACTCTTGTCAGTGCATTGCCACCAACACCAAATGTAACAGTTTTCATCACAGCCTCGGATTTATCTGCTCATATTTACTTAGCATTTGCTGTGGGCTACTGTACTATATTCATTTGCTGATACCCATTTTCCAGTGCCCTTTTACTATTCTCCAGCAGAATAGACTCTTGGCAACCTGAAGAATAATAGCCTATTCACAGTCTTAGTCCTAATTAGGAAACATGTTTGTATTCTATGGAGAAATCAGAATCCCATAATAGGGGCTATATCAGCCATTAAAGACTCGCTTTAGTCTCCCTGAAACACCTACCTGGTGTAGCAAAGTTTAAAGTATTTATGACAAGGCTGTCTGTAGTTCTCAGGCTGGCACAAAGATATAAAACATCATTTGCATAATGTGGGAAGGGAATATCCCTGACCTACAGCATGAGCACAGTGCACATAAGGGAAAGGGAAGCACGTGCACTGGAGAGGACCTGGCAACAACACTCAGCCAACCTAAGGAAACTATAACAGGGGGCAGGAAAATAGAAGAGTATGGATTAAAGGCTACTCATTTTAGAAACTAGTAGCCCTAATCAGTTGATGAGTATTTTTGTTGCAACTGTTATTACAAACCATCCCAAATCAGACTAGGATTTTTGTTCCAGGTATCTCACAAACTCCTAAGGTGAATTGTGGCACAGAGACAGACAATAGATTTTACCCAATTGTAATACAGGCTGTAAGAGTTTACTTCTGACTAAGGTCTAGCCTGAAATTCCCGAGGAGGAGAGCATACCACCTTCAGCAAAATTTTAGTATATAGAATAGCCTCAAATAGGGGAAAGAAGTCTAACCAAGTCACAGCAAAAGAAAAAATATTTTCCTTTTTACTGATTTTAAAATCTGTCTTTGACTTGCCTGAAACTTATCCATGTCCAGGGAAAGTCTGCAGGTGTTATAAGAGAAGGAAAACCAATTACAGGTTCCTAACAGTCGTTCTGGAGCTGCCACTCAGAGGGGCTCACATTCTCAGCAACAGAGCAGACTGAGGAGACAGCCTTTGAGTGCCTGAGTTGCAAACTTCAACTTTTATATTGCTCTATCATTTGCAAATTCCCTTTCTAATCCTGACAGTAAGAATTTCCCCTAGAGTTTCTTGACACAGTTTTTTGATGCCCTGTTTTGAAGAGGCACCTGAGCTTGTTCTTTTGCTTGCTCCAATTTTGCTTGGGCACAGCACTTTATTAGTGCGGATATATTGGCTCTGTGCCTCAGCTCCCTCCCAGCTACATGGGAATCTACACAGCAGGGCAGAGTGTCATAGAAACAAGTTTTAAGCTTCTGTTGGTGAAGAGGTAAATATTTTTATTGATGTGCAAAAGCATAAAAAACTAAATTCTGGCCTTGCACTTCTGCTAGAACCTTTCTACACTACTCATATTCAGCCTTGTCATCAATGGGGTTCCAACCAGCTGGTGAACTGAGTGTACCTAAGCCACCAAAGGAAGGTAATAAAGCTGAATATATGCAGTGGGACAGGAGCTAAACTCTTAGCTGCAGAATATCTAAGTGTAAATTCACCTTCCGAATGAAGGAATTGTTAGTTCACAATCTCTTAGGAAAATATTCCAGGTCTTAATGAAGCATGTGGGAGTCAGGTTCGCCCCTAGCACAAGTTTTCTCTTTTGCTTTACACAATAATAAACCAGAGCAGAGAGTGGCTCCAGCAACAACAGTGTCACACTGCTTCAGTGCACTGGTTCCCTGCTAAATGTGTTTGTGGCCAAAACCTGTACATATTCATCTTAGATCCTCCCTGAATAGTGCAGCAAAAAGTCTCAATTTAAGCTTGCTCATTTTGCTGGCCACCAGAATTCCTAAATTGTTTGCAATCGAACAGCCGCTTCACAATGCCTGAGCCTCCAGTCCAAAAGTGTTTCTGCAACAGTTGGAAGCAATCAATAAACTAATGAAAGTCAAAGTGGCTGTGAGGCAGCAAGACTTCTGTGTACCTGAAGCTGAAACTGTTCTTTTCGCACACAGCTCCTCTTTGAACTAATAGGAATGATTTTGTCTTTTTCTGCAGTTCTCTGATTCACTACATCAAAAACCATTGCCTTTGTGAGGGACTTCGTTATAGAATGTCTTTCAAGGAGAGCAAGATAAGAACACAAAAACTATGTCATGTCAAAAGGTCCAGTGGGGCTGGAGCCTCTTAAATGAGGACAGAAAAAGGGCAAGGATATATGGTGTTTTCCCAAAACTTTCCTTCAGTCTGCAACCATTTGTGTGCTTCATGGGGCTTTTGGAGACAGAGGTGGCTTCTGTGCCCTCAGTAATACACAACAGGAATGTCTCTGTTATTAATTTGCCCAGGTTTGCCATGAAGTATTTTCTGTAGGACACATTTAACAGCAGCTAAATTATGCAATTTAAGCACTCAGATTTGAAACACTCTGGGCACAGCCCATCCATTTGTTGCTGATTGCTCATTGTTTCGCACATTGATCCATGACTGAGGTTACCAGGTACTGCAGCAGCACAACACAGCTTGCTAACAAATGAGACTAACCTCAACAGACAACGTGGAAATGAAATAGATGAGAAAACTCCAGCAAGTTCAATAACTTTGGAATCAACCCAGTAACAGCTCAGTGGAGTATTTCCAGTTCCTTCTAGTTTGGAGAAGTTAGGGTGGCACCACAAGGTAACTGCTGCTTCTACAGCCACAGCAGAAACAAGGATAGAACAAGTTTCATTCCTTTAGATTCCCAGCCAAACTGTAGTTTGCCCATTTCAAACCATTTCCTAGAAAAAAAATCCCCCTACCTGAATAGAAATTACGGTACTTAATTTGAGAATGAGAATAAGCTTTAAGTCATGATGCCATGATTTTTAAAGCCTGAAAATTTGATTTCAATCATTCTTCAGAGTTTTTCCTCACCTTTTTTCCTGAAGGTGAAATGAATACTTCAGAATGCTAAATCTTTTGATCATTGCAGAGGTGGATTGTCTCATTTTGTTTCTCTTGAACTACTTTTTAGTTATAAGTCTGTTCTGTAATTGTAAAAGAAAAAAATCACTGAATTTGAAAGATCTCCTTTAGTAGCAGGAGCTCTCTGTTACCACCCATATCATCACAACCCTTTACTGTAACTGTTTTGATGCTCTACTGCATCATTTCAAAGTCCATGTACCCTTTCCTCAAAGTAATACTCACTTCTGAGTTAATTTTGAACTAATAATACAAGTATTTCTTTGAACAAAAAGTTATTCTGGAGTGACATGTTGCAGTCTCCAGCTACTTTCATCTTCCCCTTGAGACATTCTGATTTACATAATATTTTATCTAGCTTTTTACTAAATGTATATATACTTATATACACAAAATTCCTTTCAAATGACAACCTTACATCTTAAGAGCTCTGAATATGCAGCAATATAGGAGTTTGGATGAAAAAAGGCCACTGACTGTGAAGACTTAAGAAACAGACTGACATCTGCCACCTCAGTACTTCCCCTAGAAATGGAGCAGAACATTGTACACTTGGGAGTTCGTTCCTACTGGCAAAATACAGAACTCATCAGGAATCCGAAACTGAAAAATATCTCGGTATACTTTTTTATACATGCACATACAAACTTCTGTAAGACAAATGTAACTTTAGGGTTTGGGGTGAGTTTTTCGTTTCTTTGTTTGTTTTTAAGGCTTCTGTTTGATCTCGTCAAGTTGATATTCATTGCTTTAATTGTCAGGTTTAACACTTCCACAGGCACAAATAATTTAAAGATATTTCCCTTAATCATTCAAACCTCCCATACAAAGTCTCAAATTCTAAGCACAAAGGGAACACTGACAGACAATACAACAGACTGAAAACTTGCTGCTGCTGCTAATTATTATTTTATAAAATAAGAAATTCTATCTTTGGATCAGTTGTTGACTTCTCAGCTTTCTGCTGTGCCCAAATGTCAGGTTATAAAACAGCTGGTTAATGGTACTATTTCTTGCTACTGTTAAAGCAGAATTTAACCAATATTAGGCTCTCTGTGTTAGGTGATATATATATTTGTGCATGATTTTAAGATTTTAAGAACTTACTGGAAGATGATGCACAGATACAGAATATAACGATTGTTCTTAATTTGTGTTTCAGGGGCACTTAGAAGTTCCAAACAAAATCAATGACAGAGTCAGATAGCAACAGCATGAATTCATTACAGGACCTTCTCTGCCATAAAACCATATTTTACGTGGTACACAAAAAAGGCAAGACCAGGAAAGGAGAAAAAAGCCCCAACCAACCAAAACAAACAAACAAAAAAATCACTATCTCTATTCAAAGTGGAAAAGATCAAGGTTTAAACTAAATAAAGGACTTTGGTCCTGCAACAGTGAATTCATTTCCTATTGATCAAAAAAACCCAAGGCATAAAATTTTTAAACTTCCTTTAAAGGGAGCAATAGTTCCTAATGGTTCCTGTGGTTTTCCAAACCTTAACAGAAGTTTGTTTTTTTTTCTTTTAACACCTGCCCAAATACGGAGCTACCAGAATTATTTTGTGCATATCCTCCTCCCAAATATGAATGTTTTCTGTGTGTGTTTGACATGCACATGGGCACTTTCCACACAAGGCTCTGCAAAGCTGCATCCTGGTAGCAACTTTTGTCAGTAGTGAACTCTCAGTTGTCAGTGTCTGAAATTCCCTGTGGAGTTCATCTGGTGTTCAACAGTTATATTTATTTATTTATTTATTTATTTAAATATCCTTCTGACCTCCCACTTTTTGGTCAGGGAAAGGATAAGTCCTGTCAGGAGGGGCTGAGGGAGCTGGGGGGGATCAGCCTGGAGAAAAGAAGGCTCAGGGGGGACCTTCTCGATCTCTGCAACTCCNCCCTCGGCCACATCTCCAGTGACACCACTCTGACTGCTTCTTTCATCAGGTTCCCATCCAACTTTTGTGAAGGGAGCGTGGCGTGCTGAAATCAGGGGCAACTCTTCAGCTGAATGCCTGAAAATCAGTGCACATTCAAAGCAGCTCCTCACTTTGGAATTCCTTACTTTTGTTAATGCTACTTTGGGTCAGAAATACTTTATAACATCAACCGAAAACGAAAATCAACTTTTTCAAAAGTCATGCTTCATTTTAAATGCAAGTTCAGTATGAATATTTAAATACTTCCATTAATCCTATGCAACAGTAATTTATGGATTACACACAGCAATACCCACAATAGTCCTTGAAATCTGAAATTCCTTTAAAAATTTCGGAACTTATTTGTTCTCAACAGCACAAACACTTTGGTAATAATCTTATTCTAAACATCCAGAGTTTGCCAAACCTCATTTACTTTTAATGAGATGGCAGATATTTTACAGTGTATAACATTTTTATACATTTTGTGATATAAAGGCTAATTACAGATTTGTGTTCCTTCTGTTCAGCTGGGAGTGCACACGCTCCTTGTAACATCATATTTGGAGGATTGCGATTACCCAATCCCCAAGGAAGAGTGTTTCAAAATAACAAATGATCTTTATTTAACTGTTTCAGAAAACCAAAGAAATTGGAATTCTCACAGCAGCTTAATGAATTTTTTTCCTTCAGTGTAGGGCAAATGCCATCTCAGTTTTATCACAGGGCCTCAAAGTTCTGCCACTGGATACCACGACACCCAAAGGCCAGAGCACCAGTGCAGAGAGCTCTGCAATGCTAGCAAAGAAAATGCCACTTATTCCTTTGCTGTTTGCCCATCCCCTAAAAGTGTTTGTGTTTCAATAGTTTTTATTGGGATGGGTGGGGGAGAAAATGAGTAATTAGGTTTTCTCTCACACTGCTCAGGTGGCACATCCATCAAAGAATGGTAGGAATGTGCTCTAGACTTGATGTCCAGAGCAAAACATTTAGGCATACACTGAACTGGCCAAATATCCAGGATATGAGCCAAATAAGACATTTTTATTTCTCTTTATTCTTTTTTTGTCATTTAATATATGTTCCTTTAATATCTGCCACAAAAGGCTCAGACATCACGTTCTTGAAAAGACTTGTTATAACAAAAAAATTGTCTTGCATGTTAATATAAAATCATTGCCTACAGACATCTTATTTAGCTTTGGCCATTTTAGATCTCTAAATCGAGGAATCCCATTTAAATTCCTTAGAGAATGGGATCTACTGCTTTCATCACCAGCATCAAAGACTTATATTTCCAGAATCTGGTAGTGCATATAAGCTGCTAGACTTCTTGAAGTGTTTATTTTTCCTTTAATAAGCTTCCATTCCCCACTCACAAAAGAAGTTCTGATTTTAGGGCCAGATAAGGATTTTTCCCATAATCATTAAGAAATCTTTAGAATCACCCCAAATTATCACAAAATCAATGACTTAAATGTTATTTACTGAGTCGGTATTTCCTTTTCACCAAGTCCAAGGAAATTATACAGTAATAGAGCATTTGCCACAGTAACATTTTCATCATAACTAACACAGGCTAATATTCTGTGTAAAATTACTACCATGAATTAACTTTATGTCTGTAGAAAATGAGATTGTATGTAATTACTGATTTCCATTCACAATAAACTAAGCAAATTATCTTCACAAACATAAATGCACCATAAATTTGTTTTGAGGCGTAATGAAGAAATAAATTTGTGAAAGAAATA
This sequence comes from Scytalopus superciliaris, assembly GCA_013400415.1. Taxonomy (NCBI): domain Eukaryota; kingdom Metazoa; phylum Chordata; class Aves; order Passeriformes; family Rhinocryptidae; genus Scytalopus; species Scytalopus superciliaris. The sequence continues at coordinate 997,313 of VXBX01008464.1, forward strand.
TGGACTGAATCTGCCAAATTATTGTAAATGATAGCTTCTTTAAAATTAAGGCATGTAATTGCAATTGGAAAATGTTATCCTCTTAATGGTTGTATTATTATTTAGGTAGACCAATAATCCTCTTTGCTGATGCTTCATTTCTAAACTATTGGCAGATTTTATGCATTTTAATATCAAAATGCCATACAATCTATAAATAGAATGATTTACCATTTGCAGGATTAGGTTCGTCCTAATGAATTTTAGAGGATTTTAAAAATGGGGATAAAAATGCTTACTAGAAAGTCTCACATTTTTTTCTGCTCATATTATTTAACTGAGTGTACTCATTCAATAGACAAGATTGTTTTAACATATGGTTCCCCGAGTTTAATGTTAATGAGTGAAAATCACTGTACTGAATATGACATTTTAAATCAAATAAAGCAATCGTTTTGATGATGTTTTAACAATTGCACATTACATCCTGCAATAAAACTGCAAAGTTACCTTCTTTAAAATGCCACAGAAATTTAAACACTCGTATTGTTTTAAGGCATCGTTATTTGACATTTCAAAAGCATTAAACCCTGTTTGATATGCCCTCTACCTTGGTGATGACCAGGCATTTTAAGACACTGTTAAAAATTTCAGATGCTTTTAAGTGGCCATACAGCTTTGTGGGTATTTACTAATGTTCACAACCCTACAGAATCCATCAGTACACTGCTACTAAAAATGTGAATTACTTCTCTCTCCAAAAACATATTTTTGCTCATAGCTATTATGTTACTTTGTGTTTTCTTTAGACTAGACAAATACAGCACAACAGAAAAACTACATCCAAGCTGCCATTTGAAGTAACCCACCATCAAATCAGCAGAAGCTGCTCCAGAGAACTGTATGAGCTGTGGCTGCTGCCAGGATGCCCAGCAGCTTCCCAACCAGCCAGGCAAGTATTGCACAGAGTGAGAACTCAAAAAGGGATCTCAAAACACACTACATTCCCTGTGTCCTGCTGCTGCACGTTGGACAACCTGGAGTCACATTCCAAATTTTCTCACTGTTGTGGTTACCTCATCTCATCCCTGCAGGACCTTTTGCCTCCTCTTTCCATCTTTTGCACCTGCCACAGCTTTGCCTTTGGGAAAGGGAACTTAGTGAAACTAAACAGTTAAAGAGACATAGAAACAAAGCCTTAGAAAGCTTGCCTTTCTCAGACAGACTCAGGTTGGAAATATCTTAAAATAAAGTAGATCCGATTACAGAATTTCTATACTTTCAAAAGAGAGAAGGCCATGGTAATCTTTGCCTGCTCTCCCCAGCCACCTAAATCAGCTTAGAACAAAGCAACTGCTTTATTACTGAATTGTGGGAATTTCATTCCTTCCTAAATCCATTGGCACCACACCTGGGAGGTGGGAGAAGCCTTACTCACTGCGAATACCAGGGAAACAAAGGTACAGTCAAGTTGCAGTTTGCACTTACTCACTTTCATGTAGGCTAAGGCAGCTTCACCACATTAGTCATGCAAAGTAAAATGGAGCTAATGGGAAGATTTAGCTTTGCTTTACACTGTATTTTTGTAGGAATATAAGTTTTTTTTTCAAATAAGCAGAGTTGCAGCAATCAAAAGGTCACTACAGTCAGCTCTGCTGGCAGTAACTTCCAAACTGAAGATAAGTCATTTCCTACACCAATCACAAACCCTTGTCTGATGTTATGGTGATGATCTAAAACATTTTAAAAAGGCAATTTTATTTATTTATGTAGCAGCCTCTAAATCAATGGCAAAGTTGTCCTTTCTTGTTCAAAGGAAGACTCAATACTCTTTTCGTTCATTATTTTCTTTAAAAAATTGCAGATGTCCAAGTTTGGGCCTCACACTAAGACTTTGTATAGTGAAAGTACAGAGTAGAAAACAGTGGTCTTGAATTTTATTTTTTTTTTACCTGAATAAAACTAAACACACTACACAACAAGCTTTTTTATTCTAAAAATTTGAAATGCCATTTCAACAACAGGCAATATGGGATAAGTCTGTTGAAATTCCTAACATTAAAGAAATGCTAATTATCCTGAACTCAACAGAATTGTAATGCTAAATACTGGGAAGTTTAAAATAGCATTTTTTCAGGAGTGGTTCACGAGTACCACAAAAACCTGCAGGTTCCTTACGCACCTGTTTGTCCTCCCTCTCTCCCATGCAGGACCTTCAGCAGATGTTCTGAAAGCTCCTCCCTCAGCTCCTGGTGTTGGTGCTGCAGCATCCCAGGACACAGAGCTGAGCTCAGCTCCCAGCCCTGAATTACTGCCTCTTGCAATGAGGCAAACACTCCAAGTGGCAACAGCTGAGTTAATGCTCCTGCCAACTACCACATAAAGCAGTGGTAGTAAAACAGAGTGTACTGAGATCCCAGCATAGTAAATTAGTCTGTAATGAGAAAGTGATTCTCAGTCATCCAGATAATCCAGTGAAATCTAGTTCTTTGCTGCCTGTCCTAGGCATAAAAAGAGAGTTTGAATCCTAATATGAAATCATTGAGTCAGTTTGCATTTGGATTTTGTCAGATAGTGCTGGAAGAACACAAGGAACTGGAGATCATCGGTAATTAATATAAGTAATAACAAAGAGTAACTGCAAATCACCTGCAAGGGAAGAGAGAAGGACAAGCACATGCCACTGAGCAGAATCCACGTATTTCAAGTGTATTTAACTGTTCACAGGAAGCTCAATAAACTTGGGGGAAAGAGTAATTTAATTTGTAAATTCCTACTCATCCCATATTAACAATGTGATTTAACATTATATACAAACCACTAGGTGCTTGCTGGCATTCCCAGTTTGGCTTCTCCCATCATATCCACTCAAATCAGGCTTAGCAAGTTCCTGCTGCTCTGACAAAGGTCTGTAACACTGAGAATAACCCCTTTTACCAAGAGAATGAGGTGGAAACTCTTTACACTGGGCATCTCACTTTGCCTTTTGTGAATAAACTACTGCAATGACAATTTCTAACTCCTTTATACAAACTAAATCCAGATGTTTTAAACACTGAAATCAAGCTGTGATTCAGCCTCAAAATCCCTGAGCAGAGTGGACTGAAGATCAAAAGGTTAAAGACAGGCTAATGCCTGAAGAGTTATCAGAGAGGAAAGGGCAGTGACTATTCAATTTCTTGCTACCTAGCTCTGATAAAGGTACTTAAGGGCCCATTCTGCAGAGAAAAAAAACCCTTTTCATTTACCAAATATTTGAAGAGGATTCTACAGTGTAATTAATAAATTAATATTTTCATGGGCTTTGGATTCTGGAATGATGGTAAGTACTTTAAATTAGAGTTGCTGCTCATAAATGTGGATATCTCCCTAAGCAGTTTAGTCCCAGGCCAGATATTTTCTATTCCATATGCAGAAAACACAAGAGATGTCTTTGAGACCTTGTAGATAATCTCAGTCCTAGAGGGCTTCACTGCAGATCGCCATAAATTACCACAGTCCTGAAGTTCTATTTTAAGCAGCACAGAACCACAAAGTAATGTAGAAGAGGAGACAAATATTACTTTCCATGAGGAATCTGTGAGGACAGCTTAGCTAGATTGATTTATGAGGCAATATCTCCTTTGTCTTCTTTTTCTCCATGTCCAAAGGGTGGAAAATGTATATGTGAGGCTGTTGCAGGACTGATTAATTCATTAGTGCTCACAGAGAACTGCATTCTGAGCATCAGGAATATCCCAAGAACCAGCATTTGCTGTGTAGTTGCTGTTCCCTGTGTGTGCAGGGGAGGGATGAAGGGAATGTGCTGCTGGGTGAAACAGAGCACCTCGACCCAGGTGCTTCACATGCTGTTGCTCCTGTTTCAGGCTGCTACAAAACAAGACAGTGAGGGAGAAAGTAAGTGGAAAATCGTATTACTCAAAGAAATTTAAATGCTTGCTTAGAAGCTTAAGAGTTGCGGTTGTGAATGAAGCAATTCTGGAGAAAGGGCTAGAGGGGAGATAAAATAAATAATTACAGGACTCAAAATGCTTCTCTTCCATGAAACAATGAACAATGTGACATGAGCTGAAGAGCACCACTATAGTAAGATATGTCTAGCACTTGGGCACATTTCTTTTTCTGAAGAATACCTAAGAAAAGTTCAGAATTTATGGAGATATTATTTTAAAAAAAAGTCAACAAACCTAATCAACCAAAACCCCAAATCAAAACTAAAAAGACAAACAAACAAAAACACCATAAAAAACATATACTCAGAGAGAGTCTTGGATGATATGAGCAATGTCAGGAAAATAGCAGCAGCACCTGCCAAAAAATGAGTATTTATTTCTCTATTACACAGCAATCATTGTAGTTTAGAAAGACCAGTCACAGACTGATGGTGAAGGGTTGTGGTGCAAAAATGCTCAAGAACATTCTCAGTGTAACATCTAATCTGAGAACTACACCATGACTGTTTGAAAAAGAGCTATTCCTGGTGATATTTACACTGTTTTCCCTACAAAAGCCAATGTAAATAAGTGTGGTAGAAAATAAACAGCATCTATCTGTGATGCTAAAGAATTTTCCCAAGAAAATTTGTCTTATTGAATGGAAAGCTGGACTTTAATTTATAACAGTTCATAATTACAGTCCAAACTCTTATCTGCCTGGTTTTCTGCACTGCATATGTAAAATTCAATTTTAAAAGTGAAAAAAAAAAATATGAAAAAGGTCGAAGGGATATATCTCAGAAAATTAATCCCAAAACATTATCTCATCTCTTGCTCATGATGCAGACTCTGATTACATGATCACATATTTATGTCCTCAGCATCTGAGGCTTGCCATCTTGATCAAATAAGTTCCCAAATACCTCAAAGGCAGAGCTAAAAAAACTTCCAGTTTCACTGAAAGAATTGATAGTATCAAGTAAATGAGGCAGGAGTATTAAAATGAAAAAAAGCTTTGCAGATCATCACCTATGCTTCAAATTATAGCCCAAATCTGGCAAAAAAAAAAAAAACAAACAACAGAGAGACACGTGCTGATTTACCTCCACAGGTGTTCTGGCTTTGACAGGAATCCTGAAAAGCTGGGGTGTTCTGATTTGCAAGCTTGGGAGTGATATATGGAACGACACAGCTCTAACCCAAAGAGCTTGTATTCAGGATGCAAAATAGTTGAGGCATGTTCAAGGAGCCAGGCATGGCTTTGGGTCACACAGCTGGTTCATTTTATATTGGATTATAATTAGTGAATGAATTAGGGGTCTGATAATAGAGCTGGAGAATAAAAATAATGAAAAAAAAACAACGAGTAAAGTTAGTGGAGTACAAAACTTCAGCGATTCCCACCCGGGGAAACATCTGGACCAAATGCATACATGCACTCCAATGCCTTAAATTGGTCCTTCTCATGCAGGAAGGAGAAATGTTTTTTCCTGATGGGAATTATAAAATTCCCAATTTAGCAGGGATACTAGAGGGCAAACAACTCATTTTAATGCAGAAGATACGTTAGGGAGAATTGACTATGACAACAAGGAGTATTTCAAAACTTAAAAATTGTGTTCAGTCATTACAATGTTGAATGAAAGCTGAGAGAAAGAAAACACCTCCTCCACTTAATGCCTACATGGAATTATTATTTCCCTCCAGCTCCATATAGGCACTAGAGTCACAAAACAAAATAAGTTTTAAGAATGAGACAGTTTATACACACAAAAAACCCCTTTGTGGTAAGTGCCAACAAAGAACACATTGTACATTAATTGCTGGTCTCTGAGTCCAGACCATCTGTCTCTCGATGTAATGAAGGCTGGCAGCACTGCTGCTATTTGCTCAATAACTAAAATTGGGTCTGAACTAAACCCTCCTCACTGTCTCGTTACACTACCAGCTTGACTTTTGCAAACGCAGGTACAAAAGCAGTGCACAGCCACCTCTGAGCAGCACTGCCTGAGCCTGCTGGAACGTGCCTGAAGTGGAGAACAGAGGGTATTAGCAGGGATAATGAGGAAGCAGCGAACCCCCCAACCACACCTGAAAGCAGAGAGCTTTATAACTGCGGTGCTTTCACGTGGTGAGAATGTTTGGTGCATATGGCAGCAGCTGCCTTGGAGCATTGCTGAGCCACTGAGGGGGTGCAGCCTTACTCCACTACTAGAGCTTGGAAATATATTTGTACTTGTGTAGATGACAGCCGTAAGAACTCTTATTGGACTGATGTTTGTAAGCAGCTATGAAAGTTTAAGTAATCCCAGCTTAAATACAAGGATAATGAACTACCAGAAAGCTGGGAAGCAACATCTGATATTAAAATAGCCATAAGTCATATGCTCTGCTCTGCAGGAACAGAAATGTAAGCAAGGGAGAGATTACATTTGCCATTTAATGTCACTACACAAGAGCACAACACTGCAGGCAGCTCGTGGCATTTACACTCCAGCATCCATGGAAGTGACACGGCATACCCACAGAACTCATGAAGAAATGGTCTTGCTTGGAGTTTTTGAGGAGACAGTGCAAACATGCAGTTTCCTCCTGCTTTGTGGTGCCCACCCAGCCCTGAGAGTGGGCTGTGAGCGATGATTCCCATGCTCACTCTCTGCGGCCAGCATATCTCTGGGCTCACGCTCAGCCGGTTGGCTGCCCGAGAGGAAGATGTGAGTTATCCTTAAGCGTGTGCCTTCCCTCCAGAGAAAACATGAGTTGCTTAAAAGGCAACAAGATACAGGGAGGATCTGTGCAGCTGCCTATTGAAGACAGATCTGACTAAAGTTCTTTGGCAGCAGTCTGGTTACTCCTCCTGCTAACACCAGCAGTTTTAGGATGTGGGTGGCAGAAAAAGAATAAGCCATTTTCATATATGTGTAATTCACACAGCTCTCTAAAAGAATGTGGCCATGTTGCTGCAAAGCTGCTCTTTGGAAAGCTGGATTCATCAGTTCCTGGCCTGCTGAGGAAGACTGATGACTTGTCATTATTTTCTGGCTTCAAGATCAACTGGGAGAGGATAGAGGTTCTACTGATTTCCAGATTTTTCCCCAGGAAATCTGTCCTGATCTATGTTTTTTTTCTTGGTTTTGTACTGACAGATTGTTATGAAGCACTCAGGTATTTGTGATTCTCAATAACTCATTGACATGGGGAGGAAATATTTTTCACCATTAATTAAAATCCTGCAAAGAGATTGGTACAGGTTGAAGTGATTGAACCTATTGCTATAGGGAAAGGTCAATTCCATTACAATGATTTTTCACTCAAAAAAACATATTAATTATTGTTAGTTGAAGATACCATTGGATGATTTAAAGAGGACTTTTTTCCCAAAGTCAGAACAACTGTTCAAAGAGTTCCTGTCAGATGGAAAAGACATTCCTGTACTCAGACCAAAAAGCTGGAGGTGGTCATTCTACTCAATCTGTGTGCTTTTTTGCATTGATTCAAACTGATTTGCTGTAACATGTAACGCTTATTAAGTTTTCCAGAATTCCATTCTAACAGGTTTTGTAAAAATTGGGATGTTTGCCATTGTATAATTTTCATTTCATAGAAACAGAATCACAGAAGGTGTTGAGTTGGAAGGAACCCACAAGGACCTCCCAGTCCAGCTCCTGGCCCTGCACAGGCACCCCAACAACCCCCCCCTGTCCCTCAGAGCATTGTCCAAACCCTCCTGGAGCTCTGGCAGCCTTGGGGCTGTGCCCACTGCCCTGGGGAGCCTGAGCAGTGCCCACCACCCTCTGGGGGAAGAGCCTTTCCCTGAGATCCAACCTGACCCTGCCCTGGCACAACTCCACCTGTTCCCTCAGATCCTGTCACTGCGCACCAGAGAAAACAGATCAGCGCCTGATCCTTATTTATAAAATCTGATGCTCAAGCTAAATCAGTTTGGGCTTTTGTTTCTAAACCATCACAACAAAAGCTGTAAGTTTTTCATGGGAGCAGTGGCCTCACTGATGATTTTCTGTGGGAATATTTAAATTTTTTCCTGAAAATAGGATGTGTATGTGTGCCTGAGGGGGAGGGGAGAAGGAAGTATTCAAAACAACAGTTTTAAAAATGGGAATTAAATACAGAAATCCATTATCTAGTCCTGGGCTCTCCAGTAGAAGGGAGATACAGAGATACTGGAGAGAGTTTAGTGGAGAACAACCAAGGTGATTCAGGGACTGGAGTCTCTCTCATACAAGGAAAGGCTGAGAGAGTTGGGCTGGGATATCCCTTCAGTGTACATAAAGATCTAAAGGGAGGGTGTGAAGAAGATGGAACCAGGGTCTTCCCAAAGGTGCTCAGTGACAAGACAAGAGGCAATGGGCCCAAACTGAAACACAGAAGGTTCTACTGGAACAAGAACCACTTTTTCACTGTGAGAGTGACCAAGCACTGACACAGGTTGCCCAGGGAGGTTGTGGAGTCTCCATCTTTGGAGATATTCAAAAGCCTTCTGGTCCTGGCAGCCTGTTCTGGGTGACTTTACTTGAGCAGTGGGGTGGGAGAAGATGATCCCCAGAGGTCTTTTCTTACCTGAACCATTCAGTGAGTCTGTGATCCAAGGTCTAGTTTTTAGAGGCACTCCTTCAGACACTGCAGCCAACCCAGACAGGGTGTCTCGCTCTGGGAGCTACAGCAGTGTACACTGGCTGTGTGTTTGTTCTCAGGCTGAGCTTCACCCCAGTGACTCACCTTAGCAGGGTTCACCTGCATCTTTCCCACTCTTCAACAGCCCATCCCTGACATGTTCTTCAATAGATACAAAATGTGGTTTATTTACCTTCCAAGCATATAACAGATTCTAGTGGAAATAGGGACTCATGAGAAAAGTAGTGCTCCACTTTGGACATTTAAATATACTTTCCAAGTAGCCAACTCAGATGCTGAGGGTCAAACCTCACTCTGGTGAACATCCCTCTATGAGTAAGTGAAGTCTTACCCCAGCTACTGCAACAATACAAATGTTGTCCTGCCCTCTAAAAGCAATTCTTGAGTTTGCAAACTCTGGTCTGAATCATCAATTCTATTCCAACGGGAAAGCAAGATTTACTCCTCCCCACATTCCTCTTGACTTCTGGTGTAATGGTCTAGAAAATGACAACACAAGAGCACTCATCCTCTTTTGTCAAGAGGAGCAGGAACAGTGGGTCAAAAGTTCCCAGAGAAATCAACAAAATTGTAACTTGCCAACAGACAAAGCAAATTTATTTTTCCAGGCTGCCTGTTCTTCCATAGCATGATTTAAATGAAATCCCACAATCGTCAACATTTTAAGATGTCTGCATGAGCAAAAAGTTGTGGCCTCCTTTTCCCACCCTGGGACTGTAACAGCTGATAATGGAGTCAGCAATATAATACTGACTCCAGGTTTGAGCACTGTCTGAAACCCGATTGTGCATGACTTTCAGAGAGCATAAGCCATGAAAAGTACGTTTGATGCAGCCTAAAACTCCCAATCTTTTTCGTTTTATAGTTTCATAGTCTTGCAAGCTTGAAAATTCCCGAGAGAGCATGTGGTAAAACAAAACAAAACAAAAAGAATGTAACTAACATATTCTTGCAATTGGTGCCAGCCCAGTGGGACTGAAAATGTGTTGTGCAAAGATATAGGAAGCAAACAATAGTATGAGAATGCCCTTCTTTTAGAAAGTTGGAAGTTCAACATCTCTGCATGAGACCATGAAAAAACAAGATGAGAAATATGAAGTTGTGTAATGGATCTCACTGAAATCTTCAGCCTGACCCAAAGACCAGAGTCTCATTTACTTTATGACACTATAAGACTTTCACTAACTAGGCAGAAATAAACAAGAAGGATGTGAATTTGCACCCAAATCTGCTCTGAAATGTTCTGGCAGAACAAAGTGACATATTTCATTATTTCTTAATCTTCTACAATTGTGGCCTGCAGCCAAATGGACAGGCCCAGATTCTAGAACTACGATTCACACATCTACCCAACAACTAGCCCTAAATCAAAAGTTCTTCCAGTTTCATGCACTTGTACCTGATTCCACAGACAGGGAATTCCCCTGATTACAATGATGTGGTTTAAAGGTAACGCTGGAGAACAGACAACCACCCTATTGGTAGGACCTTGCAGCAAGGTCAGTTAACGCCAAGCTGTGCCTAGTCTCAAGTTTAGTCTGTGCAGGAACTCGATCCCACATAAAACAGGAGTCTACAGACAGATGACTCTTTACTGCAAGGAAAGTTAATTTGTGAAAAGAGAACATATGAAAGTTTTTGGAAGTTCAAGTGAGCATATACAGGATTTTAATTTTGAGGTTTTGGGTTGTGGCATTTTCAGTCCAGTCTGAAACTCCAAACCACATTTTTATCTTAATTACTGCATCTAATTATTTTATTAAAAGATGGATTAAGTGTAAATATTTTCCAAACTTTATAAATTAAGAAAGTGCATGATATTTAAAAAACCCCACTACCTATAAAAAAACCCTAACCTAAATTCATTAGCTCCTTCCTTGTAATGGAACTAAAGCAGTATTACAGAAGTCATATCAGCGTAGCTGTCTGAATATGTTGTTGAAATAAAACAAACTGACCTTGTTTCCTGAACAATCCATTCTACATATTACTTTTGAATGAGTTCTTGACGTGGAAAGGCAGAATAATAGTCAAACATACCCCTGCAAAAGCAAAGATTCAAATCATTTTCCTATTAGCTCCATTACAATCAAATTATTTAAGGGCAGTATCTCTTAAGGATGATAGAAATGCATATTTTGATAGATTTCAAGCCCTCTCTAGCAAGGTCACTTCTAAATGGAATGAAATACACCCATTACGGTTTTCTGGTAGTCAGTGCACGATTTTTACACAAGGCAAAAGCGTAGCTGGTCCTGACTTGAACAACAGTGGGGGCAATAAAGACAAAGAAACATTTCACCCTCGCTTGCACTCCCTGCTAAGTGGGTTTTTGGGAACCACAGTTCCCTGAAGTTTCTCTCTGTGACTGTTTGCCAGGAGAAAATTATGTGGCAGCTCAAATGCTCTACAGATAGGCAGGACCAGCCAAAAAAAAGTCTCCAACTTCCAGCAAGAAAGGCATTCCTCCTTGTCTTAAAGAAGGATGCAGTGGATGTGTTCCCTCTGCACACCAGATTGTCTATTCAGGCGACGCCTCCAGAGCGATGTCTCCAGTGCTCGGTGGAGCAGGGAATTCTGTGCTGTGGGGTAACAATTAGCAATTACAATATGGTTCAGAGTAAAAACTCAGAGAAGCTGATGCAAGGAGGAGCAAGTAAAATTTCCATCAAGTTAAATTTCAGCTGCGCTCCATTATACCTACGATTTTTCTTTGTTGATTCTTCCACCATCCCCACAAAGTGTGCAGACAGAATTTTTATCTGAAGTCCCAAATCTCAAACAATCACACCTTGGGAAGGTAAAAAACCATTAAGATTTTCTGTTCCAAAGTACCAAAGTTGTGAAAAACCTATATTAGGTAACAGTTACAGCTTAGTGAATAAAACCAAAGAAGTATAGATATTTCTACAACTGTATGTAGTTGATTTCAATCTAACTGGAAGAATCTTAATCATATTTACATAATTTCTCATATATTCGTGAAAATACCTGTGTACCATTAAATATTTGCATTAATGTTAAGTCATTAATATATTAATGAATACCTGAAATAAATGTATTTTCTTTATAAATTTGTGAGTACTAGCAAAAACATGACAGAAGTTCAGTACAAACTCTAGTTTGCAACTAATTATTTGACTAATAAGCACACAAAGATGAGAATAAATGTACTCACACACACAAATGAGGATCTCTTCATCACGTTTGACCATAAAAAACTAGCCTGTACTTTTTTTAAAAAGTGAGGTTTCTACAAGTTCTTCTCTTTTGCTAATTTTTTTTTTTTTCTACTTCATAATGAAGGAAAGCTTATTTATGTAAGTAGCTTATTGGGCTATTTGCATGATCATCCTTATTGACATCCCTGAGAATTCACAGACTGACTAGGAGTTCACACTAATGCTCTCTGGCTCTCAGGGGCACCTGAGTCATGTAGATAGTCCAGTTTTAGCTCTATCTTAATTTCTGACCAAGCAGGCTATAGCCTAATCCCCTCAAAAACCCCCAAAAAACTCACCCAAACCACTGCTGAAACACATTAGCACATGACTGTGACAATAAATGCTGTTCCATCTGTGTCATACTTCTCTACTGATGTCTCTTAGGGACCAGAATTGTGCTGTGCTCTGCTCAGAGGAGGGGCCGGGCTGGAATGCAACTCCTGACAGATAATGGGCTCCAGAACACTCCTCCTACTCCCTCAAATGGAGCTCAACCTGCGCTCCCATTGCAGTGACTCCATGTACATTGTTTTCTGTGTTTCACACAAGCTGCCCATCCATGATATCAAATAATCTCAATTACAAGCTTTTAGGAAAGCTGCTCAGCAGTGTGATGGATAATCCAGCATTTCTGCCCTGTCTGTTAATGAATAAATCCTGAGCCCGTGCACTGGCGTTTCGGTGACGTGCTGTTTTCAGACTGGCTGTGGCTGATGCCAGCCTGTGGTTGCAGTCAACCCAAAATGCAGCTGTTTAACAACACCACAGTGCACAACTGACATAGAGGTGCACGAGGAGAATGATTACACACAGCATGCATCAATCACCTGGCAGAACAGAAATATAGAGTCATTGTAATAGAACAATATCACATGATAAATACCTTCCCCCTTGAAGTCCTTGTGCCTCAGCATTTAGAGATGATGTATGGCCAGACTTCACCTTGACATTTTTCCCCTAACAGCAGACTGTTGTCCTGTGACATTTTTCTTTGAAGACATATCAGACAAAATTTTTTCAGGAAGAATCTGAATGAATTTCTACACTCGACAATCCTTGTGGGTCCCTTCCAACTCAGCATACTCTGTGATTCTGTAATTCCGTGATTCTGTGTCTCATGAAAGGAAAGAAACTACTATTTAAATGAGGAAGTTCAGACTAGGCATAGCTTTTTCTACTAAATTTTCTAATAACAAGGTGAATTTGACTCCTTTTTCTTATGTAACATTTACCAGTATTTTCTCAGACCTCGCTTTAGGATATTGTTTTTCCCATCTTCCTCTGCATGTCCCCAGGATCTCTTCTGCTAATTTCTCTGAGTGGAGATGATTATACCTAGGACAGGGAAAATAGTTCCTTGTAGAACTTGACAGTTGGTTGTTTCCTGTGGGGGAAAAAACTCACTTATTTTCTTACATCTACTTTGGACTGTTTGCTACAGCAGTGGTGGGTGTGAGGGAAGGAAAAAGCTCATTGATGTAGCTTCAGCAGCTTACAGAAGGCAGAGTCTGAAGGAACCTCAGAATTTGTGCCTGTAGGATCATCCTTTCCAAAAATTATGACTCCAACACCTGCCTATCACTTTCCGATCTTCAGTACACAAAATGCCAGTGAAAACCATGATATTGTGACATAAGGCTGTGAACTTTGGGGTTTTTGTGAGGTATGGGGAAATTAGGAGGAAGCCCCATCACAAAGCATTGTTATATATCTATGGGCTGGAGTCACACTGCTGTGGTGACATAGCATAAAAGCTTTAAGCAGTTATGTGCTGTAAGCTGTAAAGAGGAGACTAATGAGGTTCTCTCAAAAGTATATCAGTGAAACTTTCATATGGCTTCGCAACCTCATGAAGTTTTTGGGACTTGCTTCCCAGAGAAAGTAGAAAGAGGAATTTTAAAAGAAATTGCATTAATGCTATTTTTCATTTCTCACCACCTGCAAAGCTGTGCTGGCTTACTGTCCAAGGTTCAAAGGCATACGGATTGGTAAGGAGGTAAACAACAAACACCTTTGAGCAGCCTTGAAAAGAAAGTAGCACAGCTTAAAACTTCTCTCACTGTTTTGTCAGCACACAGAGTTGCTTTTCTGAATTACAGTGCAAACCCCAGGTTAGAGCTGGAGCTGAAGTGATCGAGTGTGTGTGGCAAATGCAGGTGATGACAAGGGTACTGCTTTCTGTGGCAAGAACTTCATCACTAAATGAAAGGTAATCCTGAAATGCATGGTATATACGAACATATTTTTAAATTCAGAAGGGCTTGAAATAAGAGGAAAGGCACTGAAGCATTTTAAAGATGTTGAAAAAAACCCACAACTATTACACGCTGAAGTTCATTAGCACTGGTAATACAATTGGATTTCACAAAACCAGTTTGTAAATAATTGCATATGAACTGCACATGGTTGCTCACAGTTTACACATGATTACAGTTTGATTGCAGAGACAACCATACAAACAATGAGCTCAATTTCCCCAATAGTTGTAGACGTTTTGCAAATGGGTTCTGTTTACTTAAATCCATTTGGTTAAATGTACTCAGTAAATATTTTTCAGTTGTGAGCCCATGCAGGATACTCGGTGAGGGTTTTCTACAGTTCAATGCTCAGACCTCAGTAGAGACTCTTCTTGCTACCTTTAGACTCCCTTGCTTTTCATGTTTTGTTCTTTCCCCTCATCTCTGTGTCTTTCTTTTTTCTGGACTGATCAAAAATCCATTACAGCCAAAGGAAAGTCTCACAGCAAAGGGTTATGTATCAGGCTGTTATGTTATAAACTGGTACCATGGACAACTACATAGAATTCACGTCTATTTACAGTGACAGCTCCATGTACTTCATCATGTCCTGCTGCAGTGCTGCACGAGGGGAGACTGCCTGTACCATAGGTTGAGTACTGATGCTGGGAGAACTGCCAGGGGTTTGAATAAAGTTAGGTTCAAGTAACCAGTCAGTCTGATAATTCTCAGAAAGATTTGCTCAAAATGCATCAGTCTTTTCATACCTCTTAAGCCTGTCACATTAGGCTGGAAACCACTCAATTACAGCCTCTTTCAGGGCTACTGAAGCTGCCATTTCCAGACTCAGCCGACACTCTCACAGAGAGAAGCTTTCCAGAACACTTAGTGCTTTTCCATCTGTGGTTGCAGCCTGGTGAATACTGAGCCTCAAGAGACCACAGTGAACCTGCCCGGGTCTGCCAGGAGATTTCTGCTAGCCCAGGGGGGGTGCCAGAACTTGAGACAGTCATTAAACATCACACCTGTTACACCTCAGGCACATAGGACAGAAAATATCCAATTCCAAGGAATGTGAGGGGAAAAAAAATCAGTCGTAAGTTTATTTTAAAGATGAATTGGAACAGGACAAGGCAAAGGTTTTATTTCTCTCCTCACCAAAATTATTCAACTGCCTTTTTTTTCGCCTCGTCTTACAAAAGGAACAAATTTGTGAAGGTAAGTAAAGCCACCCCAAGGAAGGACAATTGATTTGTACACAGACAGTGTAAATGTACCCCCTTAGATGTGTCCCTTATAGATAAACTTTTGCCTTTGTCTTACACTGTTTTTCAAAACACCAACGAGAACAAGCAGTCCTTTGTAAAGTGCTGAGAGAATCCTAAAAGAACATATTAGTGATAGATTTAAATGAAAGAATAATACTTTTGTCTCCCCACCACAGTTTCTTTGTTCACATAATTAGCAAAAATGAATCTCTGCATTAGTTGGACCATCTCACCTAACAAAAGACACCGATGACTCCAGAGCTCCTTACACGGCCTCAAAGATCCTTTGTGTTGCTTAATAACACGCCTTGGTGAAATGGTGCCATTAGACAATTTTAAATTGACAATCTGCCCCATTCTTGTTTACAGTACATCCAAAAGCTACAAACACTTTTCGAAAGCAAGAAATATACTTAATATCTCAGACGATAATAAAGGCCATCTCAAGACTACAGCAGGCAAACATTATTCCCCTGAACTTAATGAAGTTGTGCCTGTTTATACCAGCCTAGAATTTCAGTCAGAATTGTGGTTTTGGGATATGACTCCATAGTGTGCTTAGCTGCTGCCTTCCAGTCATGCAAAGAATGTGGTCATTATTATAGCTGAATATTGTGTTTTTTTTAAAACAGAGAGAATTATTAATTAGAAAAAATGCCCTCACTTTCAGGGGCACTAGAAAATATTCTTGTTAAAAATGAAAAACAACTTCACTATTAATTATGTCCACTGAGACCAACACT
This sequence comes from Scytalopus superciliaris, assembly GCA_013400415.1. Classification (NCBI taxonomy): domain Eukaryota; kingdom Metazoa; phylum Chordata; class Aves; order Passeriformes; family Rhinocryptidae; genus Scytalopus; species Scytalopus superciliaris. The sequence continues at coordinate 1,013,352 of VXBX01008464.1, forward strand.
GTAGCAAAACACCAACCATAACTTATTAATTCAAAATAACATGTAGAATTATTAAAGATCATTCTTGCAATAATTTTCAGGTATTCTGAAGTTAATACCTTTTATCTGGTACAGTCACTTGTGTGTTTCATACAAACAAAGAAATTTTGTCATTAAAACAGAACAATAAAGTAATTTTTTCTTTATTTTTGCCTTGTGAACTCTGATTAATTGAAAATGAAGGTTTATTTTGAAAAAAACCTGAATGAATAGGAAATGCTGAAAATAACAAAGTGCACTCAGATTTCTTTTGAAAACAGTTACAGATTCTGGGTAGCAATGAATTTGGATGCTCAGCTTAACTGGATTTATTAATCTCCTGAAATGGATACCTTTTCCAGGTTCTCTACATTGGGTACCCAGACACCACCTTGAATCCAAAAAGAGCCTGACTGCTTTCCTTGACCAATAATCCGAGGCATGAGTATTCATCTTGCTCAGATGATACAAGTATGTATAGTTTATGCTTTTTCTTCTTCATCCTCCCTTAAAGCAAAATTCAGTTGCCAAAGTTGAAGGAAGATTTTATGACCCTGGTCCATGCTTGCATCTCCTGCCACATGTGATCACTAAAATCAGCTATTCTCTTTATTACGTTGTGCTGCCTAATCCACCAAGAAAATACTTGATTATTTCATGGATTTATTTTGTCTATTTTTGGCTGGTTGTTGTATTGTTTGGGGGTTTTGTTTGTTTTGTTGTTATTGTTGTTTCTTTCATTTTTTTTCTTTAAAACAAACAAACAAACAGAAAAATAATTATGCATTATAGAAAAAGGGTAGAAAATCAAAGAAGTGCTAAGCAAGTTGGTTCAACAGGAGACAAAGAATGCAGAGAGGGGAACAGGCAATGGAACACCTAATAAAAATGAAACACTTAAGCAGATACTGTAAGACTGAGACACTGAAGACCTCCATACAGGACCATCTGAACAATGGGGAAAGTAAAAAGAGAAGACAGAAAGAAACCTCAACTGAACAAGGAATGGAGGCAGTGGAATGCTGTCATTGCAAGCTTGCAGGGAGATTCTTAATTACCCTGTATACCTTGATAACTCTATCTAGATTTAGTTGCTTACAAAAGCAAAAGTTGGTGCATATTGCAAGAATTCCACATGCACAGCTACAGAACTCCTATTTTCAAAGGAGTTTATGCCCAGGTATTGAGCAGAGCAGACCTTTGTCCTGCCTCCAGCTGCCCCACAGCACACATCTGCAAGATGCTGCTGCTTCGGGTGTCTGGCTCAGCCTCCCAGGCTCACTGCCCAAATTATCCTAGAACACATAAATCCCTCCAACCCACACACCTCACATCAACTTCCAAAATCAAGATATGTTTTAAACCAGCCAGATTCTTCTTCAAAAAGGTGCTAAAACGCAATAAGCAATGGCTTAGTACGGTGCAGGTAGAAAATACAGGATTAAGTGGAGGTTCCAGTCACTTGGGAGCAGTGTGAGTCAAAGAAATGAGCACATTTTGCCCAAGAATTGTGCCAGATACACGGTTTCATAACACACCAAGTCATTACTTGAGGAGATAGCGTTCTTCCTCTCATCAAATATTAATGATCATTTCAGGAAGTTTAAAAAATCGTCTCAGAGCAACTTCTCACAGCCATTAATTAAAATAATGAGCACTATAATATTAAAAGTGTAATTCTCTTACATGTCCTCAAGTGTTTGCCTAGAAGTCTCTGTCTGTGAGAGGAAAAAGAAAAAAAAAATAAAATCTGAAAACACAGCAAATTAAAAGTTGATGCTTGTATTACTCCTGGCCAAGCTTGGATTTCTCAGCTTGCAAACATGGAATTGGTTTGTTATCTTCTTGAGACAAGATGCCACAAACCCAGTGTTTTCCTCAGCACCCAAACTCCCTGTCCCCAACACAGACATGATGGTTTCCATCTCTGTGCTTATCAGAAAAGATGACAAGTCACAGTCCCCCTGTGCTGATGCAGAAGAGCTGCATGTAAAGAGAGGTTTTCAGCATTTGGAGATGGCATTGAGCAGCCTGCAAGGGAAATGGAGAAGGACTCTGCATCCACTGATATTTGGATACCTCAAGAAATTTGTCTCTGCTGCCATTTTATCACTGTGGTTTTTTAGTCCCACAAGATTTAGATGACAATGGGGATCTGAGGACGGTTTACATGAAGGCACATGACTCTCTACATAGCAATTCACTTTTAAGTAAGTACAAGGACTTGGAGAATCAGATTATCAAGGATGAAAAGATAGTATCTTGTGTCTACCTGTAATGCTCCTGATTTGTTGGGGTTTTCATTTAACAAATACACAAAACATATTTTTTCAGTCATCTCTACTCTTAATAGGATTTTGAGTTTGGTACATAGTTTCAGTTAATTTGAAAAGACACTTGGGAATGAGCCCTGGTCTCATTTCCATCCTCTTTCAAGGGTACCTTTCATTGATATACTTGTGCAGGGCTCCCAGAAGCTTCTTTAACAAAACTGCATTTAGCACAATTAGTCCTCACTGCAAACCTGTCCCCCCATTCTCTCAGCATTGTTAAAAATGAGCCTGTGGCAGTGTCTGGGAGAGCTGCTGCTTCCCCACTGTCTCCTTGGACATGGCTTTGCGGGAATCAGATCCACGTGGGTGCAGCAATGGTAACCAGGTGGACAAGGAGCCCCACATATCACAGAAGAGTTCTAATTCACAGGGGTTTGAAGCAGGGCATAGGAAGAGCTTTCAAACTCTTCTTTAACAGAGGTGAACTTTCATCTCACATATTCACTGCAAGCGTCCAAGCGAGTAGCTAAACTACACTACATTTGCACTGCTAATTCAATTTAGAACATTCAGAATGGAACATCTTCAAGAGATGGACCGAGAAAAACTTCAGTTCTAACACTTAGCTCAGGTGGTGTAGATACTCTTCTCACAGATTGTCAGGGGTATTCCAGTCCCCTTAGCTCAATGTTTTCCTTTCTTTACCTTTGTTTTTCTCAAGACACTTCAGTATGAAGTCTTGTCATTCGACTCTGATGGGTCAGAAACTAGGACACAGTGCAGGTCAAAATGCAAACCTCCAGTATTTGCACAGAGAATCTGTTTGCTGTGTGTGCAGTTCCCACCCTGCTCTCATCTCAGTCTGGCTCAGTGCTGCACTGTGTTGCACAGCCATCGGTCCAGCCCAGCACTGCCTCAGCTCATCCCCTGTGCAAAGTCTTGGCTGTGTGAAAGCATTTGCTCCAAATTCATCGTTGACAAGAGCCAGAACCAGGATGATTAATTTTTTCCCAGGTGAAGCTGAGTGTTCTTGCACCTAAACTGCAAGTGCAGCTTATAATTGCAGCTGCATTTCTGCTGTCCACTGCTGACACGGCTAAGGAGAGGCAGAAGTGTTATATTTATGTGAAACTCCATCTTAAATCTTTGTTTTCCGAAGTTCTGAAAGTGCTGTGCCACAATAAGGCTACTTAAACTGTACACTGCATTAAAGCTTTGCCATTCAGTTTGGCTACGTGCAGCACAATGAGAAGCTCAGTGCTGTTCCTATAGCTCTCAAAAGTATTGCTTAATTTAAATTACATTTTCATTGGTGGGCGTTTTTTTCTGCCTTAATAATAATGTGAAGTATTTTTGAGTAAAAAGACAAAACAAAGCCAAGTAGCAATCTGCATTGACATTACCTGGAGCATCTGTAATTATCTGCACTATTCCAATGAAGAAATTAGAAGAAAGAGAAAATTCTTTAAGTTTGGGTGGAGTACTGGGGTTTTGTGGTTTTGTTTTATAAACCTGATATAAAAATGACTGAATTATCATGATAAGGCATCATCTACCAAACCAAAGATGTTCTTTTCAGAGGGGCAATGGCAGGCAGAGGTCCCAAGCCCCAGCTAAAAGATAACTTCCAAGAAAAAGTGAAAGAAAAAAGCCAAGTCACAACATAATGATACATATGAGGGCATTTTAGGTAGAATTGATAGCAGTTATTTAAAAAAAAAAAAAAGTAGATGGTTCAGCCTTTGGCTAAATTGAATGTACGAGCTGTGAATGAAACTTAGACACAGGAGAAAAATTAAGGTATGATGAAAAGGTCTGTGGCATCAGATAAGAAAACACAGTTTTATTTTCACTTCCAGTCATAATAGTGAAATCCACCAAATGGCTAAAAAGAATAAATAATTCTCATTCAAAGATAAGCAGAAGTGTTGTGTTTGAATACATTTTGTACACTGACAAACATATATGAATGTAAAGTCTCCACTGAATGAAAGACCCAAGTGATCTGTCAGTGGTTTCTTTGATACAATGTCAATGCATTTACCTTCAAAAATCATGTGATTGAGAAGGTTTCAGTGAGTTTTGGTTTGGGGTTCTTTGTTTCTTTGCTTTGGTGTTTTCATATTTAACCCAATCATACATTATTAGACTGTCTATATAACAGGATGATGTTCTAGGGTACGTTACTGAAATTTTGCCAAAACCATGCCATAGTCTATACCAGATTTCACATGGGAATGTCTCAATCGCTTCATATGCTGATCTTGGAGCAGAAATGGAATGCAATGAGGCAGTTCAGTAACAGCACATGCACACACAGTGTTACTTGAGCTCTACTCACTTGAGACTGAGGAACCAATGGAGTCCAGCAACAAAACAACAAAATCAAAACCAAAAGGGGTAAAAAAAAAAAGAATAAAATTAACAAAAAAATTTTAAAAAATCCACAAACCCTGCATCTATTGGTAGGTCAAAATAGACCTCCAGGTGTGAAGAGGGAAGTTTATGACTAAAGATCCAGCCAGCTGAGAAGCACAGAACATCCCCTGAAAAATGAATGACTGAAACAGGCATAGAAAATTGGTTTGACACAGAAAACAAATGGATGGAATTACTCACAAGTCTGAAACTAATATTTAGGTGTTGAAATACCTGGCTGTATTGGCCCAGCCGAGACCCTCGTTTCTAGCTATGTAGGTCAGAATTTCTGCTTTGATCTTACGCACCTTGATGCTATTGGTGCATTAACAGAAAGGCTGATTTTTGAGGTAAAGACAGGGTTCCTGGGACCACCAATATAGCTGACAACAATGATCTTGAGTTTTCTGATATATAACTTGGGGTTCATGTTTATGCACTTGACACTGTTTACATCTTACTCATCCCTTTTTAGGGTATAATCGAGGAACGGGCACTGGAAATTCCTTTTGTGGTGGAGCTCTTTTCATCTACAATATCCTCAATGTTCTGAGCCCTCTCTGCCTCAAAATACCTGCAAATTTTTTTTTTTTTTTTCACAATCTTGGAGCTTCTGTAGAGTGACTGAGAGCACCTGCCCAGTAATGTGACTGGCTACTGTCCTGATGGCTACAGAATTGATTTTCCTCCAGTTGAAAAGCACCAACGTCAGGATTCCATTGCCCAGGTCCACGTGCTCCTCAGTGCAATCACTTGTATTGGAATAGCTTTTTAAAAGCAGATTCCCAAACATCTTTTTTTTTAAAATCTACCTGCAAATCTGTAGAATGAGTACTTCCAGTCCTGGTCATGGCCTGAAAATGTTAGAAAGGGTGAGTTATGAAATACACTGGAGTTCACAGGATTTACTACTCCAATTATTCCATTTCCAATGGAGCTCTGATACAACTGACTCCTGGGAAAGGAAACAGACACAAAGAGTTCAAGTTCTTCTATAAATCCAGATCTTAGAGACTTACAGCTTACAGACTCTCATTCAGGGTATAAAGGTGACTCTTGATCTTGAAGGTATTTTGATTTCAAGAGGAGAGCACTCCTGGAGTCACAGCTCCCTCACACCCTTAGCAAGTTAGGCCCTTGTATTGTACCCTGTCCCTTCTCAGACAATACAGTACCTATCCCTCCAGTTACCAAGTGGAAAGTGTATAGATTAGATATTTATATGCACAACTGACAACTACTGGGCACAAGGATGGGAGGGAGGTTTGCTGAAGAATTTATAATGACAGAGCATGCACACTGCCCAGCTCAGAGATGAAGGGATTACTATCCCAAATTCCAGTCACATTCCAGCTACAACTGGGTGCACTGCACATTTAGAGATTCACACAACACAGTAGTGTGGATAATTTGGGTGTTTTTATAGAAAGACAGTTTGCAAGGTAAAATTTCCAACAAAGGAGAAGAAGAAATAATTAAACAAAACCCAACCTGCCTTGACTGTCCCAAGTCTCGCTCAAAGGAGTGATACATATCGCTGTCTGAGAACATAAACCCAGCTTTACACACAGCTGAGCTCAGGCTCCACCTTCCTTTTCCCGTCTAATGTTCAGCCTACAGTTTCTTATCATGCACAAGGTCTTCCTGGTCTTCCCTGACAAATGGGCACATGCCTATAGAAATATACCTCTGTGTGTATATATATATATATGTCATAAAGGGTTTCACAACACACTGTTTCAGAGCCCATTTGATAATTCTGCAAGGGCATGTGTTTGGTGTTTCAAGGTCAGTAACATCCTCAACCACCTCACTAACGCAACATGGCAACACACATATTTTTGGGCTTGAAGTTGTAATCCCATTTATTAAAAAAAATCACTGAGCAAAATGTGTTGCAATGAATATCAATAGTTGCAGAAGATGGAACTTTATTTAGAAAAAAAAGGTTGTTTTGACAACTTTTTCTAGAATATATCTTTTCCCCAATTTAGTTACTAAATCCTAGAATTCTTTGTCTCCAGAACATTGCCTGTAATGAAATTTTTAAGACAGCAAACAATTCTGAGCCAATGTTCATTGTTGTGATCAATTGCTTGCCTGGAATTTTATTTTTATGATAAATGTAGCCTCAAACTGAGGGATAAATGAGACCTACAGTTAGTTCTCGGAGGGGGGGGTGAGGGAGTGTGTGCCATTTTAGGTTGTCTTAAACTTTAAAAAGTCATAATGCAGATCCAGTTATAGATGATTGAAATAAATGCTGCTGTATTGAGTTAGCAAGATTTATTCCATAACAGTTCCTTGTGATTTGTTATTTTTAATGTTTGCAAAAAATATATTTTTAGGAGTTTGTATTTCAGATCCCGCTGGTAAAGTCCATGAAATTTATCTGCAATTTAACTCACATTTTCAGACTATATAAACAATTAAACCCATTATTTCCCATAACAGTCTGATTTGACAACTAATACACATCAATTCTGATCACTACTAATTCAGAAATAATGTGCTGCTTAAAAACATTTGAAAGGCAGTGTTGTAAACAGCAAAGAGTATATCAATTATCCTAACAGTTCACCCAGAAAATCCATTCTTCATTTATTTAGTTTCTCCAAACTATTTTAATTCTGCCATTTAGACTACTGAAACAAAACTCCCATAAATACGGTGTTGGTTTGAAGCATTCCAAGTATGGCTGAAAATATTTGACCACTGCTATGGATCTTCCCCACTATCAGTCTCCCTAAACAGCCTCAAACGATAAATAGTTTGTGAAAATAAGAATGGCTGTATTGATTCAGCCCCAACATCCATCTGGCTCAGTTTTCTTTTTCCAACAGGGACCACAAGCGGATATCTAGGAAAAAGTAAGAACAATCATATGACACCTTCCTTAATATTCCTCTTCCTTACAGTCTCTGACCCTTCTTTGACTCAAGAAGTCTTCTGGGGCTGTTGTGGTTTGCTCATTTGGTAACCCACAACAAATATATTTCAATTCCTGCCTGGTGTCCTGAGCCCACATGAGGTTGTGCATCCGCAACATTCCATAAGCATTTCCATATATCTAAAATCTGTGGTGAGAAGAACTGTTTTATTCTGTCTCTTTTGAATCTGACTGCCATTAACTTTCTTCAATAGCCCCTAGTTCTCATATTGAAAAAGATACCAAATATTAGTATTTATTCTTATTTTCCACTTCAATCATAACAATGTAGTCCTTCATGCCCTTCAAACCATGGATATTTTTCACTAGTTTGAAGAGCCTCAGCTTGCCTGGCAGTACCATGGATGGAAGCCATTCCATAGCTTCAGTCACACTCATCTTCCCTGAAACCTTCTCAGTTTTAACAAATCCTTTCTGGAGGGAGGAAAGCAGCTGTGCAGCCACTCAAGATGTGGATGACCCACACACTCATCCAATCAGGATCTACTCTGCTTTATTCTTAGACTGAGAGCAAGATTTAAGAAGGCCCTCACGTTTGCTGCACTCTTTTGACTGCTGCCAAACACTAGGCTGATGATTTCACTGTACTATTTAGCATAACCTCAATTTGTCATGAGAATTCTGTTTATTTCATCTGATTTGTTTTAACAGTCAGGTGTTTGGGAACTTGCCATGTGGAAAACTTCTGTATTTTTCACTCTTTTGTTCCCTTTTAGCTTTTCTTTCACAGTTTCTGTTGATTTATCCTGTGATTGAAATTAAATCCAGATGTACTTTCCTCTTACAAATGAAGTAAGAATGGACACAAGTGAAGGCAAGAAATTCTAGGCTTACTTTTGACACTTCTTATTTCTAAAGGCGTTTCATCAGAGCTCCCCACCCTGGTGTCAGCCCGATTGTCACAGATGGAAATATGCATTCAAGGACCATTGAACAAAACATTTATTCCAAATGTATTCTATGTAATTACAGAGACACCTGTGCAGAGCAACTCTGAAAAGACACGCTGTGGAGCTCAGCAGCTCTGACATTTCCATGGTGAGACAGCACAGAGATGACTAGAACATGATGGGAATGCAAGTCCAAATTTTCCAAACACAGGGCTTTCTTTGGCTACTTCTTAACAATATGTTTATGTTTTTTTACAATGCTAACCTTGATACAGTTTACAAATTCTTCTTTAGGGAAGAATTTCTTCACTGAAAGGGCTCTCAGGCATTGGAAGGGGCTGCCCAGGGAGGTTTGGAGTGCCCAGCCCTGGAGGTGTCCAAGGCAGGACTGGCCATGGCACTGAGTGCTCTGGGTTGGGGGACAAGGTGGGCATCGGGCGCAGGGTGGGCTCCCTGGGCTGGGAGGGCTTTTCCAGCTTTAATGACTCTGGGATTCTGTGATCAGGAGAATCAAAATCAAATTTTCAACTACAGAACTGCACCTTGGAGAACAGAAGCAACGAAGCATTACATCTAGAAACTCTCTGTAAAAAACCAAAAATCTTTAAGATGATTACTCAGAGATTGCAAAGTCATAAACTAGGAATCCTCAACTAAACCAGAAAAATGAGTTAGCATGGATTTCCTATGAATATGCAATTCCATGCCTGCTAAAGCCAATATGACTTGATGCCTTGTTGGCCCTTGCTCTGATTCATGTCCAGCAATTCCAGGTCCATATTCTGCAACAGCAGAGACACTTACCTGCATAGGAACAGATTGCACATAGTGCTTAGGATACTTCAGCTCTCAGTGTGTCCTAAGTAAACTACCCAGAGTTCCTCCTAATCCACACTGCTTTCTGGAGGGACACTGCCCAGGCTGTGACTCCCCTTGGAATCTGAGCTCAGTCACAGCACTGGTGTGACTCTACCTGGCCACAAGATCAGGAAACATCTCTCTCTGCATCCCCCTCCTTCCTGAACCTGCTCCAGCATGAGAGGTTTTTGGTGTTAGTGGTGAGACATGACACACTTTAACAGAAACTTGGGAAAGGATAGATTTCAGTAAGAAAAAGGTTCCAGCTGCACTTAAAAACAAAGCAAAGATCAATTTAAAACACAAGGATTAATTAATTTAGTAAACAAGCAAGCAACAAACCCCTCCTTCTGCAATGAACAAAAAAGAACATGTAGATGTATTTGAGAAGCTTGTGAGCTTCCCCTGATGCTAAGGACAACTACAAGCAGTTTCAATTAATACCATTTAGAGATTCACTTCAGTTGATTTCAGAAGAATGGACCCACTTTCCATAAGTGACTAATGGAGCTGACATTTGTAAACCATTATAGACCCCAAATTCTAATCACCATTTCTTCCACAAAAAGCTTTTTCATCCAGCTAAACTAGGCTGACTCCAAAAGTACATTTTAGAATGATAATTAATTCAATGCCAAATGTGCCTGCAGTAAAAATACCTTTAGGGAATGAACACATAATAGTGTGTGTAGCTTTTAAATAAGCTGTCCACAGGGCTATGCCAATTTAAACAAATTAAAATAATTGTCAGCATGCTAGGTATGGAAATATTCTTTTTGTAAATCTGCTGTGGAATGCCCTGCAGGCTCGAGAGGCATAGCAAGACTGCCCAATAGATCCAGCCACTTATATTGCCTCTGTCCAGCTTGATAGGAATATCCTCAGGTGTTGTGGTGTGTTCAGTGGTGTTGATATAATTGCATAATCCTGTTTTTCTCCAGGCAGATGTTTGTTGAGTCAAACAAACCCCTTGAAAGGAAGGGAGTCCATACCAGAATACTTAAATACAGATTTCTTCCACTGCCCTCTCTGGTTATCTCACTCATATATTCATGTTCAATATTTCTCCACCCAGAAAATGCACTCAAAAAGGAGAAGGCCAAAAGTAACCCTTCAAATGTTTGTAAGTGACAACAGATACAGAACCTGGGCTGCATCTGAACTTCTCCTGCCTCTGTGTAATTGGATCAATGTGTTTGAGGTGGCACTGATATGCTTTGCTCACCCACCACTGCTATCAGGGCTGGCTGGGACAGTTCCAATTTCAGCAGTCTCAGGCAGTCAGTGCTCATTGATGCCCTGAGAGTTCTAATAAGCAGCAATTTTTAGGCCATTGCAGTGCTGTGATCTTATGCTGCTTTTTTTGAGCACCAGCATTTAGACTGTTGTTACCATCCTAGATCAATACCCAGCACTGGACCTACATACCCTGGTGAAGAGGAAAACTGAATTCCTCTTAGTTTTTTGTAGAGCAGACAGGGATCAGGATCTGGCCCAGCATGGTCTGGGTCAGCTTTTCAAAGACTAAAACATCACACAGAGGAGCACTGCCCTCCCACAGTTTTGATTCCTAAAAATACTTCGGTGAATGTGTGATTTTGTGCAATTTTACAGATTCATGTAAAACAGACAACTGGACAAATAGGAAAAAAATAATTCTGCAGGTTTTCAGCACCACCACAGACCATCAGTGTCATCCTTCATTTGCTTCAAATGATTCTGGGGTATCAACAGAATAATATGAGCATTTTCCCACCTGCTGCTGGGTGGAAGCAATAACATTCCAGTGATCTAGACTTAACAGCATTAACAAATTAAATCCTTTGGGAAGGGAGCAGAATACTTTTCTATTCTAATCTAACATGTTTTGCTGCATACCAGATTATATAATGGCCTCTAACACAGACTAAGATTTCTTATCCCAGATGGAACACCATTTGTCATATTAAAAAAAAAAAGAATTTTTTCTATATTAAGGCTAACTATATAATGGCTTATTAGAAAAATTAAAAATTAATCACAACACTATCAAACAAGGACATTTGGAATCGCTTTCCAAAGAAAAACAAAATAAAAAGGTGTCCTTTAATCAAATCTCATGGAGAAAGAATATCTACAAAGTTAGTATTTCTGTCTCAGATATACTGAAGAAGTTACTATATTTAGCAGGTCAAGGCCTCCTGAAGGGAAGAAAGAGCTAATCTAAAAGTAGGAGCAGATCTGGCCATTGGCTCCCAGGCTCTCTAATGTTTGTGTTTCGCTGTCTGGCCCAGCTCAAAACTCCAGATACAAACCCAGCCACCACTGTACTGATCTAAATTTCTCTCTATCTCAGAATGTTTCTGGTCACATATTCCAGTTTAAATCCATTTTGACTTTGAAAACTTCTAGACAATACCTTTGACTAAGTGCTACATTAATACCAAGTATTTCAATAAAGGGCAGTGTTCACAATGGTTCTTTCCTTCCTGCCCATGTAGATGTCCAGTTTGATTTTATAATGTTATTTTCATGCCATATCAGGCACCCATTTCTTTCACTGCCACAATGTTTTAAACTCTATAAAAAATCTCAAGGAAAAAGTGTGACAAACATTTGCTTATTTGGTTACTGAAAAAATTATATATGCTTTTAACATAAGTTGGTCTCAAAACATGAAAAACACCTAGATTTGGATGTCTTAAAAGCCTTTAGAACAGCTAATTACAAAAATCTATTGGAAAACCAAAAATTGTTGGGCCAAAAAATCCAGAAACTTCAGGTCCTAGAACATTCTCTCCCTCTTCTCATCGTGAATTTCCCATCATGAGACCATCTTTACCAGACATTAGAAAGAAAAAGTTGAGGAAGACCCTGAACACAACATTTCAAGAGCCTCTGCATGTAGCCAGCCTAAAGTACTGACTATACCCACCTTTACCTAATGCAGGAGAGCTAAAGAATGAGAGCTTATCCTTGTGGTTATTCCTTGTGCTGCTGTGCTGGGCTGTGTGTCATCTGGGCTCATTTCTGCCAGCATTATTTAATTTCAGAAGTACAGACAGGAATGTGCATTTACCAAATGGGAGCTTATTAGAATGAACTCTTTTTGTTTAATATTAGGACCACTACTTTTGATGGGCATGTGGGATTAGACATTTAGCATTTCCTCTGAAGCAGAACCTTTGAAAAAGGTATTAGATATAAGGCTTGGCGAAAAGAATAGACAGCGATTAAAGCAACGGGGAATTATTTTCTAAGATAACATTAAAATTTGCCACGTGGTATCTTTTTGTTTTACAAGCATATGCTTAAATGCAAAAGTGAAGTGGAAAGATCAGAAGAGATACAAAACCTGATAGCTTTAATTCAACTCGCTGTTCTTTGAAAGCTGGCAGGCAAATTGACTTCTGTGACAAAGAACTCTGCAGGTGTTTCACGTCAGACTTCACAGAGCAACGCCCTGTCTGTCCCACTTACAGTCAAATGGGACCCTCAGGATGTCCTTCCCCAAGTGCACCAGGACCATCCCATTGTCCTGGCAGGGAGGGAAGGAATTTTGTTAGCTGAGAACCCAATTCTTCACCATCTGGTAAATAGTTCCTAATAAAGAAAAAGACAGGTGGGTTTTTTTTGGTGTTCCATCAAGTCAAAACATTTAGTGAGAAAACCCCCTTGAAGGAGATGCTGAAATCCCTGTCTAGAGCGTGATGGAATTGTCATCTCATTGACAACAACAGGAATTTTGCTTTTTCACTTCAGTAGGTTGAGAATTCCACGCAACTTATTTCTTTAGAACATATTCTAACACTTTAAAAAAAATTATTTATATTGCATTTAATATATTGCATTAAATTTTATGATCTCAGAGAATTTACACAGCCATATCCTAATAAAATGGTTTCTTTTAATGCAAGTGAGCATATGAATTTTACACAGATCATTAATGTCTGTCATTTTCAAAATGGTTAATAAATTCAACTAGAAAATAAACCCCAAACCAACCCCTAGCTAAAAATGAAGTGTTAGTGCCAATAAATATTCTGTGAATTCCAGGACACTGAGTTTCCAGAGAATAGAAAACATTTTCGGCGGTATTTTCTTCATTAATAATATATTTTAAAAATGCAAACATTCAGACTCTTTGGTACTGTGGAAACATCCTTCCCAGTCTTCTCCAAGCATTACCCTTCATGCTGAAAAAGGTCAGAGCTAATCCTCTCCCATGGATTGTTCTCTTTACTATGGAGGTGGCCATCTGTGCAAAAAGCTCTAACTTCTGCTCCAGCTTTGCTTTTTCCTCGAGTTCTTCCTCAAGGACTATTCTGCCTCTTCCATCTGTAGCTGTGAACGAAACTACAGTGCCTGCAGGTTCAAAGGAGACTTCTGCAAGCTTTACCTTAAAGCTGTCGTGAAGGGGTAGTGCTTCTTGGCCCTAGAACTGTGCCACATTAGAATAGGTTTAAGCACCTTTGCCCTCTGACCAACCTCCAGATTCATGCAAGCTGATCTGCAGAATTAGCCTAATAAGAGTTCAGCCTTCTGATAACCTCACACTTTCATCCCTGGGCTGTCCACTTAATTTTGACTGGTTTGCAAGGGTAGTAGGATGTCCTTTCCTCATCTATGGTAAACAGAAGTGATTTCCTCTGCCTGATTGCTGGGATGTAATTTTTTCTCAATATCATACAATTTTAATGATGTGGTAAAAATTAGATTTCTTTTTTCTCCTATAGATATGGTTCTACATTTGTCACCTCTGGTGAACCACAAAATGCATTAAAAAAGGCTTAGAAAAATGGCTTCTTCTGGAGAATACACAAGTCTGAGTAAATGTCTATGTATACAAAGTATTTCTGGAAATGAAAGTGGATGAATAAAATACACTATAAAGAAAGAGAAATAGAAAGAGGATTAGCAGCAACCTTTTAGCTGTGAAGCTTTGGGATGCAGGAAAATTAAGGTTAGAGCAAAAATCCTGCTGAGTTAATATGTATGGAAAGATGAAAGAGAGAGGAGAAAGGGAGTGTGGCAAATGGGAGGGGGGAGAAGAGCTGCAAAAGGTCAAGTTGCATGCAGAAGAGGTGAGCATGGAATCAAAGGGTAGGAACCATATGAGCCGAATCAAAGCAGAAAGGAACCAGGGCTTGAAATAAGAACACTGATCATTTTGGAGATAGGTTATTGGATTAAACTGGAACAGTGTTATCACCTTGTCCAAGGAACAAGAAATGAATTAAAAACATCTCGTACGGGAGGCTGTGGAGCTGTATATTTCTTTTTACCTTTTTTCATTAGTGAGGTGCCAGGTACTTTTGACTCTAATTTCTTTGGCTTTATTTGATAGAACAATAGGCCTTTTCTTTCCCATTTATGTTGATTTCCAGGACTCTTCAATTTATTCAGTGAATCATCACCTATGTTGTTAATCACAAAAGGAAGTCACATTACTTTGAGTATCTGAATCTGACAGATATTGTGGCTAAATTTTTCAGAGGGACATGTGTGCTGAAGGAGGAAATTGATTAGTGCATGAACTAGTTCTCCAAAGAGAATTTGTGGCAGGTGCCCTATTTTAGAAGTCTCAGTGCAGAGGAAGCAATGCTAAACTGACATGGGAATGAGTAAAGATTAACTAATCTTTTAGCTTTTTTGCAGTGCAGCCACACTTGAGAATTATGTTGCTTATTCCCTCAAAATACTTATTGCACTTAGAAAACCCTTCTGTACACCCTACGAAACATTTCTAATTGCTTCCTTTTAAAGCCTGCTTCCTCATCCCTGTTTTCACTTTCATTACATACCCACTTTGGTGATGGAAAAGAAAAAATAAAAGCTGGAGAGTCCTCAGATGCTTAAAAGATTTTTAAAAATAATAATTGATCTGGGGGAAATCAGTGTTCCAAGGAGGACTTACCTAGATGGTAAATGATTTTGAAGTCCTATTGCCACTTAAATTCAGAAAGCAAGGAAAGGACTTCAAAAGGAATTGGATCAGGCTACGGATACGTGATCTCCATTTTGTGTGAGTTACACCAGCTGTATTTGTAAGAACAAAAAAATAGAACAGGTCTATAATACCTAGACTTTATTGTCTGAAAAACACGATTGGCCCTTTCATCTCTGTAGATTTATATTCAGCAATACTTTTCTTTAAGCTATGCAGAAAAGCAAATACATTATTAAATATTCAGCTCTGACATTAGCTTCACTGAAAGGGACGAATTTTTTATGTACTGTAATAGTTACAATCGCTCATTAGGGCTTTGGAAAGGAGAGCAGAGCTGCTCTTGATACTTCTTTTAAAATTTTGATCAGACAGTCTCTGCCATGTTGTGCAGCTCTGGATATTGGCTGTGAACATGCTCCTCTGGTCACTGCACAGGCATGATGGTTGCCTGAGAAAGCATGGCAGGATGATTCTCACAAACACTAAGCTTTAATCACCACTTGTGTTCCCACTGATTAGAGCAAAGTGTATGAAGCCTATTAGGCAGCAGCCCTTCAAGCAATTGCTTTTGATTCCAAACTGAGAAAACTTTCTAAAACCTGCCTTTAAAAGCAGGCCCATCTGACTCTGAACACTCTCCTCACGTCTTAAAAATGTCCCACTAGTTTCTTCCTTCTACGTGACTCTTGAGAGCTTTAAAGTCTGAGGAACATCAAAAAAAGTAGGTGTACAAGCTGTGTTTTTAGTGCTTGCCAACAATGCATCCCAAATCAGACTGTTATCTTTATTCCACATAAATGCAGGGTTAATTGGACAAAAAGAAGGAAAGAAAGTCTGTTAAAGACTGTCATATTAACAGAGGATTTACACAGCAGACCTAAGCCTTTAGGAATCACTTCCATCTATAAGGCCAGACATATATTCGTCTTCTAACTGCTTAAATCTCCTACATCACTGCCAGTCACACAGAGTCAGGTTTTGGTTTTACATTCACTGCAGGGACAGCTCAAAACGAAGACTGCCAACTTCAACTTCTTGTAGTCCTCCATCCAACTGGGCTGCACAAAATGTCCTCTCCTAAACAGCAGCCCTTGGCTCAGTGGAACATCACTGTTGGAAGCAGGAGAAATGAGGATGTCCTCTAGGGTTGGGTTTGGTGCTGACATGACACATCACAGTGACATGACACGTGCCAGTAGGCTTGGGGTGATGCCAGGACACAGGACCAGCCTTGGACTCCAAGGTCAGGAAAGCAACAGTGGGTCAAATAATAGAATGAGTTCTGAAAACAGACACACTGTTTTGCTCAATAACACTGTCTCCATCTTTTTCAAAAGATAAATAAAATAATACCTTCTGCTTATTTGATGGAGAGGTAAATGGTTGTTGCTGAATTATCTTGGATAAGCTGAATTGATTTGGATGCTTCAGGAAATGTTCTTGTAAAGCTGATCCATGCTGGCATATGGAGACCATGGAGTACTGCACATCAGCACTTTTCCTTATGGAAGATACTGCCTTATTTTGCTTACAAAACTGTGCACTCATGATATATATTTAAGCCATTAAGTAATAAAAAATAATACTGAAGTTTCACTGCATCTCATAATATATTACAAGGATAGCAATTCCTTAATGGCTTTACCTTAGTACTAATGAATAATTTGCCTATCAATAAAAATCCTATCCAAATAATGAGGCATCAATGAATTTTATATTTTTATTTTGATCTCTAGATCAAGAAAATCTCAGCTACCTGTAGGCCAGAACAGGACTGTATCTGAAGTAAAAATAACTGGTTTGTAATGAGACCTAGAAAACGTATGTCCAGACTCTGTTGCATGGTATCATTCTGGGTTGGTTTGGGGTTTTTTTCCCCAATGATCACCTTGAATTATTGTTTCTCTTCTGTAAAAAACTTCAGAAATACAAAACCTATCAAAACTTGGCCTGATTTTGACCTTGTGTGACAAAACACTTAAAGGCATTTCCAGGAACCCCTCTGCTCTGGAGACAGGCTGGGAGAGCTGGGGGTGTTCACCTGGAGAAGAGAAGGCTCCAGGGAGACTTGAGAGCCCCTTCCAGTACCTAAAGAGGCTCCAGGAGAGCTGGAGAGGGACCTGGGACAAGGGGTGGAGTTACAGGACACAAGGAATGGCCACAATCTGAAAAAGAGTAGGGATAGGTTGGATATAAAGAAGAAAATATTCCCTGTGAGGGTGGGCAGGCCCTGGCACAGGGTGCCCAGAGATGCTGTGGCTGCCCCATCCCTGGGAGTGTCCAAGGCCAGGTTGGACAGGACTTGGAGCAACCTGAACTAGTGGAAAGTGTTCCCAAGATGATCTTTAAGGTCTCTACCAACCCAAAACATTCCAAAACATACTTCTATAGAATGTGAGGTATCTTTTCAACATTTTCCTGTCTTGCATTGCCAAAGAAAATGACCACCTCCAGTGTGAAGGTTTTTCCTGTTGTTAAAGATTTGGTGCTTGTATAACAAAGTTCCTTGAACTTCTTATGTGGCATCACAGTTTGTGCATACAGAGACAAATGGAAGGCAAACACATTCTTAAATTCTTTAGTATTTTGTGGTACAAGGTAACATTTTTCCCTCTGTAGTCAAACACTGGCACTGATAGAATGTGTTCTCTATTGTTTACTATAAAAGGGAAAACATATTTAGAAAAGGTTCTGAAATGCCATCTTTCTGAGTGTAAGCACACATATAAAGTCAATACAAATCCAATACCCTGTTTTTTTGCAATTCAGTAATAATAATATTAAAACCATCTTTAAATGTCAAGGATGTTGGAAAAATTAAAGATAAAATTACAACAGCACTTCCTCCCCTGTGAAATAGTAATTCTTCCACTAATCCTGTAAACAAAAGCACTTATTTAATTGTGCTCATCTAGTCTAGAAGTACTTTATGACAAAGATGTCTCTGTAATAAGAATTAATTAAAATAAACCATCTGTTTGGGGAAAAAAAATCAAAATAAAAAGTATATATGGTAAACCCATAGGGTAAAAAGCTTTTCTCAGTAAAACCATTTGAATTTCATTTGAACAAGTTCTTGGTTTAGGGTTTCCTGTGGTATAGGGCTATAATAATGTGTACTGATACGGTCATTGAAAGTGCTGGACGTGCTGGTGGCCATATACTTGTTTATTTTAGATTTTAGGCCAAAAGTCAGCTCTAAGGAAAATAAAAGGCAAGAGTGCAAATGAACTCTGGGCATGAAGGAAGGGGGTTCCACTAAAGGACACCTCAAGTCACCTACCAGGAGCTCCAAGAAGGTCTGTTAGCAGCAGAGGGGATCTGCCCCTCCTGCTCCTGGCACTGAGCCTGCTAAAGCCCCAAACATGATAATGTGAACCCCAGCTCTGTTTGTGACTGAAGGCAAACATCAGTCTGGATAAAGGAAATTAAATTACCAAAATGAAAATTCAGATAGGTCAGAATTATCAGCCCAACCTCCATTAATATCAGAAAATACATGCTCCATTTTTTTTCCCCAGGTGAACATCCTCTCCCAATCAAAAGACCTGCTGTTAAACCTCTCCTTAACCTTTATGTTACATATCCATATGTATGTTGCATTTATATTTTATATATTGCCCTTCAGATAAAGGAAGTGCAGTCCCTGTTTGAATGAGGTTGAAACATAAATACCATGTTAAGTAGCAACACTGAAAGAATCTCACTGGGACCTGCATAAAGTCTTTTTTTTTCCATCAATTTATATTTACTTTGCATTTTTGCTGCAAAATAGTGACTGCTATTCTGCATTGGTTCATATATATTAGGGGAAGTCTGTTTCCTCTGCTATTTGCCCTTTCCTTCTGAGCTTCAAGCTGAAGGGAAATGAACAATATTTTTTTCAGCTAACCCTATCATGTCTTAGAATTTTGGATTTCTCTTTGTTTTCACAACTTTTGTAGTCTGCTACAATCATAGTTATCACAAATAAAAGTTACAAAATAACCAAATTTTTATCTCCAGCCCCCTCCCCCTATATTTTACAGTTATTTACAAAATAACCAAATTCTTATCACCCCCACTAAGCATACAGGTTAGATATGAAACACTTCTAACATTAAAACTAATTAATGCAGTGTTTCTGCATCTTTGGTGGCAACACTGTATTTTTACAGCATTTTCACCATCATGTTCTGAATGAACTTTGAAACTGATAATTTTTTTTTTTAATTATAGGGTATGATCACTACCAGCCCAATTATACATGAATATATAAAGGAAATATTATCTGTATTATTTATCTTGTATTAAAAAGAAGAACTCTACAGGATGCAGTTGGATCCACTGCCCCCTTTTCATTGCTGCCCATACTCTGGTGTTTGCTTTCCATCAGGCCTTTTCTGACAGACTCAACATGTTTGGTTTTCAGGCAGAATTTTGACAGAGGACAATATGAGTTCCATACATGGAGTAGCTGATTTGGGCTATAAGTGTATTGCTCACAAGGGGAAATTAATCATTACAAGGGAACACTCTACCATAATGTTCTCTCAGCTATAAAGCTGCTCTACTGGAGATAGGTTGGCATTTTCTAAGTCCTCATTAATACTAGTCAGAATGGAAATGCTTTTCAGGTTCTCCTATTTCATATATATTTATTCTGAAATTATGAAAAGTACCTTTGAAGCAGCAATTGTATGAAGTGAGTGACCAGAACAACTTAAATGGAGAAGTATCATCATTTTGATATATTACATTTCAAAACACCATACCTTGGGCAATACCTTACATGAGGATGTTACTGCACATTAATTTTGAGAATGTTAGGATCTGCCCACCACTATTTCAGCAGTAAATGCCATGGCAATAAAGAATAATCGCTGCAGTAGTCACACTATTACAGTTAGAGCTCTGTTGGAGTTTCCATTATAAGTTGTAAATGCTCTTTTTGAAGGATTTGCAACTTGGAGCTTTTGAATTCACATTGGGCTGCAACTTCACACGGGGAAGGATTAGTGTATATAATTGCTTAGGTTTTGTTTGATGTTTGGGTATACTGGCTGACAGAAAAACAGACCAGCTCCCTGAAATACCAGCCTGCTCTGCACACTGCTTTTTGCCCTAACTTTTTGATTACAGTGCAATTTTATACAAGGATAATTACACTGGAACAGCCTCTCATACAGCTCCAGTGTAAAGTGTCATACCAGTATAGCTGATTCCTTTAAATTTAATGGAATGAGCTATTTTTTATTTCATACTATTACATTCTTAATCCTAATTACAGGTCTTTTCCTACTGTATTTTAGCTGTGTTGGCTTCTACATCAGCAGGATTAAAGCAAAGCAAAACCTATGGAGAAAAGTCCTAAGATGCTTCATTTAATTGTTTACAGTAAGTGAGCAAACTGATACCTTTCCTCAAGTTGTTTCATCATAAAAAAAAATAAAACAATAAAATCAGTGCTTTTGTAGCTTCATGTTTTCATTGGTTTATTTATTTATATTTGGGAAGAACAGCTTTCATACTTTGACTTTTCTTCAGTTTCCATTCATAACCCTGTAGTCCTAAAGCTTTAAACCATTCTGCTAAGAATTACTTAGTGCCTTAACAGAGCTTCACCACTTTGAGTAATACATTAAATTGTTGGCTGCTTACAATCACACAGGGTCCTGGAATGTGAAGTATCATATTTGGCAACAAGGATCAGAATGCATTGGTAAAAATGAAAAAAAAAAAAAACGTAATAGCCCTGGGAAATCACAATTTGACTTAATGGTCAAACTGTTAATATTTCCAAGTAAAGTAAAAATCATTAGTAGAGGGTTTTCCTACAGAATTGCTGTGAAATGAAAAGGATTCAGACGTACACTGCAATTACAAATGAAAATCCCAGACATACCAACAAATAATAAGAAAAATGGCTGAAAAGGCTCTGACTTTTTGCAAATTGCATTAAAAATAGGAGAAGTGAAGTATCATTATTGTATGAACAAAACTGTAGCTTCAGTGCAAAGCTTGTCACATCTAATACAATCAACTATAAACCTCATGCAGGGAATCATGACCCTACATCTCTACTGCCACACTAGACTTCTCCCACCCAAAAGAACATAATTAATTAATTTGAGCTGGAGGATGTTCTCCAGCTTTGTAATTAATAACATGTACATTCACCACATTAACCTGCTGTAGCTGAAACAGTACGTAAAGTGATTAGTAAAGGTAAATTAAGGCTGATTTCCTTCCAAGTATAGGCTGATACCAGATGTAGTCAACTTTTAAAATATCAAAACCATGTCAAAACTTATTTATGGGCACGGAAACACAAAGAAATGCATAGACTGCCACTAGATATGTAGCATAGCTAGGTAAAAATTATTTAGAAAAAGAAAAAAACTATATTTTTATCTATTATACTGCATTTGGTATCTAATATGGCTGAAGTAGATCGTGAGATTTTCTATAGAATTTAATATAGTAAGTTTTATACACTTAGACCTGGCAAAAAAAAAAAAAAAAAAAAAAA
>VXBX01008464.1:1035259-1083294 GCA_013400415.1 Scytalopus superciliaris
ATCCCAGACCAAGAAATACCAGTGAATTTTGCTGAGACTTCAGGTGGGCCACAGTTTATTGGTTCATTACCTTTCCCATGTACAACAGCAGAGTGAGTGAATGGAAAGCTTGACATTTCTCAGCAAGGTTATAATTGCTTTTGCAAGAGTATTTGAAGACAGTGCCAATTTCCCTGTTGAACTCACTGGGAACAGGCATAGGGATCATCAGCCTTGAACTGGCAGGGAGATGAGCATCTTCTCTTTGCCTGAGAGACCTGACTCACAAATCCTTCTCACACATCCCCCAGGTTATATTAGTACATAGGCACGTACAAAGCTTTCACAGGCAAGCCTTCATTAAATTGCTTGTATAATTGAAAATTAAAAAAAAAAAAGAAAAGAAAAAGAGGTTTTAGGGACTAAAGTGCTAAGAAAAAGCCAAATCATGAGAAAGCTGAGAGAGCTACAAGATCCTATTCTGTTAATAAAAGTTACCAGATGAGTCTGCTTGGTACATTGCAGGAGTGCAGAAGAAAAATTGGTGTATTAGCAGTAGGGACTAGAAAGAAGACAAAAATAAGAAACAATCATTTTTACCCAGAGGTGAGAAAGTGTAGGGTGTATAAGATCATTTTATTGAGTTCCATTATTCTGACTAAAATATTAATTTGGGGACCTACAGTGCTAGAGAAGCATTGTGTTGGAAAATGCCTGTCTATTACTTTTCAAAGTTCATCCTCAAGGAGAAAACTGATTTTCTGTGCATCATTCTTGGAGAAATGAAGCTGCCTAAAGCATTTTACGTTCCCACCATTAACACCCCATATGCTGATACTGGCATGTGTTCAAACTGTCATTCTCTGTTGTGCATTCTGCTCACAGAAGAAAAATTATTAAAAATGCATTTAATATATTTTAGCCTCGACTGTATTTTAGCAGGTTTAATAAAAATTATGAGAAAGTTGCATAATGTCCCTAAAACTTAGCAAATATTCTGCTTAAGAACTGCTGTCCTACAGTATTTCCAGGATAGCTTTGTTTTGAAAATCAACCTGTAGTGTATGCAGTGTGTCATACTGTGTATACTGACCCAGCTGTGGGCATGGCTGGTTGTTCTGGTGCTCTTTTGGAAATATCTAAACATATCACAGCAAAAAGTTATGAACAGAAAAGACTTTTCACTTACAGGTCAAATAAAAAAAAAAAAAAAAGGATAAACTTTTTCCTTTTCTTTTCTTTCTTTTTTAATTCAGAACCCAAAATTTATTGTTTTGGTCCAACTCATTTAAAAGTTAGTCAATCTACTTAAAAAACTTCTGAAGATTTTTTTTTTTCAAAGAAGAAATTTTTCAACATTAAAGTGAATTTTGAAAGTGTTAAACATTTTTCTTCATATACTTCCTAATTCCCTTATTGCCATCCACACTGTTATCTGAATGCAGTCTACTGCCAATGTCCTTTCCTCCCCAAACACAGCTAGTCCTAAATTCATACCACAGAATTTTCTTCTCTCACGCTGTCACAGCTTACCCTATAACTATACATTGCATATGCACCATGTCTGTGTCTGTACATATAGGAAATCTACGACACCTTGAATAAGGTTTGAATGTGTCTGCTGTAACCAAAATCTAAAGATGTGATATTTAACTAAATGTTATAGTATTGAATTCCTACCTGGAGAAACAAAAAGGGAAGGACTTGTGCCAGCAGAGCTAGATGGGACAATTCCAAGGAAAGCAAAATTAGAGTGAGAGGTTCTGCCTCGAATTCCACTGAAAACACTGGGATATTCCAAAACATCTCTTCCTCTCTGCAAAGCAAGTGGTGCTTTAACAGTTTTTGTATTCCCCACTGGTGTGTTTTCCACATTGAGCTTCCAGTGATGAATTGCATTTCATTGGCCGAGTTATTTCACAAAGCAGAGCACCAAAGGAGGATTTCTGAGCAAGATGAGCACACATAAACAGTCTGCCTCCGTGGCACTTGTGTGTGAGCCTCTGCTCAGCGCTGTTTATGCACATTCTGTACGTGGCAATCCATCAATGAGTGTTACATATGAAGACTTCAAAACAGAAACAGCAGTGCACTGTTTACTGCAGATTCAAACTTTGGCAAATAAGCCCCACCAGGCATCTCTTGGAAAAGCTATCAGAATTACTTCTGTTTTCTTGCTCGAGATGAAAAGCCCCCTATTGGCTGCCAATATTTGTATATTTTTACATTCGGATTATCCATGCGGGATTCAGTAGGCAGAGTTGGTCCAGGAGAAATAACAGATTTGTGTGCCCAGAAACACTCATTTGGAGCACCGATAGCCTTTTTCTACCCTACTATGGGAACTTTCCTGGGAAATGAGGTCCTAAAAATGCTGTCAAGATTTCACAGGTATAATTCTGTCTGGAATGGTGAAAGCTATAAGGTTTGGAAAGGTCTGCATATCTGTATTCCATGATTTCAGAGGATCCAGTTGCATCCTGCTGTGTCTGAGACTACGTTCATTGTCTGCCTTTCACGGTGGCATTGCAGGGGCCTTCCAGCAAACCCTGCCTACATCACACCAGTACTGCTGTCTACCCTTAAATCAGCCCCGGGGAGGACAAGATGCTGCTGGAGATACAAGTGCCTTACACTAGCTTTAACTCTCAGCACTGCTCTGCTAAGCCATCTTGTGACAGACTGTGGGGCACAGACAGCGGGAAACTGGGGCTGAGTGGGAGGACAGTTAATGCTCCTCTGATCTCTCTTTGTGTCCCTGCTTCAGCCAAGTTTGCTTTTTCACAGCAGGGTGGATCGTGCTGGAGGCAGAGGCAGAGCAGCTCTCTCTGGCTCAAGTTGCTGAAAAGACTCGGGAGGGAAGTGGGAAAAAAATACCAATAAAAATCCAGCAGAAAAACTGAATTTTCATTCTGATTTGACGTTAATTAACTCTAGTCTTATAAGATTAGGCTACCTAGACAGGTGCATCAGAAAATTACCCCGTGCTCCTTTGAAGGATCAGGCCATCAAAGTCCTTGTTGTGAGGGACAGTCTTCCCTTATGCAAATTGTCACACTGGCTTTGAAAGGCCAGCTCATGCCAGTGAGAATTGATAGGTCTGGTCCTAAATTGGTATTCTCAGAATGCATTTGCCATGATTAAGATTTTCACGTTATCATTTGATCAATTGATTGATGCATACACACATATTTTCTCTCCCAAGAGAAAACACAATAATAAAGAATTACTGATGAATGAGTGATTACACATCCTTTTTTACATCAGGAATTTTTATCAAGTACTTAGAGATGAATATAAGCCAATGTAAGTAATAAACAATCTTCATAAAAGGTATGTTGCTGAAAATGCACTTAACTTATCAACACTATCATATCTAATTTTAGCAATGCTATTTAGATTATTATACATACTCTGGACAGTGTATTACGTTAGATAAGATTCTCAGAGAGACTTTTATAATAAATGGATGGCAGCAGAATTTCCATCTTAACATAAAGACTTATTGCTTGGCATTCAGATGGATTCTGTAATCCCAAGCTAATTGTTATACATCGAGTTACCACATTTAATCATTAATGCTGCAGGGAGGCAGACGTAAACAGATCATTGAAACTGGAATATGACTGGGGATTATTAACACTACTATCCATTTTATTTTTCTGGATGGGTCTTTCAGTGTTGGTACAGTGTATGCTATGCAAATAGAGTATTTTATTTCCATGCTGCTGCAGTACAAGATATAATCACAGAAACACAGGATGGTTCAGGTTGGAAGGGACCAAAGTGGCTCATCTGGTCCCACCTCCCTGCTCAAGGAGAGCCATCCCAGAGCACAAGGCACAGGATTGTGTCCTGAGGTTTCTGGAACTTGTTGGGCATCAGTTCCTGCCTGTCCCTCTTGTGCCACGGCTGGGCCCCCTGAGCAGAGCCTGGTCTGGGCTGTGCCCCCTCCCTGCAGGCACTGACACCCATGGGGAGGTCCCTCTCAGGGTGTGCTCTGGAGGCTGAACAGCCCCAGCTCCCTCAGCCTTTGCTGCTCCCAGAGATGCTCCAGCCCTTGGGCATCTCCGCAGGCTGTGCTGGCCCCGCTGCAGGAGCTCCCTGTGCCTGCTGTGCTGGGGAGCCTGAGCTGGACACAGCCCTGCAGATGTGCCTGCCAGGGCTGGGCAGAGGGGCAGAATCCCCTCCCCAACCTGCTTCTCCTGATGCCCCCAGGGTACCATTGCCCTCCTTGGCCCCAGGACACACTCCCAGCTCAGGGGACAGCTCATTGTCCCCCAGGTCCTTCTCCCAGAGCTCCATCCAGCAGGTCACCCCCANAACCTGCTTCTCCTGATGCCCCCCAGGGCACCATTGCCCTCCTTGGCCCCAGGACACACTCCCAGCTCAGGGGACAGCTCATTGTCCCCCAGGTCCTTCTCCCAGAGCTCCATCCAGCAGGTCACCCCCAGCCTGTGCTGGTGCCTGGGCTTGTTCCTCCCCAGGCACAGGATCTGCATTCGCCTTTGAAACTTCAGGCACTTCTTGCCTGCCCATCTCTCCATCCTCCAGAGGCCCTTCTGAAGGGCTGCACAGCCCTCAGGGGGATCGGCCACTCCTCCCAGATTTGTGCCTTCAGAATATCGTTTGTTGCATCATACTACCAGAGCCTGACATCACTTTGCATTCTGAAGATGAATGGAAGTTATTCCTTTGTTCTTTCTATAAAAGAATTATTTTTACATCCGTATTTTTACTGCATTTTTACATCACTTCAGTCACTTTCAAAAATTATAAGTATGAAAGTGCCCTTCCCTTGAAATTACAAAAATCCCACTCACCTACCTGGCTTGGTTTTTCATAGTTCTTGTTTTATGTCTTCATATGCCCAATGCTGTAGTGAATTGCAAGCTCTCTCTGCCTACAATTTACAAACAAAATTTATGCATCTAAAACTAGTCTGTCTTCCTGAGAGAGGTATCTGGAGAAACTGGGTTTATGGGAATGCCAGGTAGGGTATACGATTTCTATATTAATTAGTAATGACCACTGGCAACAGTCACTCAGGGAGCCTTTTTGCCTCAACATTGTCCTGCATCCCTGGTCCCTAAATCCTCCTGCAGCCCCCAAGGAAACCTGCTAATATCATACACAGCACCTGGAAGGAGTTTCTTTAAAAACTTAGCCCCAAACTCTGCTCACTTACATACTGCTGTGATTGCTATAACAGTCCTTCATTCCAGAGTAAATTTCTCCCAAGAGGCTTGGGTTTCTTCTGTATCCTGATGAAACTGAGCCTGAGAAAGGACCCAGGAATTAAGAGAAACATGAGTGAAGAGAACTTGTTGAGTTGGAAATGCATTTTCCATATCTATCTCTCAAATCAAGAGCTATGGCACCCTCATTCCAGCAATAATGCATTCAAACCTCATACACAAAGCATGAATTTCTTTTAAAGAATGAACATATTTAGTGAGCTGAATGAATAATATCAATTATCATTAGTACCATGAGTCTGAAGGAGGCAATCTGAGTTCTGTTACATTAACTCTGGCAACATAGAGCTGGTGAACATTTTTCTACATGTTTAAAATAAATCGGTAATGTTCATAGAATAAAAAAGGAAGGAAAACACAACGACCGTTTATGTTCTTGAAGTGTGATGAAGTTACTTATTTATGAATAACTGTTTAAGGAATTAATCCTATAAAACATTCCAGGGCAGATTTAGAAGAGCAGTTAGGTAGGTTCAGTTCTCACTGAACTCTGGGAAATATATGAGTTATTACCACAATTTTGTGTTAAATTTGTAGATAAATCCATTGTGTTTCTGCCTACTTTGCCCATATTTTCATTCACGAAAGCTCAGCTTGTTACAGCCTCCTTGGAGTTGATGACTGGTGAGGAGAGGCGTTGTGACCCCTCTGGGTGAAAGCACTTTTCTGTCCCCTGTCCGTGCTGGTCACAGCAGGAACAACAAGCCTGGTGCTCTGAGCTTGTGTCTCTGCTCGTCTGTCCCTTACAGGATTCATGTCACCTCTTCTTTCTGTGCCGGGTGGGACATAGACCTGTCTGGTCCCTTTATCTGTGCTAGCATCATAAACCTCTGAAACCATTTAAAAACTCCCTGGTTGTGGTGAATCTGCAGTTTTATGCCTCGATCACTATATACATGTGGCTGTAGGGCTGCCCATTTCATCTGGTGAAGTTTTTAGATGATTTACAGTTCCAGCTGATCTGAAGATTATTCCATTCAGCTTTGCACTTAGTTTTTTGTCACAACAGGGTAATTTGCCTCATACCTGTTCACTGGATTCAGGTGCTTGTTCAATATATTTATCTCACTTCAGCAGATTTGAGACACCTCACTCTGTTTTGAGGAAATACTTGGCTTTTCTTATAAATCTGTAATTTTCAGTTTGAAGAAACACTTGTACCTTCAGGGAGCATTGTATTCTCTTTTCCCAGTGCCTTTTAATTCTGTTTATTTTCTCAAGTACCAACAAAAATATGCTGTAGTACTGTAAAAGTCTCTTGTCAGATCCAAAGAATATATTTTTACCAAGCAAGAGCTTTAGTTTACCATAGAAATGCAATATGGTATAATTTATCTAATCTATGCTCAAAATCTCAGGAACATTATAGTAAAAGTTTCCCTTAGAAAAAGAAAAAAAAAAAAAAAGAAAACTAAAGTAGAATTGCAATAAACTGTTCTTCATACATTTGAACTCTGAGAAGCCTCTTTTAAATCACCTAATAAATCCAGGACCAACCATATCTTCATTTGCTCATTAGGTACTCAGTTTAAAAGAAGGGAAAAAATCAATACTGGTTCCTGTCTCATTTCTGAAGAATGGCACTGAGCCATTCGAGGTCTGGAATGCCTTCAAGTGAGTGACATGCTCAGATAAAGTTCAAAACCTCAATATCACCTCAGCTCATTTTGAACATCAGTCACAGGATTCTGATTTTTGATGGAATCAGAATTAAAGCAGAGGGAGAGAGGGAAGCACACACTGTGCTGACAGAAGAATGGATACAGTTTGGAGAAGGGAAAAATATTCTTGCCATTCTTTAGCAAAATTCTATCACAAAACAAAACCCGCGGTTGTTCTTAAAGTTCCTTTTTACTTCTATAGCTGTTTGGACAATACGATTATAGATATAAGGCAGATTGCACTTATATGAAATAGATAAGATCTATTAAGATGCAAATCAGCTTAAAAATGAAGTAAAGTTTTAGATATGGTATCGCACAATATTCTAAGGATTTATTTTTACTGCTT
This sequence comes from Scytalopus superciliaris, assembly GCA_013400415.1. NCBI lineage: Eukaryota > Metazoa > Chordata > Aves > Passeriformes > Rhinocryptidae > Scytalopus > Scytalopus superciliaris. Next base: position 1,042,507 of record VXBX01008464.1, read on the forward strand.
TCAAGTGCATGTATCTAAGAGTGCAGAGAAAGAAGGTAACTGCTTCTACAGAATCAGTGCTTTTTCAAACAGGGTCTGAAAAGTCCTATTATGGTGCCTCAGTTTAAAAAAATATATTGACAAACTGAAAGGGCATTCAGGACTGAGGCCTTGGGAAGGCTGATCAATGAGAAAAGGCTTAAATAAATAAATATGTATGGCTTATCTTAAAGGTGACTTACAAAACTCTGAATCACCTCACTGTTAAATCCTCTTCTTAGGATGATTCTGGCAGAGGATGTAGCTAAACCACACAAAGATACTTAAAGAAATTAAAAATTAATTACCCAAGTATATAACTATATACATTACGGAAGAATTTTTCTTGTCCAAACCGATCATAGAACTACAAACTTGTTGTAAACAAATCATGTAATAATATTATGTAGGTACATTTTTAGTGTAAATGATATGTACTGCATGATTTAACAGGATTTGTCGCATGTGATCTGACACAAATATCAAACACATGGACTTAATCATTGACTGGATACAGTGAGGGCCAAATTAGGACGCTGGCAGGCCCAGTGCTTCTGTATTGTAGAGTCTGACTGTTTTCCAGATGGGAAATAGGGGAAGGTTCTTACAGAGGACTTCAGAAGTCACTTCCTAAAATTGACCTGCCAATATTATTGTGACAAGGATGATATTTTACATTTCTTTTCTTCAGTGCTTTGGGATTTTTCACAGGAGAGGTCTGTATATTAAAATAACCTTTAACATATGTATTGTATCAGAGTATATTGTGTGCTAGCACTCGGGTCTTCAAATGTTCATGAGAGGCTTTATTCCAAGAGTTATGAGCTTTAGGACACCTTCAGAAACCTGTTCCTTTGTTTTCCCACTCATTTATAGCCACAATTCTCTCAGAAGGCAGCAGTCTAATTCCCTTCCCAGACAGCATCCAGTGGGGTCCCCAGCAAAGGAGCTTCCAAGCTTTGCTATTCCTTGGGGGGGGATTATAAGGACATGGTGCTCTATGGGCATGATATCACCCTTTTCTACAACCAACAGCACGATTTGGCATAACTTTACTATTGACAAAATGTATGGAGGGGCTGGCAGGTGATGTATTGGGGTAAACTGACTCAAACTACGCCCTCCCCGCCCAGACTTTCAAAAACTGGAGCTCGGATTTACTCTGCCTATGCTCACTGCACTTTTTTTCCTATAAATTTCTTTGTTGTCTGCAGAATTTGCTTTCTGCTGCAAATGAACCCTTGGGGAAAGAAACAGCATTTTCTATACATACAGCTTTGACTAATGCCACCTTTGGTCCCAAATTCTAACTTGTCACCACCCCGTCTGCTAATGCAGGTGCTCAGCAGACAGACATATGATGCCTCTTAGAGAGGATTAAAATGCCTATCTCTGAGAGACAAAAAGGGAATACTTTAATGTTTAATATTAAATCATTCTCCTAACTGGAGCAAAGCTATAAAAACAACAATAATAACAGACTCCTAGAGGAGCTGAGATTCAGTCTTTATCTGACAGAGGAGAATATGCAATTATAAAGCTATCAAAGCTTTGAAACTATAAATATAATTAAGAATAAAGATATGCAGAGAAAAATAGTGATGTAAACTCTTCACAGCTTTTAAATGACTGGATAGTGTTCTAATATCATAGAATAACATGAAAGAAAATACTCTGTCATGGTAATATATAATCCCACAACTCCCAGTTTGCATCCAAGAGCATCCAGAATCTCAGATGTTTCACCTCTGTTGTGCATCTCTCTCTCTCTAGTCAACATCCATCTAGGGAGACTTCACTAAGATTCACACAGAATTTTAACACCCGTGTTTGCAACAGGGGCTCAGACTGTAGGGCTGAGAAAAGGAGCATTTGTAAGGCTGATGTAAGGAGGTACAGCCAGAAATCCTCTCTCTCAGCAGTCTGATGTGCTATTAGTAAGTCACAAGGTAAAGCATATTAGGAGGTGAAAAATGTTGCTGTGAAATTTGTAAAAGCAATTCTATGAAAATAATGAATTTATCTAAAGTTGCACTGTTACATCAGTCCTAAGGACACGGGACAGCAGGATGGGAGAAGGCCAGCATAAATTAGCTGATGTTGTTTTATTTATCAGGGAGCGTTACCTTTTTTTTCCTCCCTTCTCTCCCTTTCACAGAATTCTGTTAATTCCTTTCAGGTACAGCCTTTCTTCAGTGTCAATTCACGTTCTCTTAAGTGCTGTGACACTGAATCAAGTCACTTTTCTCCAGCCATCCCTTTATTCTTCCCACAATAGTGTATCCTGCACTGCAATGCAGTAAAGTCTTGATCTCCTGCTTTGCAATCTTTCCAGATCCCTAATGACTGAGCCTTTGTTTTCCATGTCATTTCCAGGGCCCTGTGCCTTCAGGATTAAATCCTGGAGTTCCTTTCCTTATCAATTCCTTGATTTGTTCTCCTCTTCCCTAATTTAACAGAGGTATTGGTACTTGTTGGTTTACATTAAATAGTGACATTTTCTTATTTTTTTCTTCTCTATGTTTATTACTTTTACCATTTATATCACCTCTTTTCAGTCTGCTTCTGTCAGTATCCTGTGCTTTAACAAACATTACTGAACAACAAAAATGATAAAAAATGGTGCCCTGCTCTGTTTATCCATTACTTTTACACTCTCATCACTTGCTTTTGTTATTGATGTTCCAATTATTCTTTTCCTTTTCCAACACAGTGATAATTCATTCTTTTCTTTTTCTAATTTTCTTTCCTTCTGAGATTTTATTTTCTATTAAACAGTCTCCCTCCCTCACTATCTTCTTTTTAAAACTTTACAAAATAATTCTTTAAAATTTTTCTCTCTAGGAGTTGTGATATCCACATGTAAAAATAATCATTTCCTTTATAGGCTGCTACAATCTCACTTCATTGTACCCAACATTCAGGCTTTCTGGATTTTTTTCTCAGAACTTCAGACCTGATGCTTTTGGCTTCATGTAAAAGAGGCAGATATATTTTATTCTATTTCCAATAGGTTCAAGTGTATTTAAAATCATCAGCTATGACTTGGATTCTGTCTTTTGGAATCTTTTGGAACCATTTAAAGCCTTGCTGGTTTTAAATTCCAAAGGGAGTGTCTTGCAAATGTTAGATATGAGACTTTCAAATAGCACTGCTGTTTCTCAGCATGACAAAGCACCTCTCCGTTTTTCAGGAAAAATTTATGACCAGTTGTGGTCATGGCTCCTTTCTGTTGAATATTAAACCCGTGTCTCACCATAAACTGGACTTCTCACACTGATAATGTAAAAGGGATAGTTTTAGGATACCAGCCTCCTGTCTGAGGCCTGCGCCATCCTGGGATGACTGTCCTGTTGTCACAAATCAGCAGTGTCAACTTGCTCATCTCCATTCCACACTGAATGGAAAGTGAGTAAAGCATTGCTGGGAAATGTTTTGGAAACCTGAGCATGTTAGGATAAAATATTATTTTTTTTCCCCCCCATTTCAGCTAAAGTCACCTGTTCAGCTCAACTCAGAACCTTGGAAAGCAATTAAAAAACAAAGACCCTTCAGCCAGATATAGGCTCAGGTGGGCAGGCATTTTTAAGTATTTCACTATCTGACCCATAGGAAAAGAAATCAGTTGATTCCTGAGAATGCTCCTATGGAAAACCTTTGTTCTTATTGGCAGAAATTGCCATGGAAAAGACATTTGTGCTATAGTAGCCAAATAGCTATGCAATTTGGATGAGAAAGTTATTTTTGGGGTGGTATTTTGGATGTATTTGGCATTTAGGTGGGATATATATAAGATGTGCTTAAGATGTGAAACTGATTCCTGGAAACATGACCTGGTATGAGATCTTAGTTCTCATGGATTTGGGGATACAAGACTTTGAGATGGTAGAATTTTAGTAAGTCCAAAAGAAAATCTATATACAAAGAAGTAGTGAAAAACTTATCCTTAATTATTCATATCAGCTAATTTTATGGGCTCCCTTCTATGATTTTCACTGCCAGGCTCACAAGGCATCACACAATACCTGTTCTTTGTGCATGAAGTAATTCCATAGATACCAGAAACTTTTTGAAAACCAAACATGATTATAATCTTGGCTCATGCTGCAAACACAAGTGTATTTCTCTAATTATTTGAAGTTGTCAGGAAGCATTCCTTGGTTTATTTTAATAGCCTTCTTGGTATACAATATTGGATATACAGACAGCAATACAAGTACCAGGGTTTATGAATACCAGTTGGTTAAATAACACTTTTACTGAACAAAAATAGAGGGAAATTATTTATTTTGCCAGCTCTCCATATGAGAGCAGTTGATTAGCAGCTGAATGGATGGTATGAGAGTTTGCCACATTCAAAAACTTCAGGGATTCTAGGAAAGAAGCAGATTACTATTTTCATGGAAGAAAAAACAACAGAGGGAGAGGAAGAATCAAGATCATTTTATGGCAAAGGTTTTCACTTTTCTTGTATGTAGGACAGAACACCTGGTCCAACTCCCCTTCCTCCTTCACACTTCAAACAATACTTTTCAAGGAAAATGCTGGTTCAAAATGGTACCAAATGCACTTTTTCAGTAAAATTCCACCTGACAAGGTTTCAGAAGGGCAACAGCAAGCTGTCAGTAAAAGGATAGGACAATTAGGTGGAAATGCTACTTCATGTCAGCTTCTGGTAGAACTAATGACATTTTGCACTTAAAAAAGATGCAGCTGAATTCTGAGTGACACTGGCTGTGGATACAATCTGGCATCACTCCACAGACTTCAGAAGAGCTACAGCACCTAAATCCAGCAGGCAACGAGGCAACTGGTCATAAATTGTCCATGAGATTTTTTTTCATAGCTTTAAAAGAAAAGCTGCTTGGGCTAATATTTAGTCAAGGTCTGTGTGAGGGCAGTGTTAGAAATTCAGTTCAGCTCTTGCTAGCACTCAGACTTAGGGCTTTGATCAGGCTTATGGTTAAAGTGCCTGCAAATCAGTTGTGATTTTCCTGGGAAGAGCATTAAATACAAAAAGTAAAACAATAGTTGGGTCTAAAGTTGCAGACCAGAAATCCATGACTTAAATCACAGAAACCTGAACTTCAGGGGGATCTTCATGTTTAACCTTGAAGCTTTATAGTCACCTCTGAATAAGCCCCCAAATGACATTACTTGTGACAAAGCTTATGGCTCAGCTCAGTTGAGATCCATAGTCTGGATACTACTCCATATTTCTTCCTTCCCCAGGACATTTTCTTTTTAACTTGCTTATGATTCCAAAAATGGAAACTGCTTCTACTCAGTGTCTTTTCCCCTGAAAACCTGGCTGCTGTTGCCCAAGCCGCTGACTTCTTTTTCTAGCATACATTAGTTTAATTATTAGCCTGTTTAGCCTAAGTATGATCCCTGGCTGGAGGGTTGGGGAGTTCTTTCAGCTCAGAGTTAAAGTACTCATTTGGAAGTAGGTCTGTACTTACCTTCCTCCTCTATAGAAAATATAACTGAATTTTATATTCTACAGAAATTGCATTCAAAAACAGAAAGGAGAAACAGGCCTTGGAGCAGGGACCAAACATAATGAGCACCTTGAACACTGAACTGCCGAGTTATCCATCCTTTCTGACCTTGTGAGTTTGGAGCTTTTTTTCTGCACAAAGGTACAGCTCTAAGAGAACAGCAACATTCCCCACCTCCTGAGTAGCCTTGTTTCTTGCAAGCCTTGTGTTTTGGGTACTCATCTGGAAGATAAAAGGTTAGGTTTGAAGTTCATACAAGAGGGAATTGAATCTGTGCTTGCCTTTTACGGGGCAAGCATTCTTACCAGTTGGCTATTGTACAGAAAAGAAAGACTCGGTATCTCGTTCTTCAGCTGTGTTTTAAAAGAAAAATAGGAATATTGCTCAAAGGGACTGTGCTCCTGCTTTCAGCAAAGGGTGCTTGCCAAAGATCTGAAGTTCTTGGAGAGGACTAAGACCCAGAGTAGATTAATATTTAGTCGTTTAACTTGCTGATGGGTACCTGTTAATTGACTGAAGGAGGAGTCCTGTTCAGCTTGTTGGCTACTTCAGTTCCAGTGTGCAAGAACTAACCCACCCTTAGGCTGCACAGAGAACCTGATGGAGAAGGGAGGACCCTCTTCCATAATAGAAGATTCTGGATTCCACTCTGTGGACCAGAAGCTTGGAGAAGAGCCACTGCAGCACCAAGCCCCCAGACCCCAGGCTGTCACTGCTTATGTTGATGAGAGCACAGTTCAGAGCTGGGACTTTCTGCATTTCTTGATCGGTTTTGTTTGGTTTGTGCTTTTTTGTTGTTGTTTTGGTTTTTATAGACCTTGCAATATAATTGTAAAATTATTTTTCTTTCTTAAAATGATACGATTTAGGCTTACAAAAGAGAAAATGTGTTCATTTGCTGCAGCTCAACATATGTAAGACCCACAAAACTTTAGTGTAAAAACTCCTGACTATATCCAGACATGTGGGAAATGGTATAGGCACCTATGAGACAGTACCAAGAGCTATTTTCTTAGAAAATGTGACATGGTATGTTTACTAAAAAGCACGTCCACCTCATGAACAATCCAGGTAGTTTTGACCCTTTCAAAATTTCCTGTAATGATGAAAAAATGCCACTTTTTTTTTGGCTACTTTGTTTTGGTATGTGATCCTTAGATAACAGAGAAGCATAGCAACACAGGGAATATTAACTACTGATGGCACTGATGACATAAATAGGCAAATACCTGACTTATTCATTTATTTTTCAGTATTTTTTCTATTCTAAGGTATCCAAACAAATGCAAATGTTTTCAGCAGTTCTGAAATAGAGCAAAGAGATAATATGAAGTATTGACTATGGGCCGAAGAGTTGAAAAATACTTCTGATACTTCTTTTAACTACAGGAAAGGTTCAGATTATGCTATCAGATTGAAACAGATCTTATTTGGACAACCAAGAAGAATTGACAGCTAAAATGAATGTTTGGATTAAGTGAAGAAGCTTCATACTTTATTATGGCATAAAGGAGATAGACTGTATTTGTGAGTGGCTGAGATTTATGGTCCCAGAGAAAGAAGAAAAAATGCTTACTCAGTTTCCCCAGAATCTTAAAATAGAAATACAAATATACTTGCAAGATGGAACTTTTCTTTTGCTTTAAGTCTTCCCAAAATAAAAAAATAAAATAAAAAAAAAATACTGAAAAAAGTGTCTTTCTTGCAATGAGGATCACACTATGCAAAAATACCTGAACTCCCAGCTCAGACATAGACTCTTGGTAGTTTCCACAAAATCCCGGCCAGACTTTGTAATACATAAGCATCAGTTCCAAGAGAACATCAGAAAAGCAAAAGCTTTATGTGCTGTTCTAGAATCCAGGAAAAAATGCATAGCCTTAGGCATTGTATTTAAATGAGCCTTCCAAGATCCTCATGAATGTTAGCTCAGACACAGCTTATCTACCAGGGGGAAACCAGAGATTCAGTTTCTCTGCCAACTTTCTTAATAAACATGAGCCACTGGCATTGTCCAAAATAGAGCAGATAAGCAGAAGTTGCACATCCCACTCATTACTATGCTATATTAAAGCTTAGCACAGTTGAGGGAACATTTCAGAAGTTATTTACAGTGATGTGAACAATTTAGTTTATAAACAAATGAGCAGTAAATGTCCTTAACCAGGAGACTTAAAAAAAAAAAAAAAAAAAAAAAGAAGGTTATTTTTTTACAAAAAAAAGTCAAAGCACATTTATTTCAAACATTGATTATCAAAGAAATGCTAGTTCTTTGGATGTGTTCAGTAGGGTTATTTGTTTGTGTATTAATTAGCTAGTGCTCTGTGTGAAAGGCTGCTGCTCTCAGATGATACAAGACCTGACCAGTATTCCAGTCGATGTGGGCTCCTGAAAGCACTTGAAAGCAATAGAAATGCTGAAATTTCCTTGGTTTTTACCCTTTTCACAGCACCAGTTAACATCATTCTCAGCTTGTGGCAGCACAGAGTTATCAGTATTCATTGCAATCCTCTAAAGCAACATTTTTAACATTAAAACTCAGACTACAGATCTTTGATAGAGCCTCAGAACTTAAAGGTGCTGATGGGTTCCCCATCCAAGTGCCTGGGCTTTGTGATCTTAGTGGAGATGTGCAGTCAGACCTACCACAAGGTCCCACCTCCTCCCCACTGACACCAACAGGGACAGGGGCACCACCAGGACCCCTCAGGAGGGGTTCAGAAACATTTTTCTTAGTGGCAACTGCTGTAAACTCCAAGGCCTTTGGGATCACGTGCAGAGTGCCTTTCATATCCCATGTGTCTGGGAAACACCTGTGTAACCTGTGAACCTCGTCTTTAGGTCTGTTATACCTCCAAGATCACCTTTCACAGAACCACAGAATAATTGGGCTTGGGAAAGATCTCCAAGATCATTAAGTCCAACCTTAGGCTGAACATCCCCATCTCCTCTCTGGGCAGCCTAAAAAGAAGTCTCAGGGCTGGGAGGCCCTGCTTAGCCTGCAGAGGGTAATGAGGCCCTTTCCCCTAATGATCCACAGCCTGTACTCCCACCACATGGATATATTTCAGAAGTGACACACATTTTGAACCTCTCTTTATTAGCTTTAATTAGCATGATTGCCTGTGCAGCTATGCTAATGGCACAAATATATAACCTGCAAGTAGTTTTCCTCTTAGAGCCAGAAACTTCCCTAAACATCATAATTTTAAAAAACCTGTTATGTGGCACATCATCCTCATGGGTCTCTTGCAACTCAGAATATTCTGTGCTTCTGTGATCAGCTCAGGATTTGCACCCCTCACAATCCATGAGAGATATTACCAACCCTGTCATTTCCTATATAGCTTGAAGAAGTGTGTATAGATGTGCATTTTCAAATATATTATTTTTTCTTATCCATGAAAACTTCCACGAAAACAACACTTCTTTGATTTATATGTTTATACACATCAAAACAAACCAGCAGTGTTTATTTTTGCCCAGAAAGCTGAGTGGGTAGAGTTTTAGGAGGCAGTTATTTAGCAGACCTGAAACACCTTGATGTAATACTAAGAAAGTGATATATTTTGGCAGCAAAGCGTATTTGTGACTTTGTGAAAACCCTGAAAATAGTAACAGAAAGAATACTATTTTTCTGCTCTTTACTCCTATGGAGTCTCTTAATTTTTCATGTAAAATGTATTTGACTTCTTTAAAGCCATCAAGCTATTTATTCTTCTTAGAGAGGACTCCAATACGAATCCTCTGATCACTGCTAATTCTATTTTTTTTCCTAAATGAGAAAACAAATGACAAAAGGAAATGAGACAAATCTGAAATTTTGTGAAAATCCAATAGGCATTACTATTTTCTTATTTCTTGGCTTCGCTGGATATCTATTTCATCTACCCACTAATCTAACTTTCTTTACATTTTGTTTTTACTTAAATAAACATTAAACATACTTGCCTACAGTAAGCTCTCTTGTTTTATTCTCTTTGCTCTCCTTTCCTGTACAATAAACCCATTAAATTTTAATACTTTATTTTCTGAGTTTCTCTTTTGTTATTTGATTCTTAATGAATTCTCTCTTAAGCTTACAATATCAATGCTTATTTATTATGGATGTATTGTACAGAAACATTTTTACTGTGATTTGATTTTTCATCAGAAGACCTTGAAGTTCACTTTATATAGAAGAAATGGCAAAAAAAAATCCTTGGGAAATAATCCACGCAAAATAAATATAGATAATTCAGGAGAGGGAAGGAAACCCAAAACAAAAGCAAAAAAAACCCAAAGAACAACAATGGCAGTAAAGTGGGAAAATATTGTTGTAAATAAAAGAAATCTATTGTAAAGGACAATTTACATTAAACCAGGCATTCTTATATTTTCTCCTGTTGGATTCCAAGACAAGTTGTTTAGATTTTTTTTAAGCCAAAGTTTTGGATGACTTTTCATGGAGATTGTGTCAATCAGAAGAAATTTTCTACATTTATAGTTACACCAATAAACCAGATGTGATGTCTTGGTCAGAGGGACTACACAGCACCACCCCAGTGTCTGTTCCATTTATATTCAGTTAGGAATGTAATTAATAAGAAATATAAGGAGCAATAGGCAGTGACCTCTACCTGTTCAGGAAACAAGGTAAGTGTTTTGAGGCACAGCTGAGTAAGTCAAAACTCTATAGTGTTCCTTTGGTGCCTGGTCTCACTAACCCTGCTCTTTTCCCATGTTTTCTGGCTGTGTGTGGCAAAGTGGGTATGAAAGGAGATGCAATTTTCCTCCTAGTGACCAGCTGGGTATTTTGATCCAAAGATTATATTTTGGGAAAGTTTAATGTTGATTTACTTTGAAGCTACTGTAATTGTTGCAAAATGATACATATGAAATACAACAGTGATTCCAGGTGCTACCTGGCAGAAAGAGTTTCTTAAATAACTATTTACTCCTGGTTTTCAAATGGCATTGCTTTGCTTTATCCAAGCAACAATTCCAGCCCAGGCAGTGTAAGTTTGAGTTTATATGATCTTGGACAAGTTGCTTAGCTATTCTTAGCTTCTGTAGTTTCCCAGCTAACTGTGGGATTGTCAGGATGAATTCATTGATTAGGATCACTAAAAGGAGGCCATATACTTGGATTTTAGGCAGATTTATGGGCTACAGCAGTTTCAGAAGGAATGGTAAAGTTAAAAGATGTCAGCAGTGTTTCATGGCATAACTGGACCATGAAATAAATGCAGTGAATAAAGAAAGAGTTTGAAAACACTTGAAGAAACCTAAAATTTTAAACCAGAAACTTACTTACTGTTTTATAGGGACATATGACTAGAGGTTTTCATAGAATCATGGAATATTTGAGGTTGGAAGGGACCTTAGGAATCATCCAGTTCCACCCCCTGCCATAGGCAAGGACACCTTCCACTATCCCAAGTTGCTCCAAGCCCCATCCAACCTGGCCTTGGGCACTTTCAGGGATGGGGCAGCCACAGCTTCTTTTAACTGCACTTAATAAATCACCCAGATTCCTCTCTATTATCCCATCCTCCACTGCCCCTCTTCCACAACTGTGAGTATAACTTGAAAACTTCCTGTAGGTTTTCTGAATAACAGGGCAAAACAAACCCATGTTATAAGTAATTAATACAATGATTTTTAGTTTTGGGGTTTTTTTTGTTTTTTTTTTTTTTAATACCAGTATGAATAACCCCTTTCCTGATTTTGTGAAACAGTATTTGGTATTTCAGAGATGCTCTGATGGAAACAAACCTTCTATTTCTTTCTTGCTAGTAATCAGGAAAGCATAGATGTATTCATTTGGCAAAGCTGTTGTTTTATCTGGAATGGATTCAAATTCTCCCAAGTATCAGCCTGAGCTCTGGATGCAAACGGATGTGGAAAGCTCAAGAGAGAACTCAGCTGGAAGTGCTCCATCCCCTTTGTAGCTCCAGGTAGAAATTCACCCCGGGTCACAGTCACACCTTGCTCAGAACACAAAGCCTGCACATCTGTGCCATTCATGCCCCTTCACTAGCCTGCCACTGGATTTTCTGTTTACAACACTTCCACATGAGAGGAATTCCGTTTGGATTTGAGTATCTGTTTGACAACCCAGCTAAGCACTAGCCAATAATTAGTGTGAGTAATTTTACCAGTGAAGCAGGAGATAGCTGTGCATCCTTTGAATCTTATTTATAACACACAATTTGTGTTCTTTGTACTCACTCTGGAGAGTCAGGATAAAAATTGGGTTATTTATGCAAACCTGCCCTGAAGGAAGACTATTTGAAGAGACTGTTCCATTCCTCTGTCTCAGCAGTCATTCTTTGTCACTTCTCCTTAATTTCTGGGATTTAATTTTAGCCAATCCAGTCTAGATATGAGAGAGACAAGAATCTGGATTGAGCAAAAATAAGTCTTTTTCCAAACTTAGGTTTCTCTTGCATTTGAATTTTGTTGTCTCTCAAAAAGGCCTCTCAATGTACACCCTTGTGTGAAATTTCATATAAAGGCTGAGATACTTCTGTGTAAATGTGTAAGATTGTTCTGTTGCTCAAGTGTGATCTTTCACATTTAATGTGCATCTTGTTTTCTCATGAAGGCAACTGAGAGGGAAGAAAGGATGGCCTGGAAATTAAAGAACTGGTTTGAAACTTGAGTGAGCTGAGCATTAATCTCAGCCTGGCTAAAACTTTCTTTGTAGCTGGAAGTCACATCGGGGCTGCTGTGCCACAACTGCAGGTTTGTCACCTGCTCTTGTTCTTACCTCCCTGTGACTCACAGGATAAATTTTAGCTGGCATTTTCCAGCTGCCTTTGCAAACCTTTTGTGCCAAATTGTGCTTTCAATAAAAGCCTTCCCATGCCATAACTTCTCACTCATACATACAAACACCTACTCTTGCTGCAGATTTTTACAGTGATAGAGTCAATTAAGTAATAAATTATCAAAATTATTCTTCATGCCTTGTGAGCACTAGTAAAGACCTGCTCCTTTCAGAATCTGCTCTTTGGTAATGCCAGAGTATGGAATTCAGCACCTGTGTAGGCTGACATTTTATACAATTTACATCCAGTTGCTGAAAATGTTTCTTACCTCTTGGGTAAACATTATCAGGAATATACCGTGTTTTTCCTGCAGACAGGGTCATTGATGAGAAATGAACAGAAATGCTGTCAGCCCTGAATCCATGTAACAGTTTTGACTAGTTGTTTTATAACATGCTGCTTTGCCACACAACAAGACAACTCCTTTGCCAAATAGGAGAGAGCGTAACAGTTGTTACCTTTCAACAACTCTTCATTTCTGATCAAAAGATAAGGAGGTAATTTTTTGAAATCTGTTAATCCGAAGAAGCTTAGCTGCTAATAGTTCCCAGAATCCTTTCGATGCGTATGCCATGTTCAGTCTTTGCAATGATCAAAAGTGAGGGAACTCTGCTGATCAAAAATAAAGGAACATGTTATTTTGACACTTCGAGATAAACTTTGCTTTCCGTGCTGATGAGAATTCAGAAATTGTACAACACCCTACAACAATTCAGAAAGTCTGTTAAGGAATGCAAATCTTCCACCTTGTAAAACATCCATGGGGAGAGAGGACTTGGCATTCTCCTTCAGGAGGAGAATAGGATTTCAGTGCTGGATATTATGTATAGCCAGACAGTGCATAAGAAAAATATTGAATGTTTACACTTAATAGGAAAAAGATAGAAATGTGAATCTTGCCTCTGGTAAATAACAGCTCTTGACAGAATAAATTTCCCAGTCACAGGCAGAGTCCATGTTTGCCTTTTAAATTTTTGGTGGGCAGTGAGGTAGGTTGAAATAATCACTGCAGAATGGCTACATGTTTGCAGAAAAGAGGATTTCTCCTCAGCCACTTCAAGAAGAGTTGTATGTCTATGCCTGCTGTAGTTGGAATTTACTTAGTGCTGCATAAGCCAAAGACATCCTTAGTAACACCTCTGCTCACACACGACTTTGCAGGAAGGTTTTTCTGCTCATACCTCCACAGCCCTACCACAAATGCCACTCTGCACATGGCCCTGTTCATACACAACATAGTGGATATTAAATTCATTTTTTTTAATTCCCACAAACCTATTAGAAATATCTGACAGAAAATGCCTGTGTGAAAAAGGCCTGTGACATTCCAGGAATATGAGGAAACTGGCCCTGACCTTTCCCTTTGCATTGGTCGATCAAGGTGAAGAGCAGCTCCATTAATATCAGATCTCCCACATATACTAACTGTGTATGATCCTATGGAGCTTCTCTACTAAAAGACCAGTTAATATGGTCAAATTTCTGAAGTTAGCCTGGCACAAGCAGATATTGTTTTCTATTCACCTTTGGATTTATTTATCTGTCTTGGAGGAGAGAATAAAGGTCCCTCACATGATGATTACTATCAGGGCTTGGTGGTGGACCTTTAGCTTCTAATCACTGGAGGGGATTCTTCTTGTTTGTTCTGATAGATATATGGATCTGACAGAGCACAAAAAAGGTTTTTTCCTTTTTAGTGTTTTTTTTTTTCCAGATCAGCAAGTAGAACTGGTAAATGTTTGTGTCAGAGTTTGTATTTCTAGGAAACTGCATGTGTGGGCTGACCAGAGCTGTTCATGAAATTACAGTCATTTCATACATCCATTTCTGAAAATATTTTTAAAAAATCACTTATGCTCTCTTCTTTATGTTTGATTCATCTATCACTTACTTCATCATGGAAACTCTTCTAAATTAAACTGTCCTCATTTCTGCTCTTAGGAACTGCTGTAGTGGATATTTTGCTAACATCCAGCAGAGCTACACTCAGGAGTAACTGCAGAGCTGTGTGTAATTTTGCCACTAGTAGCTCAGCACTATCATGTTCTCTCCTGCCTCTTGTCCCTCTGCTCTTTCCAATCCTGTAATCACATTCTCTTGATTTTCAGCTCTGTGTGCCTGCAACTATCCTTCTGATCTCATATGCAGGCACCCTCTCTCTTCCTTTGAATTCCTCGCTGAAACATTTCTTCAGACAATTATTTCTACCCTTTATTTATAATCAGTGATCTCTCCTGAACTGTTGCCTCTTGTCTTGTCTTGTTTTTATCTCTTATCGGATTATAAGATCTTTGAGTAAGGGAATATGTCTTGCTATGTCTTTGTAAAACGCTTTATAAACTTACAGTGACAGCCACGATAATTCATGGTGTATTTCCACTCAGATCAAGGAATCACTGCTTACCGATTCTGGGCAGCACACACTCCCATGGGCTAGTGAATTCAGGTTTATCAGGACAGCAGACTATCCTAATAATTAAAATCTGCTATTGTGATCATCAGAAATGGTGTGGCTCCTCCCTGCATTAATTCACTGATGTTCCTCCTGACCTGAATACGTCTGTCAGAGGCTGATTCAACAGGGTGGTGCTGGGGAAAAGAAGACAAGAAGAAAGAGAGGAGGCTACTGCCTTTGCATGATTGTTAAACTTGCCTTTTCTTTCCTTTTTTTCCCCTGCTTTTTCATTGTACTTGAAAAATAATTCCTGTCAGATGTTTGAAAGGCAAGGCTGGAGCTCTTGCCTTCCATCTCCAGCTCCGTGGCGAGGGAGCCGCATGGAAGCAACGAGAACTTCCTCCTAAGGCATCATTTTCTTTACAAAAATGCAGAAAGGCCAATTGTTCTCTGGGAATGAAAGGTTGAAGAGATATCCTGCTGTACAGTTTTAATGACTGTATATGCTGCTTGGTTTATACTATTTATCAGAAATTCCAACCTCATGCAAAGACATTTCTGTGCCTTGCCAAAGCACATTCAAGTCGCAGTTTCACTACAGTTCCAAAGAGGGAGGCTAATAAATTACAATAAAACATTATATTGTACCTCCAAGTTGTCAGTGACTGAATGTTTAAATTGCAGTAACTAGCAAGTGATATTTTTCTCAGTGGAAAACAATGGAATTTTTCTCCCCAGTATTGCAGTACGAGGTTTATAGCAAATCACGGGATACATTCAGTACTATAAATATAATCTGCTAGTAATACATATTACAGTCCTCATTAAACTTTTAAGAATAGCTACAATATTTGCTGTGGAAACAGCTCTCTGCCCTCTACCAGTTTCATCTTATATCCATCAGCAGAAAACTGAGCTGACTCTCTTCATAAAATGACTTTACGCCTTCCCCTCTCCCTCCCTTGTCACCGTCCTTAGTTTGTTATTCAGAAATAGAGCTGGGTCACTAATTTAAGAAACTCTGCATGTATTACTGATTTGCAAAAGGCTTTGTAAAGTGCAGTAGAGACAAGGGTACCTTCTCAGTCACATTTGGCCCAATGGAAGCTCATATCAAGTATTTCCTTGCAAACCCATTAGTAGTGATTTGCAATAGTCCAATTTAGAGGTCACTTAAGCATGAAAACAGTGTACAAGAAAATGTATAATGAAACAATATCAGTAATAGCATATTTAAATGAACAATATCAGTAATAGCATACTTTAAATGTTTCATTAAGTCTGAATTGTTCTATTGTAGCACTGCTGTGAAATAGCTGCTACTCTCTCTAAGATTTCTTTTATATCCATATTATTGAGGCACAGAAACCAAAAGATGATAAAAGTCAAAATATTTTTATTAATCATGTGTTTTAGAGCATTTGTATACTGGATGACTTGTTTTATACGTCTTTATAAAGTCCATAATCCTAGATTAGATCCAATTAATATAAATTCAGTGTCTTTTTTTATGGAGGCAGTGTGAGGCTGAACATTTTGTAGTCTTGCATATTAAATTAAAACAATTAAAATACTTCTTTATTACTTTCAGAAAACTATTATCCCGGCAACATAGATTTTCAGTGTCTTGATTGGAAAGCGTGAAATAAACAAAAAAATCCCGTTACAACGTATCTATTAATTTTTTTCTTGCTAAGCAAAGCTGTCCAATTTACTGGGGCTGTGCTTTCAGTATTGCTGAGCGGCACCAGGTCAGTCATTCCCTGGAGAAAACTTGGGAGTGGGACATGGTGAAGGCACATTGCTCTTCTTAAGGCACACATGGTGGTGGAATTGAGTGTTGGTTTGGGACAGATCTTCCAAACTCATTACATGGAGGCTTTCAGTTCTGTCCAGCATGTCTTTAGTTGAAATGAGATAGTAAGACAGCACTCAGCCCAGAGTTAAAACCAAAACATTCTTGGGACTCCCTTGTTTACAACAATTCCCAGGTAAACAGCATGTTAGCTGTATTTCATTGTTGAACAGCATAAACTGATCAAATTCCATAAATACTGTATAGCCATGTAAGATTCTAACACTTAAGGATCTGGTCTAGTAGGTCTTTAATTCTGCAAATACAGTCATAGGGTTATTCAAGAACACTGTAGTACTGAGACCTAGTTTCAAATTGTGCAGATGGACATTTTGTTTCTCCCCCTCCCCCCCCTTTTCTCCAGCAAAGTCCAGTGCAACAAAACCCCTGAAAACTGATTTGGCCTTTGGAAGTTTCTGAAAACTGGAAGGGGTTTGGCTGAAAACTGCTTCAAAGGGAAAAAAAAAAGTGTCCAAAGCTCTGGACTACATATATTTCTATTTTAACCTAAGTAAGAAATCCAAGGTAGCTGAGATGATGAGCACTCTTGGAACTATCAGAGAGGCTGAACCTTGTCCTGGCTACCTGGGCTAGCTCTAGAGCCCCAGTAATGCTTGTGTGGCTCCTCACCATGTGAGTTCCCAGCTGTGGTCGGTGGTGGCTCAGGTAGTTCTATCCTCACTCCATCAGGAGATGACACAGCTTTATAAGGAGAACAGAAACCTACATGAAGGAATGGAGATTTTACTATATCACCTAATAAAAATGTGTGTTACTGTACTGTCAGTTTACCCTTTGCTGGCTCCAGATTCCACATCATCAGATCAATTTTGCTTTCAGCTTCCAGGACAGAGTAATCTCATAAGCACTGTCTCGACTGCACGACAAGCGCATGCTGAGCTTTCTTGTCTTCTGATCATCTATTGCAGGCAATCAATCAATTCAATCTGCTTGAATTGCTCTGATTTTATTTAGGTCTGGAGCTCTGCATTTCCTTCCCGAGGAAACCACAGGGTTGAAATGCCAGCAGGTTTGTGTGTGAAGTCAGAATGTTCCTGCTCACCAGTTAGAGATAACTGCAGTTGCTCTTTGCTTCTTATGTAGTTAATTAAGCTATAAAATACTAGCATGGTTCCAGCAAGAAAAAGAAATAATTAAATCAATTGATGCCTATCAATATACATTTCAACAGTCATTTCAGATTGTAAGACTCATTTTGTCCTTATATCAATATTTGTGTGAAAGATGAGCTTTTAAGGGGCTCTAAATCAAATAGGAGTATCACCCACCCAGTGTCTTCAATTTTTGAAGAGTTAACTTTTGTGATTATGTGGCTAAAATGTAAAGTTAAAAAACATTTGTATGGATATTTCTTGTGGGTTTTAGCCCACAAAATTGACTGGCATTGGAGAAAAAAAAAGTATCCAACAATATAACATTTTGGAGCTGTTTGCTTTGTTGGACATGTCTTTTATCACACACTTCTGACAAGCAAGGTTAAAAAAAGCAATATTGAAACTGTAAAACATCTCTGCTCTTATTCACACCTAATTATACTATCTGTTCATTGCACTCAGTATCTCAAAAGACCATGGATATTATTGGTGATTTTTCATCACCCCATTGACAGTGCCATGGCATTACTGCAGAAAATTCAACCTTCAGGTTACACCTCTTGAAATTGTGTGCTGGTTAGAATCAGTCTAATGGACCTGTTTATGACACAATAATTCCTTTCCATTTGGGCTGCATCTGCTCGACTTATCAAATATTTTGTGAGGACTTAGTGCTTTATGTGGTTCAGTCCCCAGGAGCAGAAGCACAGAACAGCACTGCCAGCTGAAGATTACCGTAGGGAGATACTAAAAAAATAGGATGCTTTTCTTTTCTGAGGGTGAAAGGAAATAATGTCAGTGACAGGCTGGAAGAAGATGGATATATTTGTAAACTGTGACAATAAAAGTTAACACTGTAGCAGGAATAAATCAAGCATTCAAGCAGGAACTCTGGCAAATACACACTCTAGCAAGTACTGCACCAGAAGAGTGCACTTTCATATGACAATATCCAGTGCCAAATTTAGAGGCTAAGGATCCTTTTGTTCCACCTGCCTGTACAAGACTAAAATATAATATTTATTACTTGTATTGAACTCCTTCTACACATCTCCAGTAGGAAACTTCCCAATCCCCTCTTTTAAATAATAGATTGTCTAAGGTGGCACAACAGAGGTCGAAGGCATGATATGAATATGTATTCTTCAGAAACTGATAAATCAAGTTAATGTTTCAGGGGAAGCTGGCAAAAAAAAAAGTGCCACAGACTGTAGCTAAAACAAACCTGAGGTTTTTTTTCTAGATTATCTGGCAGTTTTTTTTGTATCTAGAGATTTTGTTTGGATGAAATTTGAAGACAGTGTGCAATCTTCAAAGATTTCGGAGCACCTGACCCAGATGCCACCAGTGCAGAAATCCCAGGCACGTTTCCAGGGTCTCTGTGCAGCACAGCTCTACAGCAAGTCAGAAAGTTCAGGAAGCAAGTGTTGTACTTGTGTGCACTTGCTGCACAGATGGTTGTGCACCTCTCTGCTCAGCCTGCTGGATCCCGAGCGCTCCGGGCTCCGTGCGCATGCCCAGCCCGGCTGGCCAGGGACACTGGGCTCAGTACTCGTACACGTGCACAGCACAAGGGCACATTTCTGCTGGGGAAATACTGTACAGAAAGATGTCTTGAGTGTTTAAGGGAGGTAATGGGTTTTGCTAGAAGCTGGAAGGAGAGAAATGAAGTTCAAGCCTCAGTCCACCGTGGTCACCACACAAACACACACTTTCTGACACAATTTCTAACACAACAGCAGGCTGAGTCCCAAGGGTAGAATGGATTTAATCTTTTTCTCCCTTACATCAGACCTTTCCCTTATAATTTTTGTGGCTCCTGCTCTGCTACTGCATAGTTACAAAATCCTATTTGTTTCTTTCTTTTTCTTTGTCACCTGCCATGCTTTGATCTGGTTCCCCCTGAGCAGACTCCATGGGTGTCCTTACAAAGGACCTTACAAAGCCTTTGCAACTTGGCTGAGACTTCACACTTAAGGCCCTTCACCTCAAAATGCTTGATCAGTCTGAACAGCAATGAGGCAACACTTGCTAGATATGTATGTCCTGCCACTAATGTTGGTGGGTAGCTATTATATGGAGGGTCTTCTCTCTGATGCCCTTGATACATATATGGCAGGAGTCATTTTCACTGCCAGCTTATCTCTACAGTGTCAGACTTTCAGCTTTAATAGGCTCATTAATCATCTGTGTCACTCACTTTCCATTCCTTCCCTGAAGCTGCTCAGCAAAAGTTCTGCTGCTGTACTTTGCCAGTGCCTTGGTGTTTTGACAAGGGAATGTAAATGCCACTGTCTGGCGGCTGCTGATCCAGGGAAAGGTTTAATTGGGTTCAATAAGCATCACAGTCTTTGGATGCTTATGAAGTGCAGTAATGTGTTTGCCTCAAAGATGGACCCAGGGGAAAGCAGGGTCTGTTTATCATCTGAACTTCCCCATTCTGAACATGCAGTGCTGGGTCAGGCCTTGTCTTGGCCTGTCTGCTTGGGATATTTCACCCTGAGCACCTTTCATTTCCCTCTGAGTTGGCTGCCTGCACTATATCATCCCAGTTTGACTAGACTCATATATGGTAGGGTCTGACTCTCTCAAGATTGATGCTCATAGATTTCTACCTTTAATTTTCATTCCTGTCTTCACATTTGACCTAATAAAAAAAATATTTACTGGTTCTCAGTTTTCTTTTCACATTTGTAATCAATCATACTTGATGTATTACTTAATCCTAAATCTAGTATTACTGACTCCCTTTGTGGTGGAGCCATATGCTAATAGTCTTAGAGCAGAAATCAAACCAGCAATGTTAACATTTCCAGCTTACCTCAATCAACATTTTTAGGAGATTTTAAGAATACCAATACTTTTACCCTTTGTTGAACTATTTTAATCTCACTCATCTTGTTTTACACCCGAGATACTTAAAATTCCACTGTTTGATTTTTTATTTTTTTTTTGTTAATATTCTATTGCATTTCTGTTTTTTAATATGTATCTTAAACATCTGATGAAGAATAAAAACTACCTTTTGAGCTTCACAGTCACCTTTGTAATGCTCCTCCTAACCCTTCTTCCTAAGTCTTAAGCAAAAAGCTTAAAAATAAAGAGAATATTACATTGAAAAATACCACACTAGAAATCATTGATTGATTTTATACCAGCAGGTCTCTTGAATTAATGCCCACATATACTGAAAGCTGAAGCAGGACTGAAGCTCCTTAAAATCAGGCCTTGCAGTATCCACGTTTCAGTTACTGATCCCAGGACTGGAGCAGAGATTTAAATGCCTCAATTCACAGGCATATCCTCACATGGAACACAGGGTGACAGAAAACTTTGGGTCCTATCCAAGACAGTCAGAACAAACTTCAGGTACCCAGAGAAACCTACAGGATAACCTGAGCACAGGGAGTCTGTTAAAGGCTTTAGAGAGTTTCCCTAATCTATGTAGGACCCACAGACCAGAAACTGCTCCTGAATAAAGTCACCGGTACCTCTTTCCTTCCCTGTATTCCTCCTCCCTTCCCAGAGATATAATAGCAGGAGGAGCCTTCCCACACACTTAGCTGCAAAAGCAGCCAGATAAACACAGTGCTTACCCTAGAGAGGTCAGTCAGGGTCCTGCCCTTAGCAGAGTGTCCCAGCTGCCAACTGAGGCTACTCAGGGTAGTGACAGCCTGTAAAAACACATACCTGAGTAGAAATTACTTCAAAATGCAGCAGCTGAAGGACAAAGAAAATGAATATTCAACTGTATATCACAGCTTTTAGAGCATTTCTTTAGAAGACAGAAATTCCCATTAAACTTGTAGTTCAGGCTAAGCCTCAGCTGAACAAGTGAAGAGAACCAGAGCAGCCATAATCCATCCCAAGTAGCTCAGAGATCCTTGTACCAAACAAAGATCTAGGTTCTGCAAGTTCTGAGTTCAAGCTCTGATTGCAGGAAGATTAACAGGAAAAAAACCCTCAAAATTTTAGCTTACCTAATCAATCTATTCTAACTAGACAACCAGGCAATAAGCCTTTGGAAAACAACACCAATCTACTCCACTTAGTCTTGAGAGAAGAGCTGAATTCTGTGCTATATCAGCTCATTCATCTTCCAGAGGATTTTTAATTCATGCCTTCTAAAGATGTCATTTGGTTCTGTCAAAAACATCCTAAATTCACTGCATTTTGAGTGGGTTGAAGTTTCTGCTGAAGCTGATGAATTTTTAAGCAATGCTCACTGTCTATACATGCATTCAAATAAGTGTTAGTAGCAGTGTAAAACTGAAGTGTCAAACACTTCTAAGCAGTGAATGCTTCATTTCAGCCATAAATATATGTTGTCAAAGGTCATTAACTTTCCTATTGTAATAGATTAGGCAGTTTTTCCTATACTCTGTCAGCTGACAGCATGTTTTTAATCTCTGCGGGGCTCTGAAGTCCTCATAGGAAGATTTAGGAAACTACTGAAGGACTAGGGTAGGCCACAGGCACTTCAATCTGCAGTCCAGGGTTTCCATACTTCATTTTAAAGCAAGAGCTTTGCCACCAGGAGATGGAAGAGCTGAGGACTGCTATTTCTTGATGTTCTCCAATTTTCAGACACTTAAAAACTCCTTTCCCATTCATCTTTCTTTTCATGACTGTTGACAGGTTTAAGAATTATCACTTTTCCTAAAAGTTGAGAGATAAGTGACTTTGCTCAGTGTCTAGAAGTCGTCTCACCGTGAACAGGGGTTTGCTGAGGAAATGTTTGACAGCAGAGGCTCAGGGATAAAACAAGACCCCTGAAAAAGCACGATGAATTTCCACAGATCTGTCAAAGAAAGTAGAGGACACACACACAATGTCACAATAATAAAGGATAATTGTAATAAACATGAGTTATAATGGCCTTGGTTCCATATACAAGAAAGCAAATGTAAAGTAAAAGCTAATAAAATAAAAAAAAGAAAGAAAGAAAGAAAAAAGATAATTTAAAACAAACCAGTCAGATCCAGCTTCTTCTCATCAGCCTTCAGACTTTTCCCAAACCAGCACTAATTCAAGGATTCCTTGGGGACAGCTGGGAGTTTAGAGTGTTCAAGACAAATTCCATCTTCTAATGGCTTCCACTGTGTTCAGAAAGAATTGGGCTCTCAAGATATACAATTCACAGAGTATATTCTTCACTACCGAGAGAATTTAGAGGCAGGAGAAAAAGACAGTAACTATTCAATGGACAGTTAAGAAAGAAAAAAAGGTAGTCAGGGGGGAAAAAATTCCAGATTGGGTCATGTTTTGTATCATTGTTAAAGAGCTGGAAAAAGAGCAGCAGGAAGAATAAGATTAATATCCACTAGACTGTGTTCTAATAAATATTCTTTTGATTTATTTTTTAATTCAAGCTCAGTCTTTTACAGCTGCATGAACTATTTTGTTTGACTGAGCTTGACATGGCTTGTGTGGTTAATGATGCATATTTTCATCAAAGGTGTATCTTAATATGTTCTGTGATTGAAAGAACTGAGAAAGTAACACTTATGTTTTCCCAAATCCTTAAGCAGGAGGGATGAGAACTTCCCCTCAACGATTCCAATTTCATTCCATGCATTTCACAAGCCATTACAGTAGCTAATAAATACCTGCCATGGTGGAATGTAACACCTGGGCAACTTTTGGTGCTTTACACCAAAAGGCCCTTATGCCATATAAATATCTCAGTGAGAGGTAGTAAGACTGTGAAGCATCAAGATGGAATAATTCACCTTATTTAATTACATTGACAGCAGAAAGTTAAGTTGAAATGAAAACTGGTGTCTTAACTTTGTCAGGACAAACTTAAGAGACCCAGCTGGTGTCAGGGTAAATTTCTAGTAAATTAAAACCGATCCTTAGAGTAGCTGGAACTTGGTTTAGCAATAAAAACTGTCCCTTTTTAAAATTATCATTTGAATTTCAAATGAAATGGTTAGTGAGACAAGTGGCATACCAGTTTCCTCCCAGTCTGAAATGGCAAATATTTAGATTTCTGTAAAAGGCAGTGTTTTAAAAAAATAATTAAAAAAAAAAATAAAAATAGAGGTATTCTTTCAGCTGCCCATTCCTGCTAGGCTCTTCCCCTGAAAAGCAGAGCTGTAGTGTTAATCAGATAATCTCAGGGAATAACTGGAGCAATGTGTCAGCCATGAGAGGAAATAAAATGAACAGCTGCAATTGGATTATGCATTCTTCTCATTATCCAGATTCAAATGCCTGATGAACACTGTGTGTGCAATGAAAGGAATGTCAATGTTGCATATAAAGTAGCAAATCAAAGTGTCTGCGATTCACATAATGCTAGACTGTGCCTTGAGGCAGAGCCCCGGGCAAGGGGTGCTCAGGAAGCTGCCTCCTTCCTCCAGGAGCCCAGGGAGCCCTCCTGTCTCCAAGCCACACTCCCCCCAGGCCTGCACTGCTCCTCTCCTGCTCAGGGGAAGGAAATAAATGATTGCAGCTGACATCCCTCTTCATGCCTGGCCAGCTATTCTGATCATTAGTAAGCAGCGGTGTGGAGCCAATTCTATGCCCATTCTCTGCCAATCCCTTCGCAGGGGGAATATCTGGGAAGTGCAGTCTGAATGTTACACCACTGCTGAATCCAAGAGCGGGCAGGCATTAGCCAGTGGAGGAGAAACTCTGCTTGGCTGAATAAAGAAATAATATCTAGAGTAGCTGATAGTAGAGGGGCATGTCATTGCCATCTGAATTGCCATTTGTATCTCGGCAGAGTTACAGATCTCTGTGAAGAGAGACAATAAAGTGATAGCGCTCTTGCCTAGGATGACTGGGAGAATATTCTAATTCATGTTCCTAGATTACCATCTGTGTGTCAATGGGGGTAATCCAGACATCTGAGAAGGATTTTATTCAGTCTGCCTTCTCTTAGGGTGCAGCTCTGAACTTGGATCTCTTGGTGCTTGACAGGGAAACATCATTACAACATTCTTGTCATTGAGAAGGTTCTTGATGAGAATTTACTAGGACTGAAAAGCACTCCTGAGAAAGGAAAAAAACCCTGTTTTACTTTAGGAGTAAAGGCAAGCTGCTGTTGTTGCAAAACTCTAATTTATTTCTATTAAAAAAAAGTAAAATAAAATAAGTCAGCACCAATGAGTAAGGAGTAAACCCTCTTTGCCCTGATTTGTTAATGTAGAGAAAGAGATGTGCCAAAAAGCAACTTTCTGCTACAGCAGCATGTAATTTCTAGCATTATCCTCTCCCCCTGAATATATTGACATATAGAAACAAATAGCTGTTTTCTCGCTTTTGTTCTGCAAGTAAGTGCTGAAGCTTCAGGAGTGTTTTGTCCTGAAACTGGAAGGAATACACTAATATACACTAATATACTGCAGGCAACAGAAATCCTTTATATTGGGAGACACAAGGTGAGAGTTTAATAATGTGTGCATGGAGAGAAACAAATGGCCTAAACATTAAGGCGTAAAAATTAAGTAATGTTATCTGGCCTTACCACAAGAGCATCTGAGACTTTTGCACATGCATGTGGTGTACAAGGTCACATGAAAAATGTCATCTAGTTGGGAAAAATCTGCCTCTCCTTTAGGAAAAGTGAGGAAAGTGACCTCACATTGTGAGCAAGTAATAAATAGGAATTTCCTAATAAATGCAGCTGTTTTCTATTGTGAGATAATAAGAGAATTTGGGATAATTACTAGCTCTTACTGGCACATATTTATGATATTGAAGGCGACACCTCCATCAGTTTACTTGTTACTAATTGCTATTAGTCATCCTTTCAAGAAACAGTAAATTTATGTATTTTCTTTATGTATTTCAGTGGAAGAACTGCCAGGTTTTCTGGAATTGAGACTATAACATGCTCCCACATCCCATGGAAGCCAGCTGAAATGGAGCTCTTTTTATGAAACATTGTACTTCTGCTCAACCTTGTTTACTATTTTCTGACACTCAGAAGAAAAACGCAGCCAGCCTGGAAATACCTATTTCTTGTTTGTCTGTAAAATGGTGCTATTGGATCTTTTATATTCCTCTCAATATGCAGATCAATATACAGATAATGCTGTCTGGTTTGGGCTGGTTTTTAAAGCCAACATAAATAGCTTAAAACTTTGCTGCCAAGTGGCTCTTTGCTATACAGAAACAACATGCAGGAGCAGGAAACCACACTGAGAACTGGGTAGTTTGACTAATAAGTGAACTGTATAAGAACACATCCCTTACAGAGTGCGTTCTTGCTAAGATGTACAATGCTTCTTTCCTTTAATTCCTTTCTTCGTTGAATGATGTCTCAGGCCCAACTCTCTCAGCTGCAGACATATATCACTACAGTCAGCAATATCGAGCCTGTCTCAGATGTTTGGACTGATTAAATATTTGGTAACTTAAGTTAATAATGAAACACCTATTCTGGATTGGAACATGGTATCAAACACATGGACATGGTCAGGGAGAAGTTTCTCCACAGGATGAAAGGGGAGGAAACACCTTTCTGTGCTGATGCTGGTCATAATCCTGATGTACTTAGAAAGAAACAGAAGTGAATAAACTTTCAAAACTTGTAGAGATTTACACAGAGAAGTATCCACATGCAAAAAGAATTCTCTTTATGGAGCCCAAGAGACTTGCTTTTATGGGTAAGCATTCGCTAAGCAAATTGCCAGCTACTTTATACAGGTGCACAGAGCAGCCACATAAAAGAAGAGAATTGTTTTATGGAAGCAAAAGAGAGATGCTGAAATCATGCCAAACAAGGAAGGGGCAACCCCATCCAGCAGACTAAGCAAGTGATGCTATGGATCCATAAGCAAGTAACTAAGCCACCCACACTGCTGCAGAGTCTGCCAAGAAGACAGATGGTGCTGCTTGTGAAATATCTTCAGATGTTCCTCATAGTTTACAGCATCTATTTTATGGTGGAAATAAATGAAAAAAAAAAAAAGTAGTCTTTTATTCCTTACATTTTATTGGCTACAAATGTTACGTTATGTCCTTTTAAATCAGCCTACAGAAAGATCTGCTCTTAATTAAAGTCTTTAAATAATTGGTAGGTTTTAACTTGCCTGTGGAGGTTTGATCTCCATACTCGCAATTCAATCTCAAAGGCTCAATCCACATTTAGTTTAGTTAATCGTTTTTGTAGGCAAATGCCCAATTAGGAACTCTCCATACCTTTTGGGTCTGCTTAGGCTCAAAAATACCTGTGCTAAATAAAAACACTTTTAGAAAAACTGTGGGTTTTAAACTGCATTAATGGTGTTTGACATCCTGCCTCTAAAAGATGATATTCTGGCATTTTTATTAGAGAATTCACTGGAACAACTACCTGTGTTTGCCTTCACAGTTTGGGGATAATAGTAAGTAGGGCAGTGGGCTCTGCAGATCACTTTCAACCTGGAAGATTCAGAATATTGTCTCAACTGTAATGAGCTGAGTTTCTTTACTTCCAATTGCTTATGCTGTGCACTTATTTTAAAAATAGTTTAAGTATCAGGTCACTTGCATTCATGTGACTAAGTTTTATAAGCACAAAAGAAAATATGTGACTTTTTCATATCATCTGGTTGGGGGTTTGTCAAGAAAATGTAATATTTATCAAGTATACAATTACCAAGTGTACAATACAGAAGAGGATTTCACACAGACAGGCTCTCAGCTTCAGCAGAAGTGCTCACTTTGCTTGCAAGACAGTCAGTAGAAACTTGAAGGAATCCCCAACACAACAAGCATCAAAGGCAGGTGAAATCAAGTTTATGTCCTGCCTCGCAGCCTCGATGCAAGTGATGTCCACACTTCTCCCCAGAGAGGGGCAGGCTCTGAGCTGGGATCAGGGTGCAGGTCAGTGGCTGGTGTCACTGCAGAGAGAAGTGCAGTGTAACCCACAGCTCAATTACAAAAATCACCGAGCCCAGAGGGCTCCACCACTGGGACATGGCAAGGGCTGTGCTGGAGCTCCCACAGCACATGCCACCTTCTGTGGGAGATGTGAAGGACTGGTCAGATCTGACAATAAACCACTGTGGATCCAAAATGCTTTTAAAATTGTTTTCCTTGTTTACATTCACATTTTTTCACATTACAGTCTCTTCCTGTCTCCTTTTCTTGGCACTTAATTCAAGTCATTAACAGCAGTGAGAAGAGTAAAAGAGGGCATGGGCTCATCACTTAAATTCATCCTGGCATTATCATTATATACGAGTTATTTTGTCTTAGAAACCCACACACATTCATCACAATCACACTCATTTTTCCACCAAAGATGAGGTGCACAGGTAGCTATTTTCAGCCTGTGTGCACTAACCCTGTGTGTACTGTGTACTAAAGTAATCTCATGATCACTGATAAACAGACTGCAAGCTTTATATCAACAGACTGATGAAAAATATGTACATCAAAAAAGATACACTTTTATTTTGGGGCTTTTTGTTACCATTAGTTTTTATATCAACTCAGAATCTCTTACATCCCCCATACTGAAGTTATAGATATATTTAAGAGCTGAAAACTGACACTTCAAAGTTCAGCTTAGTCAGCTTTTAAGCCATCCAAGTACCATAATTTTCCCTGGTTCCCATTTTGGGGAAGCTGTTGTTTTTTTAAATCAGTCCTTTTTTTTATTTTATTTTTTTAAAGCATTTTAATTTGAAAACCAACAGTACCATGAATATTATTCTACTCTATGTTTATGGGAAGATTGGCATGAAAGGAGCTCTGTAACACAATCTGCTCTTGTGTTTCCACCCCACTGGAGCCCCCTGAAGTGCTCTTCCTGAGAGTCTCCAGTGACCAGCTACCACACAGATCACTGTCCAGCACAAGGATGTCCTGGCCTTCCTCTCCAGACACTCTTTAGTCCCACTTCTTCTGAGCAGAGTTCAAAAATAAGATAAATCAAACAAATTAAAAATACAGTCATCCACCAAGTATTTTAAAGGACTAGTCCCAGGGTCCAATTTCTATTTAATGGTTCTTCAGTCTATCTCCCCAGAGCTCATGGAACCATCCAGCTGTTTCCAGTCCCCAGCTACAACTGGGATGTTTTTCTTTGCCCTCCTTTCCATCAGGCAGCTGAGCTAAATTCTCACCAGGCTTGATGTCTGTAGCAAGACAGGGTTAATAGATCCACATTAACCTGCTCTGAGCCAACTGGCCTTTGGAGGACCCCGTCTCCATGGGCCTTTATCTCTCTCACCACCAAAAAGTCTGTGCAGGTTTCACCTTTACAAATCTCTTGGCAGTGCTTGCACCTCCCCTGCCACAGTCAGCCAGTCATAAAAGTGCTAATCAGGTGTTACAACATGACTCATTAGAATATTGAGTGCTGGTTATATCTATTTCCAAGAGGGAAAACTTGCTGGAGACTCAGGATTCATCTCAAGCCCTTGCTTAATAATTTCTCTCCATGAAAGACAGGTATTCAGAAGCCCTTACTCTTCTGGGATCTAAATCCACTGTCCTGAACACTTGTGGGCATCCACTCTGCTATTTCAGAAGAGAAAATATTCAAGCCACAAGGCAGATTTAGACACATTCCAACTTAGTTTCACTCTCTCCCCTCCCACTGCAATTCAGTCAGTTATATCCTGTATATCCTTTTATAACTTCTTTTCTAAATAGCATATGGAACCTTATCCACCAGCATGTGCATGATCTTACTTTGTTTGCCATGTGCTTCAGTGTAAACTAGCCTTGAATAATCCCTTACACTTTAGGTGCAATGACTGGGACTGTGTATAAGCCCTGCCAAATAGTGTAACACAAAGGCAGAGTCCCTCTCTCCCTGTGCTGGGTCACATATGTGCTCTCAGGGACTGACACAACTTGCCCCTGGGAATTCTTCAATATGTTAACAAACGAAACATTTAAGCTAATTAATTCAGACATTATAGTTTAGAAAAAAATCACATATTCCTTAGTGCAAAAGAGTGGATCTATGGAGTTATAGATGTTGGCAAACCAAAATAATGTATCTTTAATGGTACTGCAAAGGGCAAATTGACAGCCTGGAGATGTCCTTTCATCTGCAGAAAGGGATATGAAAGATTCTGTGTGATCTGACTGACACCACAGCCAGCATAAAAGGACACTGAGTCATTTTTCAAGGTAGGAAGAAATCAGCTGCATTCTGCTTACATTTATTACCTTGCACATATCCAAACCTTCTCAGAACTGGGCTTGCTTTTGCTTTCTTTTGCCATGGCCCTTAATCCATTTGCTCACAGATGTTTCCACTCACATTTGAGGTCCAGTCTCCCACTTCCATAGAAAAGTTATTCATTAATTACTGCCCAAATTACTGTATTGATTTCAGCAACTGTCTAAGCAAAAACCCAACAAGCAGCCTCAGGAAAATGGAATTTCCTCAGTGCTCTGATTGTCCAGACAGTATTTCCTCAGCCTTTTTTCTCCTAAGAGTCTTGATGAAAATGTTGCCCCTGATTTATTTGGAGGTATGAGCAATATCACCTGTTTTCAGCGCAGCTTCCACAAGGTAAGGTGCAGGAAGCTTCTCCCAGTAGTAATCACTCTGATGTCACATCCCTTTACCCAAAATCAAAACAATAAGTTCAGAAAAGGACTATTAAATATAGACCCTACCAAGGGCTGCGTTCTCATGTCTGCCATGCCTTCATCAGTCCATGGTAGGAAGTGGCATGAGGAGCAGACAGTGAGCCTTCTCCTCAGAGCAGTGAAAACCACACAAAATCTGCAAAAGAAATGAGGCTTGTTAAAGCTTTAAAGGAGTAAAAAACAGTCCACATATTCTAAAAGGCCAAATGTTGTTTCCATGAAGAATCTTAGTTAATTTTCACGCAAACCAGCTCCAAATCTTTAAAAGGAGGGAAAGAATAACTGTTTCAGCAGACACATGCTTTCACTAGGTTGCTTCCCTCTGTCTCAGAGATAAAACTTTTATTTTGTCAAAGTCTTGTAATGCCTGCTGATGAAAATAATTTTACCTTTCAGTTTTAGTCACAGAGCACTATAACTGTGTCTTGAGATATTTTGAAACATAATGTCTTTTTTCAGGCCTTTGGTAACATGAGTTGCAAAGATTCAGATTTGGAATTTATTTTATTATATTTTGTAATTATGCAAATGAGGTTGCACATCAGCATTAATCATACTAAATGAAGCTATCTGTTTCAGTTTGAAATACTGAATAATTATTCATTAACAATGACGGGTGAAGAAGGTTAAATAAAATAAACTGCACTTTAGAGACGCATCTTGCAAAAATATTCTTTGGGAGGATTGATTTTATTTATTTTGGGGAAGTATGTAAGTACAAATATTTAAAACCAGATATTATTGGTGACAAGTATTGTAATAATGTCTTTCAAATGCAGTCATATTTATAAATCCAGTATGTGGAGTTATGAAGAGGAAGATAAAGTGTAAATAACCCCTTATTTTCTATATATTTAAAAAAAGCAGATGAATTGACATCTGTCTCATTTTACAGTAAATAAGTTATTTCTAATTAATTAATCTGTGAAGGAAATTTCTAAACAAGCATTCTCCAAAGCGGTTGAGTTACAAAAGGAGATTGCTGCTGTGAGTGCAGCTCTCAGTGTATTGCAGGCTCAGAGCTGCACTCTCTCAGCACACAGCTCATCAGGTCACTGCGATCTGAGGCGCTCGCTGTGCCAGCTTTGGTTTGTGTGTCTTTCTCAAAATGAACTCTGTCGTTCAGTTCAAATGGTTCAGCAGCAAATTGATCTCTCCAAGTTCACACGAACCCAAACTCCTAGAAGAATTTCCTCCTTTCCTTAGACCCTGTGCCTTCTTCATTAACTTTGATATAGGCTCCCTGCCTCACTTCTGCTGTTTCTTGTGCTTATCTTTTTACAGAGTAGTCAGCAGCTTCACCCTTTTAGCAGGCTTATCCAAGCTTACACTGTAAAAGCTGTTCTCATCCCCAACTAGGAAGAATCACTCTGTATCAAAGGTGAGGAATGATGCAGTCAACTTCCACTGGCCAGTCAAGCTCAGGGAGCTGGGAATTAGTGTTGCTAGTGGGGACCTGGACCTTGCCTAGGCTAAAAAGTCTCTGCAAGGCTCCTCCAGTCAACAAGTATTTGTGCTGACAGATGATGGGGGTTTTGGCACTAAGACTCCCAAATGCTCTCTTGTTCCCTGAATAAGGAACATTTTTATTTCCCTATTCCCTAAACAGGGAAATTAAAGGTTGGATGTCAGCAAAAGGTTCTTCCCCCAGAGGGTGGTGGGCACTGCCCAGGCTCCCCAGGGCAGTGGGCACAGCCCCAAGGCTGCCAGAGCTCCAGGAGGGTTTGGACAATGGGCCAGGGACAGGATGGGATTGTTGGGATGTCTGTGCAGAGCCAGGAGCTGGACTGGGTGGTCCTTGTGTGTCCTGTCCAACTCAGGATGTTCTATGATTCTATGGGTAAAATAAGCTGCATCAGCAGTGGGATGGGGTTTCTTTGCCATTTAGAGGTAATTTTCTTCAGGATGGAATTCCCTGTGTTGCTAGGCTGATAATCACTTTCCCTGACAGTTACAGGTCTAACAGAAGGAGTCTTTTTGTAGTCACTAAAAAAAGAGAAGACCCTATCAAATCAGGTTCATCTCATGCAAACACTGATGGCTAGTCCTGGGGTGAGTGAAACCCTCTCTGGAATGCCATTCCCTTTCCCCAGATGGAAGGGCACAGACGACTAATTTTGGATAGACTCATTAGGTTGGCTCAGGTTATTATTCTGCTGGTACTGTGAGAGGCACAGCCGTGCTCACACCTCCTGAGTGTGCCCTGCTCTCTGAACAAACCTCAGCAGGCTGCTCCACGTGTCTCTCAGCATGGCAGCCAGAGAGCTCCCACATGAGCTGCGTTTAGATCCAGATCAAAAGCCCTCTGTGATTTTAGCTGGCTTCTTTCACTTTAGACTGAAATGGAGCAGAGGAGATGGGCTTAAACTATTCTGAATAAGGAAACAGCAAGGAGCAGCACAGGCTTTGTGCTGCACACCAGAGCAGCTCTTCTCTGGGACATTGTTCCTTTAGCATTTTCCAGGCTCAGTTGGAGCAGCTGGGGTAAACTTCCCCATGCTGCTACTTCATACCTGTGTGGGTCAGGGCCAAATTCTCCCACATGCTGTACAAACAGCCACAAAAGGTACCACTTACCAGCCTGGAGCCTGGGGATCCTGCAGGGAATGTCACTGTGGCTGGGAAGCACAAGAGGGATGAAAGCTGGGGGCCAAACGAAACAACACAGCTGAGAAATGATCAGAGTCCAAGGTACAAACATCCTGTGAACTCCGTGTTTCTCTTCTAATCATCTGGCTTTTTCTTTTTTCTCTTGTCCCTCTGCCCACATTAACCTTTCCTTGTGGACAAGATTCTTTCTGGTTTATTTTTCTGGGCTTGTTTTGTTGTTTTTTTTTCTTATTATTATTTGAAACTGTGTTTCCTGCTTGCAGACTTTGGGAACCCAGTCCATTTATCTATGCTAAATGATTCAGTACCCTACAGGATCCAGCTTCACTTATTTGACTTCTATTTTAATACTGGAAATAAATGTTATTAAATAATAAATTTGATTGTCTACTTAGGAATGTTTGTCTCCTCAAGTCTAATGCTAATTTCTTGTTTTCTTAAATCTTTCTTGCTAATAATGTGACATGTATCATGGGAAATTGCTCACTAAACCAGAAGCAGATTTAATAAAAATCTTTCCACACTCTCAACACCAACTGCTTTAAATCTATGCAAGCAGAAAAACATTCAGATTTGTGTTTTCAAACACATAAGGGAGTTTTCTTAAGAAAGTTTCCTGATTTTAAACATACACAGACTGTATTTCTCTGTTTCACTACTTGGGTTTCAGGAGCAATAGAATTTTGTTACTGCTAAGTTAGTACAAGGATTACAAAAACATTTTCAGTGGTAAGACAAGGGGTTTACTTCTGGTGTGTTGTGGAAAAAAAAAAGGATCAATAAAAGCCTTTACAATGCATTACTGTGAAGAAAAAATAATTTGTATAGAAGTTACTGTGAGCTTTAGACTAATGGTCATAACTGTAAATTATATTGAAAAACAGATAAAATTAAATAAAGACTTGCAAAGTATAAATTTGCTGCTGGCAATCTAAAAAGGATTTTCTTGTTACTCACCCATGGGATTTGGGGTTCTATCAAGGAAGCTTTCCTACTTGTCATACATCATTTCAAAGAGACATATATAGCCTGGAAACTGCTTTAAGGCAGCTGCAAGCAAGTGTCACTTTGAGTTAAATGCATTATTAAACTGTTGGGAAATTTCACATCATGGGTCATTTATCTATGCTAAATGGGTCAAAAGCCTCTACACATGCCTAGATAAATGAGAGAGAAGAGCAAAATTCTCCCTTGGGAAGTAATACGTTGACAACCTCTTAGAGTTCATGTTGTTATTTTTAGTAGATAAGAGGAAAAACGACTTGCTAGGTATACTAATTCATAAAACCAGGTGCCAAATGCTCACAAGAAAAGGTTACCACACATCCCCATATTTTGACGTTGCCTTGTGCAAGATGTCAGCAAAATGAGGTATAGTATGCTTTGGGTCTCTGTCCTTAATGGCTGGTTATAAGGTCCCAAAAGATGCTCACTGAATAATGTTTGTATATCAAAGAATTCCAGAATGGTTTGTGTTGGGAGGGACCTCAAAGCTCATTCAGTTCCAAGCCCTGCCATGGGCGGGGACACCTTTCACTAGACCAGGTTGCTCTGAGCTCCATCCAGCCTTCCTAGTTTGGGTGCTTTGGGAAGCAATGCCGTTTGCCCTTTGAACAGGGCACACAAGAAATGAACACAGAGCAATGCAAAGTTTCTAAGACTTCGATGTGATTTAATTTAGTCACAGAAAAGCCTTTGGTTTAGTAAATCCTGTCCCTGGCATGTTGCTGGGCGTTCCCAGACACCATGATATGCATCATCAAACAAATTGGAAGCCAACCTGGTAGCCAATTTTAGGAAATTAGCAGCAATGTAAATCCACATGAGAGGAGAAGTGAGCTAGAAACAGTTCTTCACAGTGCATTGGCATTCTTTCATGTTGAAAGATTATGTTTTCCATTTCCTTGCACATTTGCCCATCAAGCAGACCAGTCAGAAAAATAGTTGAGCAAACAATTGCAAAGGGAGGGCCGTCCTTTTGATTAGAAGCAATTTCACATTCTTGGTAGCTGATAGAGGGGAAAAAATCCTTGGTGTTGGTATCAGTTGATAGCTCTGAGCCAGCTGGGCTTACACAGAGCTCAGCATGTGCTCCTGGCTGAGAGGCACAAAAAGCACAGCCCCCTCTTCTGTCAGGAGACCTCTGCAGATGGAGGGTGTCAGAAAAGTCTCCTTCTTAGCCAGGTTAGGGGATATTTTATTGAATACATTCTAGATGTTGAGGAGGGATTCTTCACTTAGACACAAGAAGCTGATTTATGCAACTGCTGATGTTAATGACTAGAACTTTAAGTAGCCAATACAAGACTTTTTTAAAAAGTTTTTGCTTTTAAGTAAAAAAGGTTTTTCTGTTTTGAAGTTTATTTGATTTATGAGTAAAAACCATTGAATAAAAAGGAAAAGGCTAAAAAATATAAAGGATTGGTGTGTAGTCAAAATCGTTACTTCTTTTGGTTGGTACAACATGTAAAAAGGATCTTAGCCTCCCGAAAGGCACTGAGAATTTCAGCCTTTATTAATCAATACTGACTCAGGACAAAGACTAACTATTTTATTGCACTGCTCACCTAGAAAATGTTCAGTCTGTAGCATGTATCATAACTGCAAAAATCAAATGTAATTTAAAGTTACATCAAAGTAAGTTTTCTCTTTATTTTTCATATTTATAATTTTTAAAATTATTTTCATACAAGACAGACTTGTTAAATCTTTAGTACATTAAAAATTTGATGAATGAAAGAAAGCAAGACACAGCAAGGTGTTTGGCTGATGAACCAAGCAAAGCAAAGCTGATCTGCTAAAGCCAGCTGACACTGCTGGCATTATCCCAAAATGTACAAACACATAGCCTGACCTATCAGTGCTTTTTATTAAGATGTCACTGAGAACTAAATTAAAACATCTCATTAAAAATTTTCTCAGACACAAAATTAATGTATATATCAAAGCCATGACATGGGTTCTCAATTAATTAATTAGCCTACTTTAAAGTACAAAATCTCTGTGCTCAGGTATTCTGTCTATTGAAAGTTTCTGACATGGTCCCCAGCTATCCTGATAGGCTTTTAAGCTAAATTGTCTTAATATAACTTATATTACCATTAATTCCTTACTTTAGTCATCTTTATAAATTTACCATGATGAGTTTAGAAACAGATATTATAACCCAGCTTCACAGATCAGAAGATATCCCTGATGGTGTTCATCATGCAGTGTGAGTACAGTTTCTTTGTAGAGTATTTAGCCATTTTTGTTTGTGTACAATGTTTGTTGTCATAACCTACATCAGACCATTTACAGTATCAACAATGGCTCTAAATTCAATAAGCCAGATTTACTTAATTTGCTCCATAATAACAATATTACATTATTTTAGCCAAACGTCGGTGTCAAACTGAACAGAAATAAGAGGAAAGCAGTAATTAGTCTAGGTTAAAATATATCCTCAAAGGATATTAAATATGCAAGAGCTCATCCATGAAAATTAGACTGCAAGAGGTTACTCCATGTATTGGCTTATTTTGTTACATATCGAATTATCTCTCATGAATAAATATATCTAATAATGTTTAACTCTATAATTTAATGGTGCCCTATTAAAAATACTTTCTGAATCAACCAAGCTGTGTATTTGATTTTCTACGATTATCAGATTTTAAGTACACAATAATTAAATGTGCAATTTGTACTGACTTCTGCAATCACATTTATAAAGACTATGCCCTCTATCCCCTTAGTGGATAACTTCAATAAATATGAATACCAGGACATAATACTCCAGTTGGATAATATTTTATGTTTAAAACCACAAGATGTGAAGTTTTCTAGTAGGAAAAAAAAGGAGAAAAAAAGTTAGTTTAGGGGGTTTTGTGCATTTAAAGCAAAAGAAACAATCCCTGAACTATGACAGGTATGTTTGTTGTGCTTTGCAACGTGAGCACTGCTGTGTTCCCTTTCCCACACATACCCAGACCACAGATTTCTTAGAGGATCTTGAAACCACATCTCATCTGGTGTAAAATCCTCACCTTGCTCGTCATTAGGCAGTGACACAATCCCCCTGTCAAACAGCTCTGAACTTCACTGACCCTCCAAACCTTGTCAGAGTCACCTGTGCCCAAAGCCAGGCTGACCCAGGTAACCCCAGTGCCATTTGCTGCCCCGAGCACCGAGGGATGCTTTGAGAAATGAACCTGGTTAACAGGTGCTGAGGAAGTACAGGTGAGTTACAAGCCCCCGTGTGCAGCTCTAACCCAGAACCATCCCCGCTGCCTCACAGGAGACGGGATCACAAGGACTGCTCTAGTTGCCATAGTGAACTCTACTCAAAGACTGGATCTCTTACCTTTCTCCCCAAGAGGATCAAGATTTCTCAGTTTTTGTTCCCCTTTTCAGTGGTCTCTGCCCAGCCACAGCCCAAGATACTGAATGATGCTGGGCTGAACAGAGATTTGGTTCTATTTGCTAATTCTAAAAATTCATGAAGATAAATTAATCTCCTTCCTACCATGTTCCCTCCACCTTAAGAAATGAAGATGAAGAGTGGAGCAATCAGCTAATTAACCCTCTTCTCGAGGCACAAAGAGCTGCATTACAATGTGACATTGCTCTGCCCTTTTCTTTTTGAGATGTTTTCGTGGCCTATCAG
Organism: Scytalopus superciliaris; assembly: GCA_013400415.1. Taxonomy (NCBI): domain Eukaryota; kingdom Metazoa; phylum Chordata; class Aves; order Passeriformes; family Rhinocryptidae; genus Scytalopus; species Scytalopus superciliaris. The sequence goes on from VXBX01008464.1 coordinate 1,080,019, forward strand.
AGTCTGTTCTATGAAAAGACCCTCTGCATCTGCTCTTGCAACCTGCTAATTACAATACTGTAATTAAACGCACACAGAAGCAATTACCTTCATATATCACTGTGTCTGACAAGCAGAGAGCAACTTCCAGTTGCAAAATGCTCAGTTCCCCTCTCAGAAAGGTGGTGATTTGGGTTTTGGCTCACTTGGCTTGACTGCTGCCTGAGGGTACTGAAAATCCTAAACGGTGCCTGAGCTGCAGTTCTGTGAAACATCTGAGCACACATCTGTGCACACAAATGGCTCAAGGGCTCCAGGAGTCAGTGGTGAACCCTCGTAAAGTTGCTGGAGTTGGATGGTTCACAGAGACCAAAAAGACTCCAGTGTTGTGGTTGCACATATAGCATTTCAAGTGCTCAGCACACAGTGAAGTGCTTGGATGTTCTCTCTCAGTTTGTTAGGTAGTAGTTAGGTGTAGATGTAGTGACACTAGCCTGAAGAGCATGGCATTTCTAGATTGGTCTCAGATTTCATTCATCTTGCCTTTGAAACAACTTGGTTGTTTCCCAACTGCTGTTGCTGGTTCCTGAGTCTCTGAAAAGATTCAAAGTCACAATGATATCCTGGGTTTTCCTTGGTGTTGTTTGATTCTCAAACCCTTTTGTGGTTTCAGCATTCCAAACATCCTTTTCTCTATGACAACAATAGTTGTGGGGTGTTTTTCTAGTAGTACTTCAGCCTCCAGGAGAGCAGAGTTTAAGATTTTATTTTGCTTGGTAAGAACAAATAAATAGATTTTTTGGATGATTTAGACTTTGCTGTTTGCTCTGCAGTACACTTTGAGCCTGCGGCTGAGCTAGACTTGGTTGAGGTCCATGCCCAGAGTGCTCAAACCCGTGCTCAGCTGTGGGATACAGAGAAAGTTCTGCAAATCACAGGCTGGCACAGTAAGAAACCACACAAAATAGTCCAGTGAGGGGAACACGACCTGGCCACTGCCAGCAGGTATCTGTAGGAAAACAAGGGGCACTGAAGAGAAAGCAGAGGATGTGACAGTTCCCCCAGACACTGCCCCATTCTGCTTCTGTATTCTGCCTTGGCGGTGTCACATCATTATCTGAGGGGAGAAAAAGAAAAAAGAGCTGCTGTAAAATGTCAGTGCTTTTGAATTATAGACAAAATGCAGACACATCAAAATGTATTTTCCTTTTCTATACCTTTTCTTAAATGAAATATAATGGCCAGCTTTAGGCTAGGTGCTGCCACGCATTGCCAATGGGAAGTGAGAAACAACAGCAACAAATCCATCTTTCTTCCTGAAGTACTGCTTGCAGCATGAGGCAGCACTAATCAAAGACAAATCACAAAGGTTTGGAGTTCTTCTGTTCAGGACTAATACCTAGGGGCAAGGTGGAGAAGAGAACTGTTTGATACCGAGCAGCCATACTCCCTCCACTCTTTACCACCCGATTTAATGAAAGCTCGGGAGGTTTATTCTGTAAGAAATTAGGAATAGTATTAAAGCACAGCAAACCCTATTATTTGATGGCAATTCTGCAGCAGCATAGAAGAGCTGGGCGAGTTTATACCCAACACCACCGATATGCGTAAGAAGTGATTTTTCCCCACTGCTGAAACAAAGAGTTACACCCATGAGTAAGTGTCTACAGGACCTATGAGGCTAAGAACAAAATAAGAGGAAACAAACAGCAGGGATACCCTAAGAATGGAGCAGCCTGTGCACAGCCTTTCTTTGAAGCATAATTACAGCCCCACTGAAGCATGACTGGAGCCTCACGTATTTGCAACCACTGTAATCAGTGTAATCATGCTGCCATTCCATTTTCCCTCACACATTCTGTTAAGGCATTAGGACTGCTGTGTAGACTGCTGGAATGATACAGTTAATACTGTCCATTTATTTCACTCATGCTGATAAATCGTGTTGTTATTCTGCTGTATTCATGCTTCTTTTCTATGACTTTAAGGCTAAAGCAGCCCATTTCATAGCAGTACAAGAATAGTGTTTGTAAAATAAGAATAGAAGGTAAAACCAGACTTTGTTAGATTTTTAAAACCTTTACAGGACCTTTCATAGCTGCTGTTAATTAGCAGTATTGGGACCGAATAAAAATAACAGATAACTCCCTCTTGTAAAATTATTCCTTCCAATTGTTATTATTTAGTCACAGTGAAGGGAATGGAGAAAAGGAAGCAGAAAAAGACACCAAGAAGCCTAATCTCACTGCCATTTTACCCTTTCCTGAGTCCCCTGCTTACAGTTTTGTTTCTTTAAGCAGGTGTATTAGCAAAATAAAATAATAAATGGGGACTGCCTTGAAGGTATAGAAGGTGATTAAATCAATATGCATAGCAAAGTGAAGCAAAGGTAGGTGAAAGTAATGGGCAGGGCATAACATCTGTTCTAGCACACAAAGCCTTTGGAAAGAAGACACAAACTGATGTAGAATAGATTATGTTGCTGATTTTTCTTACTAATTATAACCCTCCTTTCTTTCAGATGGTCCTTCAATGCAGTTTGCATAAACAATGGGCTGAAGTAAAATACCACTCGTTAAAGGGCAGTGCCCACTGATAAAGGTGCTCATGTCATTGTTACTGTTCATTTATTTATTTTAACTATTTCTGAATGTTGTATTTGCTGAATTTTTAAGGAAATATTTTCTGTGGTTCTTCCTGTATTAGATCACTTAAAGAGGTTGTGAGAATGGTAGAGTGAATGCTTAATGAAAATTCTGCACCTTGACGTCTATCTAGGAATTTAAACAACTATTTGATAATCAGACTCATAAGAATGAAATCTATATAACACTTAAAATAATAATGCTCTTCTAATCACTTAAGCACCTAGAGTATGTATCAAGGTAATCACATTCATTTTGAATTTATATGCTATGCATATACTTGTAAGCATTTTGAAAGAAAGTGGTGCAGAAGACACAGGTGCCTAAATTAATAAACATTAGAAAATCAGCAAGAGATTTAACTACATTGGTTATTGTTTTCAATTATTAAATAATTAGTTTGAACATCTTTGTACACCTGGTCCCAAATCCTGGGATTCAATTACCTTGAATGGCTCTGAGCTGCTTTTTGATCACTTAATACTCAATCTGCAAAGTGTTGGCCATTAAGAAGAATATCTGGTGGAGGACATGGAGATTTCCCAGAAGTTTTGTGAAAAAGTTCACTAATCAGAACACTTCAGTTTGCAGAGTCAAGACTAAAATTAATAATGGAAAAGCTTTATTAAGGGTTTTTTGTTAAAAAAAAAAA
>VXBX01008464.1:1083366-1119016 GCA_013400415.1 Scytalopus superciliaris
AAAGAAAAGAAAAGAAAAGAAAAGAAAAGAAAAGAAAAGAAAAGAAAAGAAAAGAAAAGAAAAGAAAAGAAAAGAAAAGAAAAGAAAAGAAAAGAAAGAGAACTGAGGAAACAGGTGGCAGGCAAAAGACTGAATCACAGCATTTCAATGTTCTCACAAAGAACTGTGTGTCTTTCCAGGACAGGTACATTTGATAGAATAATTCAAGAAATGCCACATGCTCCTCCAACTTCCCTACCTTTTTTTGTTCTGCATTCTGACCAGTTCAAGTACCTTGTCTTGTTCTGTTTCAAGAGCACTGAATTTTTCTTTTAACTCCAGCTCCAATATCTGCCTTCTGCGAATTCCTATGCAATAGAAAATTCAGAAAAGCTTTATTGGAATTAAAGTCCTCCAAGAGTCTCTTAAGCAATGTTCCCAGACTCTAGTTATATATCCTAAATTCTCTTACTCATTTAAGCAACACACTGAAACAGTTTGGTATAAAATTCAAGATAACAAAAAGCATTTAATTAAAAGTGTTAGGAAAAGTCTCTCATTAAATGTCAATGTGTTTTGCACAACCTTCATAACATGTAACCATTTTCCTGTAGAAAATGAGGAATGAAAAAAATATTCCTATAACATCCTCTTTTAATGGCTCCAGTAGGATAAATATGAACTAAATAAATCTTGACTTAGAAGGAATCCAGTATATAATTTATTTTTTCAGAGAGACATTAAATAGCCAAGTACCATTTCTGCACACATCCTGAAATAATGTATATAATTCCAACAGAAGTTGCAACAGGTCAAAACATCCTTTTTCTTTCCAGTTTTTGAACATTCATTGATTGCAAAACCCTGTAATTTCACTAGCAAAATACAGAGCAAGATTTTTTTTTTCTCTGCCTAAAAGCTCACTCAAATACTCCGTGGAACTGTAAATTTTATCTGCAGCATGAAATGATTTCAGTTAGGAAGGTCTGCAAGCATGGCTGAGCCTCTTTGTCACAATAAATACCGCATTGAAAAAATCATCAGGGATTGTCATTGGTACTCACCGGGAGTTTTTAGCTTTCCTCAGATCCCCAACCCTTGGCCTTGATGTCCCAGGTCAGTCACCCAAGCACAGCCAACCTCTTGGTAACTTGGTTTATAACAATATCCAAGGAATTACTGGGGTCATTTTATACCAAAACAGTGTTAGTCCTGCTTCCCAGCACCAGTGCTCATTTAATGCAGAATAACTGTACAGGTAACCATCCTCTGCAGTCACAGCTGGGATCACAGGGCTGATAAAAGTGAGATTTCTTGGGTCTGTCTGGGCATTAATTAGGACGATGAAGGTGATGGTGTATTTTCTGCAGGCAGGTTTTGCTAGACCCCAGATTGTCCTCTACAAGCAGAATTAAGGTGTTGGGGGTTTTAAAAATGTATTCTTTGGGAGGTATTTTGGGACAGCTTTCCTAATTGGAAGTCAAATATGTGCATAGATAGGTAAGCCTTGGTGAGCAGGCATTTGCTGCCAAACTGAAAAGCCCAGGGTGGAATGGAAGTCCATTAAAATTAGATGAGACTCAGATTTAAGTTGTGTTTTCTTCCTCTAAAGTTTATTCCAAGTTCTCAAAAATCACTTGTTTTGATGAGAATGGAAGAGGAAGGGGTAAGGACTGGTTAACTCCAATGTCTTCATGGAGTTAATCTGATGCTGTAGCAACCCCACTCCTCTGAGGCTGACACCAGAAACCCCAAGCTGATCTGACTTTATATAGAACTCTACACCAATCTAATTAAAATGTGTGTGAGGAGATGCCTGAGAAAACCCAAGCCTTAATATTTTAATGTGGAAAATGCGATATAAAGATTAAATGATGTTAAGGTTAAGATGAAATACAACTACAATCTAGTGCTGAACCTTTTTTATTCATGACATTTTCATTTTGCAGATTATTCCTTTTATTTCTGTTCTTTTTGTTCCTTTGAATTTAGGATACAACATCATCTTATGCAATCTCCCACTTAAAGGGCTTCTCCTGTAGTTATAATCATTCCAAAGATACTTCGATAAATGACTCTATCTCTTACAATGCTTTGAGATACAATAACTTTCTCAGAACAGGCAACCATAACTAAATATCTGTCAGCTACACTGACTATATGCCATAAATTTTGTATCAAACCTGGATCATGAGCAAAGATTTAAGGAAACAAACTGGAAACCTGTCCATTTTCATGTGGAAGTCCTATAAAAGAATTTGAACACCATGAAAGTTTACAGTATGTGCAAATTCAGATGGTCAGAGTCAAAAATCAAGATAAGGGTGTAAGAAGTAAATTGAGTCATTCTTGGGGGTTACAGGTTTGGTTAATGTAGTTCTGTCTCTTCTGGGATTAATAAGCGAGGTCACTTCTTTTTTTCCATCTTCTATCACAAATTGACTTGCTGTTTTGGTTTGCTACATCAGCAGAATCAAATACAAACCAATTTTCTCAGTACAAGAGGGGTTGTGCCAGTCAGAGAGTGGGGTTGGTGTATTAGTATTCTTCCCTATCACCTCTCTCCAGTATTTTCCCGAATGAGATTTTGCCTCCTCCATTCCCAGAGCACCCTTCTCCTGCCAGGTTATCCATGAGAGTGAGGAAAAGAGAGGAGCTTTAGGATTTCTCCCTGTCAATTTGCTCCACCTGCCTCGAGCTGCACCTTAAGAAAGGCAGATGTGACATGAGAGTGTTATGGTAAATGCTAGAGAGTGCAGGAGGAAAGGGTGACACCTGTGTGTCACAATGTTTCCTAGGAAGGGCTGGGAAAACTGCAGCTAGAGCCAGGCACGATTCCTTCAGTAGTAGGTTGCTGTCAGCATCCACTGGTAGAAACAGAAAGATGCAGAAAGGAACCAGCAGTCCCTCTTCTTTATATACACTCCTGCTGGATGTTTGAGACTTCCCATAGATTCAGGGGAAGAATAAAAGTGTGGGAATCTGTGGCACTTCCTATGACTAAAATAAACTCTCTGTGTGTTTCTGCACTTGTAAAATGAGGGTAGTGGCTCTGCCACTTTGAACTTTCAAGTCAAAGAAACAGTGAGCATTGGCCAGAAAAGCAGGGAATCTGCAAGTAGCTGGAATAAAACAAAAGGATCAGGGATTGCTTGTCACCCCATCATGAGGAAAGTCACCTCACCAGGACAAAGATTCTTTTTGGTGGGAGAGAGTAATAACAGTGGGCATTGATATCACTGGGAGCTCCTGTGTAGCTCCTGACAATAACATCCTCAGAAGGATTTCCTCCCTTTGAAGTGCCTGCCTCTCCTGCACAGCAGACAGCTTGCTTTCTGACTGCTGTCTTGCCTGTCTGCTCCTGTACGTGCTCCTCTGAAACACCCTGTGTTAACTGCAGTCACTCTCAGCACCTGGCTGCAGGAGTGAATCAAAGTGTTGTGAAGGCAGCACATCAGTTTGGGTTTGTGCCATGGTAATAGTTACTTGACGGTTAACTGGGATCATTTCAAAGACACTTTTTCTTCCTCTTCCTTACTTCTCTGTGCCCAGATCACTGTTTGAGCTGCCTTCCCCCTAAACACTATGTGCTCACCTTCTGTGACTGCCTAAAATAGAAAAACCTCTGCTCTTGTCAAAAGGGTAAACTGAAAGAGTCACTTACGTGGCTGAGGAATTGCACCAGGGCTCCACCAGCACCTCCCAGCTGCCCACAGCCCCTCTCCAAGCTGGGCCGGTCACAGCCAGCAGTGATACCCTGAACACCTGCCCTGGGCCATCATCCTGCAGAGGGTCGCTGACCTCCCAGCTGTCACAACCCAAAAGAAACAGGTGAACACAAATAATCAAAGAATCCATTTTGAATTATTGGTACTTACAGAATGCCCCTAAATAAAGAAAAGATTGAATCACAAGTTGGTTGATTTCATGCTGTTGCATTGTTTTTATAGAATAGGATGGTCAGGGTTGAAAGAGACCTTGAAGATCATCTAGTTCCCTACTTCCTTTCTCTTTCCACCAGTTAGTTACAGATGTGCACACACACACCTGAGAAGGGAAATCTGCATGTTCTCACAGTCCATGATATCTGAATGGAGAATACTCAGAACTCACTACAGCTGTGCAGGTTTGCCTGCAAGTTAAAAAGATTTTAGTAAATTCAGAAGGCTGGAATGTCCCCAAACACAAACCAAATTAATTCATATTTAAAAAGATTTCTGTCTACAATAACAGGAGTAAATGCCACATAAACCCCAGTCCTGCTCCCATCAGAGACAATGGGAATTAAGCCACTAACTTCAAAGAGTAGTGCTCTCCCTGTAGAGTGTATTTCATGCTTCTGCAGTCTTGGCTAGATTAGTGCAAATTAAACATTGGGTTAAGTTGCCAGAACCCATAAGCACTCCATTAGGCTCTGGAGGATTTGGCTAATTTTAGTCAAATACTTACCTATTTTACAGAACACATGCAAAATCCATCCATGGGCTAAGCCCACTGAGCTCCAGAGAATGCCACTAATGAATTTGGCCTTCCAGCTCAGCTGTCTCTGCATTTATGCAGCTCTTGAAATGCATTCCAGGTTTATGCACCTTATCAAATCTTAAGAAACAACTCTTTTATACCAGAGCACACAAAATAATTTAATAAGAGTTGTAAACAAGTGGCTTTCGCAAGCGCTAAAGGATCTAATCATCGAATCCCATTCTAAGCATACACGAGGCTTTCCCTGCCTGCAGGGCCATCATGGATAGGGCTGCTGCAGCCTCCTTCCAGAGCTGCTCACTGGCCTATATCTTGTGAGTGGCAAAGTGCCCAAGGGAGCTTCAAGCTACATTTTTCAATCATCTCTGCTTTATGTTAAATACACTTACAAGCAGCCAAGTAGCATCCCCAGAGGGTCTTACTATGACAGAGGGATGTTAACAATATACTTCTGCCTTTTTTTACTTTTTCTTTTTTTTTTTTTTTTTTTTCAAATAGGCTTTAGTTATAGCCATCCCTGAATAATCTCCTAATTAGTGAGGAGGCTTTGAGTTTAGATTCATGGACTGCACAGATAAAGACCTGAGGTGCCTTTTCCAAGCTCCATGCTGTAGGATTTTAGGGCCAGCATGGACAAAGCCTTGCCTGATTTTCAAGCCTCATTTCCTCCTTGGCTGAGCCCAGTCTCCTGGCTGACTCCAGGGAATCCCATCACTGCTGTGTGCCTCAGTTCCCATCTATCCAAAATGGACCTGTACCTACAGCAAGACATTCTGACATCTGATGAGAAGCACCAGAGGAGCTCATTACCAGGTGTTTGTACAATGGCTGGAACCAAAGCATTTGCAATGCCTGTCAGGGCTTTTGGGTGTTAACACAAACATCATACCAATTAATCACTTTTTAACTTATGACTCAGGCATTTACTAAAAGGATGTGTTCATATATAGGTAATACAGTGAAAAAAATAATACAGCAACACCCTTTGGGAAGGCAGAAAAGGTCAAGTACAGTGCTGCTCTTCGCTGAAGCAACACACAGAATATATATGTGGAAACTTGGCCACTCAAGCAGCTAATTGCCAGTGGGATGTCTTGCTGTACACATCTTCTGAGGTACTTTAATTATGCAAAGACACCTTGTTGTCACACAGATATAAATAATGTTTAAGGCTCATGTTTGTTTGAAGTAAGTGCTATGGGGATTATGTGGGGTTTTCTTAATTACAATTCCCCTTGGGGAGAATACCACGTAACAAACAACACAGCACATCAGCATAGGTGTTTGTTTGCAGTTGGGTCCCCCCCCACTCCTTATTATTTAAAAAATGCTTCTGGCTCTATTTCTGACTCTTGTTGCAAAATTAGGTACTTCAGCAAATTGCTCAGTTGACAAAAGGGAAAAAAAATGTTGCTTCAAAACAAACAATTATGATGACTTTGAAGCATAACATGGAATGTCTCATTGATTTTGTCCCAGAGGACTGGTGAAAAGAATGAATAACCAAAAATGCAACAAAGCATGTAATATTAGTGCATGCACCATTACTTGTGCAGCATTGTTTTAAATCCATTTGCTCACCTTTGCCCTCTGTGATCACCTGCTATCAACAGGGGAAACACACACGAGTAATCTAAATACTTGATTGCTTGTAAGAGAAGAAATTTCCTCCTATTCAAAGATAAAGGGGCTGAGCAGTGGCAGGGAAATGTACTATTCCTTTCCCACAGTTTCTGAGTGGAGCATTAGAGATAGAGATTATAATTTCAACCTGTGGTGCTCGAATTCCTGGCCACTAGAATTCAGCATTTGTTTTCTCCTGGAGAATAAACTTTACATTTAAACCCTGATTACACTGTAGAACTGGTGTAATCAGAAGAAACATTTTTCCCTTTTCTGCTCTCTGTATTCATAATGTTAAGTGCACTCTGATGGGGCATTGTGCAAAAGGCATTGGCAAAACGGAATTCTGGAGACAGTCATGCACTCAGGTGCATTTTGTTCACATAACCCAGTGCTCAAGAACTAGGACTTTCGAGTGTTAAAGCCAGAAAAGGGACCAGTAAATGATCAATTGTAGCAAATGTTCTGCAGTCATTTCTTCAAACACAAGTGAAGCAGTATTTTGTCCCTGGGCTGAAACATCAATTCCCTATTAGGCTAGAAAAAACTCAGTACAGCTGTTCTGCTACCTTTGGATATGGCTCTTCTCTAACAGATCAACTTATCTTCAGCCAAGGTATTTTCTTCTGTGATGGAGAATCTGTGTCCTCTAAGCTTCCTTTCAGCAAAACAAATTTAAATTGCTTTAAAAATTACATTAATCAGATGGTAAAAAAAGTTGGAAACAATCAAACAGGTGCTGTCAGTCTGAAAGTTTGATTCCTAATAGATTTGCAACTGGAATTCTGTTAATTGTATTTATCTCTCTAGGTATGTCTGAAATCAGTTTCCATCACTGAAGTGGAACAGATACTTTATTATCATGGGTTTCTCAGCATCTTTTTGGTGCTCAAATAATTCTACACATATTTCCACTTAGCTTCACTGGTTTGAGATTAACATCCCTCTGTGAGTCAAACCTCAATCTTTTGGATGTGGTGATCAGATCCACTTTTAGAGAAGAAGGATTCTGTTGAGAAACTGCAGCTATTCCTTTACTCCAAAGATTTAGCCATATTGTGCCATAAGCCCTGCCAGGCACAGTGGGAAACAGTATTTTTGTATTACAACATGAACAAATATAACAAAGCCAAGACCATCCCATTAGGAAATCCACCATCTATGGGATTTCGTTGCCCAAATACTCTAGAAGATTTCAGCCTCAGCATTTTATGTTTCTGAATTCCTAGTTGTTCTCTACAACTGCATTAACTGTGCAGGGAAAACAACCATTTACAGGAGGAGTGACTTGACGATTTTGTTTTCAGGGTTGCAGACTGACAGCAGATATATCTATCCAGCCCTGCTGGGCAGCAGGGCCCAGCAGCAAGCTAAATTAGCCCACAATATGTTATTCTACGCAGACTTTCCAACAATTAAAGCAGCTTCTTGTAAGGCCAACATGCACTGTTACATAGAGCACTCAAAGGAGAAAGAGAAAATTTCAGCCCCTTTTTCTTTTTGGGTTGATTATTCCTCAAATATTCCAGGTTCTGCTCTGTGGCAATTAAAACACAGCACTCCATTCCATGCCCAAATCTACCTGTCCTCACCTCCACAGGTTTACTTTAGCTTCTATAATGAATGAGAACGAAAAATAAATAATATAAGACGGTGTAGCCTGGGAGTATGCAAGACTGATATTCAAAATAACTGTAATAAGTATTTGTAAAAATGTAATAAGTCAAGTGTATAAATGGAGGGAATTAAATGCCATGGTAAATTTACATAAAACAATGTTTAAAGCAGAAACTGGAATAAATATAATATAGATAAGTAGTAATCCTCTGCCTGCTTAACTAGGCCATTAATAACAATTTTCAAGGACAGACTGCAAAATATCTTTAAAAATGGAAGGTCATATTAGAGACTAGAAAGGACTGATTCAGGAAAAATGAAGAGCTGGGCCTAGTTTTACCTCCAGGTCAGCATCCTACGTGCAATAACTCCTTCTGGAAACCCACCTTTCCTAGGAGTCACTATAACCTGAGCCATAATGGTGACACCCATTTACTCTGGTCTTTTTTCCTTACAGCATTTTCAACTTTTTTCTTTTTTAAACTAACATTCACTGTGGAACAGTATAAAATATTTGGCCATTGGTTTTTTTTCAAGAGTGTAGCAGAAAAGCCTTTAGAAATAGAAAGAAAATAAGCTATTCAGTTTGGTCCTTTGAAATTAAGCCACTTGGAATTCATAAAGAAGCTATTGGAGATGACATTCCTGACATTTTTTGCCTTGTACAAAGCTGCAGAGATAGCTGCTTTACAAAGACAATCATTCCTAAGAGTGTGAGCATTATTAGGTTTTCTCTGCTGATCTTCAAGGTGTAAATGACAGGTAACTTAAATACTCTGCCAAGTGCAGAATTTCTTTGCAAAACATCTCAAAAAATACGATTTCCTGTTTTACATAAGACTTCACAATCCATATTATGTCTAATCCTCTAACACGTATTCTTCTGTTTTCTCTATACCTGCAGGATTTCTTGTGAGCAGTGCATATGGCTTTAAGTATTAAAAAAGTAAATGGTGTCTTGAATAGCAGAATTAAATCCAGAAGCATCCTGCACTGATAGGAAATCACCTCTAAAATATATTCCTGCAGGCAGTTGTTCTGCTAATTCCCAGATACAGACAAATATCGATCTAATCCCAAAAGTAACAACTGTCAGTGGAGCGAGTTTTCTACGACCCATATCGTGTCTCTGTAACTCTGACAAGACAGGAGAAGAGTTCTCCAGCAGGGAACAGAATCATGCTACTGTTTTCTGACATTCTCTTTGATTTTTTCCTGCCAGCCTCGTTGATCAGTAGGTAAGTATTAATATAAGCCACCCAGCAGAAACAGGTTCAGAATCTGAATGCCATGAAGACAGATGGGGGAACAGAGAGTTTGTCAGATTGACTTAAATGTGCTTTTTTTCCTCATGGGAAATCTCTTCAGGCATAAAGGATGACTCTGTGTTTTCTCCTTGTGTGACACTGGCCCCGGTGACAGATTTCAGACAACAAATATACATTTACCAAATAAGCCCTTTGCCAGTGCACTAATCTGGGAAGGATTAGAGTGGTCAGATAGATGTAAATCAAACAGTAACAACCACCTGGTACTTCCATCTTGACTAAGCAGTGTTTGGATCAGCTTCCCAGAGCAAACAACACAGTCTGGAGGGCCCTAAGATGCTTTCATAAGGATATAGTCTGAATATAAAACTTTTATTAGACAGCTGAGGTATCCCAAATCTGAAGAATTAGCCTTTCAGAGCCTCTGAAAGCATATCTGAAATTTTTTGAAGGGAAAAGTCTTCCCGGATGAAAATGACATGAAGAGGAAGGAGGTTCCACACCTTCCAACTTCCCTGCAGCCAGCAAAGACTCCTGAATGAGGTGTGCTGGAAGCTCAGCTACGTTGGTCAAGCAACCTCAGAAGCCAACCTGGCACCTGCAAGCCCAAGCTCAGCTGTATAAATCTGCCTCTTGTCCCCAGTGTGCCTACAGAACAACAGAGCCCAGGCACCGGCTTTGGGATTGAATCTGTGGGAGGTTTCAGTGCTGTTGGAAGTTCCCCAGTCACATGGAGTTCAAATGGAGTCAAGCACCTGTGGTATCACCTCATTTTGGATGTAAGCATGAGGTGAAATGGGGTCTTTCACGTGGTAACAATTTTAATCAAACCAGGAACCTCAGCTGTGGGGTGCAGCACTGATGGGACAACAGGTCAGCAGCACTGGGCTCTGGGCAGGGAGCAGGGGTGTTTTCAGAGAAAATGCTAGATCCAGGATTTCTTATTATTTTCCAGTGCTTCACTCGATGAAATGTACTGATTTACAAGGAGGTTTAGGGCTTGAGGGAGAGAGATCAATAGCTTTTTAGTGAATACTAAGTGCTATTTGTGACAATTCAGAATATAAAAGAGCCCCATGCTGTCCAGCCCGCACAGCCAGAGTGAGAGCAGAAAGGCTCAGTGCCTTGAAGGATGAGAAACTGATAGCAGAATTCCACCGGTGTTTACCCAGTCCTTTGGACTGAGTGATTGTACCACTGGACAAAATACAGAGCACAAGGAACCTGGACTTTCTGCTCTAGAAGTCTCAGCTTTATTTAGGCCTGACATATATGTTCCTAGGATTACCCAGGCAGGCTCAGTGAGCATTATTAAGTACACACAGTACATTAGGACACGCACAATCACACTGAAGCTTCTGAGAAGGAGCTTATTGCCCAAGCAACAACTCGATGCCTCTGCACAGCACAGCCAGGCTGTGCGCAAGTGGAATTTTTGAGATGCATCAGATTTAGTGTGTGCACATGAACAGACTGTTGCAGCCTGGGTGCACAATTGCACAGTTTCTAGACAAAAATGAGGGTTTCTGCAGTCATACTGCATATTTCAATCTCGCTCTGGGTCGGTCTGATGCTCTTCAGAAGAATATGACCTGCTTTACAAGTACTTCATGCTATACAGCAAATTCTTGGTAGTCCAAAACACTTTGGACTGAGTGAAACAGACCATAGATTAGATTTATGAATGAGTGGTAGAAATGCTGTACCAAATGCCTGCTATGAACACAGTGCTATGAGCAGATCTGTTTAAGAACAGTTTTGTTTGCTTCCAGAGGGCTAAATCCTCCTTACATACACAGAATTCATGTTCCCCAAAGGAATAAAGGAAGGAAACAAACTCAGGTTTTCACTACCTGGGCGAGGAGATATTAATTAAAAGAGATCAATTTAATTAACAAGAGCCACTTCTTTCTTAGGAGAATTTGAGCAGCATTCTCAAATAGGTTGCAATTCACTGAAAACATGTTCAGCAAATAAAAAAATTGTATTGCAGTTATAGATATTAAAAAGAGAAAAAATGGCTTGTTATATAATAGAGAATTATTTGCACTTAAGCCCATCTGTTTCTTTTGTTCATGTAGTTTAGATTAAAGTAATTTATTTCTGTCTACTAATTAGAACTATTTATTACTGATTTCATACACTTTTGAATTATAATTCTTACAATACTTATTTTAATATGGTATCTGCACAAATAAAGAATGACTCTTGAGAATCTCTGGAAAATAGTAACATCAAATCCTAATAAAAGTGTTGGCAGTTATCATGCTTGGGAGAAACTCTCTGCAAGTTGTAGAATCAGACAGTGTCAGCTGAATTCTTGTTTCTCAGAAAATTGCTAAGCCCAGTGCATTGGGGAGAGCTAATCCAGCAATCACAACTGGGAGATCAGCTGAATAGGAAATCTGAAAATTCTTGTAAAGTTTATTCCTAAATTAATAACACTGAGTGTAGAACTATTTATCCCTGAAATTACAAATTAGCAATTGACCTAAAGACTACGTAGATGTGAAAAAGGTGCTCAAATATTCACCAAATTTTGTGACAGAGCAATAACAGACAAGTGTTTGCTTATGGCTGCTTTCAAATCCATGGCATCTTATGTGTGCAAAGCAGAGAGGAAGACAAATACTTAACTGGCATAAATCTTTTGGCAGCATTAGAGGTGTTTCAGCTCTGTCTGTGTTGTGGTGCTTCCCATAGTTGTAACACATTAATTGACGGATAAGGATAATAATCTCAAGAATCTCACTTCTATGAAGAGTCTTGATATTATGAATTAGGTGGAAGTGACATCACCAGATGGAATTGCACAAACAGAAAAGGTATAAAATAATCTTGGGCCTTTAAAGTAATTTTTCCCAACTCCTTCTGGCCTCCTGGTGACCAATAAAAAGGTATCTAAGCTAACCGAGCGAGGCACACCAAGGGAAGCCAAGAAGTAAGGCACAGTTTTCAAAGTTGAGCATGAACCCTGACCTGACAAAAATAGAGAGGTGCAGTTAATAACCCCCAACATTGCATGAGCTGAGTTACAGAAAAATATTCACATAAAATACATTAGAACAAAAATATTTGTGAACCTAATTTTTTCTTATATTTCTATGTTTTATATCCTGTGATTAGTACTAACTCTCTAGTCTTCAAATTTCCTAATATCTGTTAGATTTTAGATGAAGAAAAATATTTAAGCTTTTAAAAAATAAAAGACACAGTAAATAATGCAGATTAGAATATTTTTTTGTCAATACTCATGTTTTGTAAAAATTCTAGTTCTGTTAATTGGGCCTATTTCCTTATGGGACTTAAATGAGCCATTTACTATTGGCAATATGTCATTAGCATCATCCTAATCATTCTCATCTAATTCTCTAAGGACTTTTTCCTCCGGAGTAATTGCAAGTCTCATTCCACCAAGTGGAAATACTGAATCAGGATAGACTGTTACCCTACAGCCCTTCAAATAACTCTTGCATCATTTCTTTTTTAATTAGGCTTAACTTGAACAAATATCCCTGTTTATAGAAATGCATGTACACAACCTCTGCAAATTACTAAACAAGATGCTTATTAGAGGCACAATTACTATTATTAAAATAAACAGCTATTTTCTGTGGTGTCCTTCAGAAAGAGAGCTGGGGGCATTTGCCACCAACTCTATTATATCCTCAAGAGTATTTTTAACCAGTTTTTATCTCAAATATAACTGGTAATCTTCAGCTATTAATACCAATGTTGAAGAGCATCGCTCTGCAATGTAAGCAATGAGCAGACTGGCAAAAAGTGTATTTTGGTCAAATGGCAAGTGAAAGCTCTGAGGTGACTGTTTCCCAGTGTTCTTTATCACTTGGAGAGTAAGGATCCATACCCGGACATGTGGAGTGGACATCGGCATTTACCAATGTGACACCACAGCAATTTGGGGAGTTAGGAGCAGAGTGGGTTAGATTAGAACCTGGAGGAAATCTCAGAGCAGCCCCAAGGAAAATTTAGAGCTGAAAGCTGCCTCGGTGAGGGACCCTCAGAAAGTGTAACATCAGGCATGGGAAGCAGAGCAGAGAAGATATTGCACTCAGATTTCACACATAAACACTGCATATACATCTTATTTATCTTATGCTGAGCGTGGTTTCAGGATCCCTGAAGAAATCCAGGCATTTCAGATTTGTGCCTGCAGCAATCCCCAGAACAGGTGTCATGGAACACTTAGGAAAAATGATCATTGTAGTACAAAACATGTATTGTATTAGGAATATTGCCTGTATTGTTTCACACAGTATGGTTTCATACAGTAACTCCAAATGTGCCCTCACTGAGCAGTGTAGGCAAGGTGGGCACTGGCAGTTCAGGGCTTCATACAGAACCAGGGTCTTCTGCTGCAAAGCATGAGCCAGATGCTTCCTGTTAGCAAGGTTCTAAGGAAAAGTGTGAGATTTTCTGGTGAAAAACCCATTCCTAACCATATGTAAGGACATACTAATGTGAAAAGCATTCTCACATGGTTCCCACGTGGTGCTATCAAGGTTAACCGAGAACTGTGTTAGAATGATTTCAGTGTAGCTGAAGTCAACCACAACTAACAGTATGAGCTCCCAAGCATCCAGTCAAGCCCAATTCCAGCCAGCCTGCACACAGTAGTGGTTTTCTGATCCAAGCAGTGAGCACGTTAATTTGTACATGAGGTACAATAACAAAAAACAATCGATCAGCCTCACTAAGAGTCCCACATGCCTTTAAAGAACTTCTCATTGCAGTGACTGGCTTCACCCCTGTAGAGGTTGCTGGAGCTCTAACCACAAGAGAACCTTTCCCCACTGTGAACCAGAAACTTGTCTTGAATGTTGTGTGTGTAAATTAAGGAAATGAGTGTGTGAGCTTTCTGACTGCAGGTTGGCCTAGTTTCCATACCAAATTTCTCCAAAACACTCCCTAACTATAAAATTAACAATCCCTTCTCTCCTGACATCCTGTTCAACATCTGTTCTCAAGTTTGGACAGAGGCTGCCAAATCCCAGTCCATTTGCTTTGGGGCTGTTTTTGTCTAGTCTCTCCACATAGGTTGCATAACCTTCACTCAACTACTTCAGCAGTGAAACATGTGCCAGAGCCCCCTTTGATTTCACAATACACCTGAAAATTTCCACTTGATGGATAAGAGTCCTTGAATTTATAACATAATCTTCTTGCCTTAGGAAGATCTTGTTCTGTCATGTGACCATGAGACAAGGCCTATTACCAGAGAAGATGGATTTTGCAGGCTGTTGCTTCATGAGGGGCAGAGACAGCACCCTTGTGGTTAACTTGAGTGATTTGGTACTTGTTCCATAACAAGAATGCAAGGAAGGGTTAGTGAGCACAATTCTTGGCAAGTCTGCAGTTGACAGCATTTTTAGCCAAAGCTTCAGATATTTCTGTCCACATGGGCTGATGTGGAAAAGTGCAGGAAGTGTTGAAATCTAAGTCTAATCTAAGTTGTTGAAGTACAACCAGGGGTTGAAACTCCTCTCCCATTCAGGGACAAAACTTCCAGCTGACTCATGACATAACTTGCCAAAGGCCATACAATGATTCAGCTGCAGAACCTGCCAGTCCAACAGCAAAGCAAATCTTTATACTCTGCTTCAAACTGTAAGGGCTGCATTTTGACTGCAAATGCTGATATGCCCAGAGGAGACATACAGGGAGCCTTCTTATAATTAAAATCCAAGATAAATATAAATCACTCATTAGTCTTTAAAGATACTGCCTTTTACTTATTCAACAATTTTACTTTTTTTCCCCTAGAATATGGTATTCAAGGCAAGCTGTATAAGAATACTGGCAGTAATCAGCACAAGTGCACAAGACATAGAATGGCTTGGGTTGGAAAGTGCCTTAAAGTTCATCTCTTTCCAACCTCCTGCCATGGGCAGGGTCAGCTTCCACTAGCCAAGGTTGTTCCAAGCCCCATCCAACCTGGTCTTGGACACTTCCAGGGATGGAGCAGCCACAGCTTCTCTGCCCAACCTGTGCCAGGGCCTGCCCACCCTCACAAGGAGGAATATCTAAATCATTCACATCTGCATGAAATCACTTCTGTAAATACTGTAATGGGAAGGATGAAAACACATAAAAATCTGATGGCACAACAGTGATACATTTCTGCATGTGGAGATAGGAATGCTGATGGTCCCATCTTTTAGTGTCCTTCAGTGGTTTTAACATCATCCTTGTCTCTGCTTCTTTTAGCAACGTCACTTCAGATAGGTTGCAAGCAAATCTTCATGTTTACTTACTTCTTAGGAACATAACAGTGGCTGTACTGGGTGAAAAGTACATGTGACTCAGGATTCCAGCATACACTGATATTCCTCCAATACACTTTCCCAGCCTCAGGAAATTACAACTGGTATTAAATAGTCCTAGCAGATCTTCCATCAAGGAGTTTGTCTAGATACTCTTTTAACCATCTTACAATTGTGATCTCTCCACTGTCAAGCAGCAATAAGTCTCAGAGTTTAATTAATCTGCTTTTGTGACGAAAGGTTTTGCTGTTGTTGTTTAGTTTTGGTTGTGTGATTTTTTTTTTAAATTCCTACCATTGGATAATTCCATTTGATATTGACTTCTTCTTTTATCATGATAAAGTGAATACCAGTTTCCTGTTCCCTCCTGATAAACACTCAGATTTTTATCATAAACTTTATTGTGTTCCTGTGTCTGTGTGTTTTTTCTGTGCTGAAATTATGAATCTATTTCATCTCTACTAGGACCCAAGGCATTCAGTGCTTTGTCACCCATCTCTGTACCTCTAGTTTTGTTTTAGCCTTCCTGAGATGGGTAAACAACGAGTGTTGATGATGGAAACAGACCTTTCCTCTTAATAAACCAGAGGGTGCTTTTTTCTTAACTGAACACTTGTAAAGGTAGAATAGAAGTCAATCTGGCCCTTTCATTTCAATACCTTCAAAGGGAGGGATTTGATCAACATTTTGAAAACGTGTTTCCTAAGCTTTGAGAAATCTGCTAAGAACCCCTGAACTGCATTACCTTGAGAAAAGCCAGCATCTCACAGGATCAGGCTGTACAACGTTATCTACATCCAGTTCCAATGACCCTTTTATTGCACTGCCTTTAGATTTAGAAGAAAACAAAATAGAACCCTGGAGAGTTAATATTTTCAAAACCAGCCCTAGCTGAAGACAATCAGTGCAGCTTTTGATAAAAGTGATCAAAGGACTGTTCTTGACAGCTTGGAAACATGAAATGCTATTACTTGCCCTCTTTTAGGTTTGCTCTTTCTTCTCAGAAGACCAGTGTTTGTTTTGCATAGTACCAAGCATTACTCCTGTGGTGTTTAACTTTTGCACATGAGCCCTCTTTCATTTCACCAGAGTAAAAGCAGTGTGAGATTAGCAAGAGGTTCTTTGTCTTCTGATATAGTAAAACTCTTTTTTGTAATTTATCTTTCTTTTCTTTCTCTTGGCCGCAATTTACACATCAGCGTCTTCTGCTGTTGTCTTTATATTGGACTAGAATCCCCTTAAAATATTCCCAACAGGATTGTTATTTCTCCTCTTTTCATTACTTAAAATTGAAAGTGTTTAAGATGATGCATTTGGCATCAGACTTACAAAGAAAAGGGGAAAAAAAGAAATTAAAAAAAAAAAAAGAAATTGAAAAAAAAGGCACAGAATGAATTGCTGTGATCAGCACAAGGACAGTTTGTGTTGGGGCACCAAGGCCAGGGGAAGAGGGCAAATTCATGATCCCTTTTAAATCATGGCACTAATCAAGGGATATATAAGTCCCCACAGACAAGTAACTAGGAACTACTTAAAACTGCTTTCCTTTAGGCTTAATACAAAAGCTGCAGGACATGTGTCTCAACTCCCTGCCCTCTCACAGGAGAGGATATGTCATTTGGCCATTTAACCCTGTAGAAAGGCCCACAGGATTTTAATCTTTCTTTCATAATCTCTAATTAGTCCCCTCTCTCAGCACCTCCTCAGTTCTCTCTCATGCCATTTGAAATGAGGACTCTCTGCAGATACTGGCATAGAGATTAAACCAAGCATTTAGTTGGCAGCAGTCCACAGACAGTGTAAAAAGCTTTTGGGGCACAGTTTCTGCTCTCTTAGACCAGTGAAAAACTACAGGAAGTCTGAAGATCTCAGTGTCAAACCTCCCTCCATATTCAAGGATGCTGAGGCTGTAAAGCACAATGCAGCTCTTATAATTCCTGTAAACCAAAAATTGACTGAACTAATACAGAGATGCTTAACTGAGGGACCAGCTAACAGAGATAATTTCTAGTCTATCAGATCCTTATATTAGTTATTGCCCTCAGTTTAGTTTAGAATTGCTTTTTAAGCTTCTCTATTTAAGCTAGTAGCTTTAAAATGCAAGTCTCTGCATTCTCAATTCACTGCTTCTTATTGAGCATTTGGGGCATAAAGAAGCAGCATTATCTCTTCATTTTAGCTTAGAATAAAGGAGCAAAAATACCTTACAGATTCTCCATAGATATTCACAGCGAGGACCTGAAAAAGTCACAAAGATCTTTCTGCTCCTCAGTTTCCCAATTCATGTAAGGGAGTTGAAAGTCTTACCTTCCCCACCTGGGTTACTGTGCATAAACCAGCTGGTGTTTGGTGTTTGGTTTCAAGAGGAAAAATATTTTCCAAATGCCAAAGATAATCATTCATGAACATCAATTCCCCGGGCAACACATCTGTGAAAGCTCTTCAGGTAACACCCTGCTTCTGAACACATTTACAGAGGACCTGGCTGGGCACATTTCCTATCCAAATGCTGTTTATTTGTTTGGTTTTGGCAAATAGCTCTTTCTGCTCACGCCCCAAAGGGATGCAAGTTACAGTTCTGACTGACTGGGGGGAAACCGTCAGTGTCAGTGGCATTCCCGAAAAAAATGTTTTCACAGGAAAAGGGCACATCTACCTAGGAGGCAGTGTGTTCTCCCCAGAGCCAAGGACGTGGATAACTGTGCAAGACTTCATTTTCATTTTTCATTTTCATTTTTTTAAAAAAAAACTGAACCAAAAGTAAAGAAAAAAAAAAAACTTCCAATGTTTTTAAATGACTGATTTTTTTTCTATTGGAACTGGCATTTTTCATTAAAAATGCTTTTTGGCAGCACTGTATCTTTCAATTGGAAAGCTTTCCACATGAAAAATCTCAGACAACTAAAACTTAACAAATGCTGCACCAGTACCTTCCCTGTGAGATGCAGGATGATTTCATGACCAGCAATACAGGGAGCTTGCTTTTCTAACAGGATATTTAGTTATATGCTCATAACTAAGCTGTGTGCTTGAGCACATCCCTCTTTCAGCATACAGGGATGTGTGGATTCACTCCTTGTGTATAATGCCCAAAGGAACAACATGCTTAGGAGGCAACAGGGAATGAGCTCTTTTGGTGACCTGTCAGGACTAGCCAAAAAGGGCCATTACTAATTAGGATTAAGCTTCTAGTTTGGTTTGTCCTACTGAGGTATCTTTTGTACATATGTGACATCTGAAAAATATGATTTAAAGAAGCTGCCTCGGACCTAAAAAGGATTTGAATTCCTACAGATGACAGTAGGTCCAGGGTCTGTGCCCATATGCTGGAAAACCATGCGCATAGCAGGGTTTCCAGGAACTTCTCTGATTCCAAGTTTAAAGAAAAAAAGAATAGGATCTTTTGATCTTTTAGGCCATTTCTACAACTTCCTTGCCACCAAGTCTGTGGAGTCACCAAAGAGCTTCCCACTGGCATTTGTGGGACCTGGACCAGACTCTGTAGGTTATTCCTTTCCAAGAAGGTTGTCATTTCAAGGCAATTAATTTCCAAAATGAATGGATTTAGATGTAATTCCCTCCTTCTTAAAACAGAGTAATCCTATGAACCTATGTGTTTTTACTTCCTACCAGAATAACCAAAATGAATTAGACTCTGTTTGCCTTCTACTGTAGATGGCATTTGAACAAATCCCATCTAAATTTCTTTCTTACTTTAATAGTGGCTTTGGACATTAGATTTATAGGCTATCTCCACTCTGGCATTTAAATTCTCTTAGTCTGAAAAAAAATAAAATAAACCTCCTTAGAAACAAATCTTTCATCCTTCCTTCCTTCTTCTTTACCATTCAATAAACTTAATGAAATAATGCAGCAATGTATATCTAAAAAGTAACATTTCATTCTGCAGAAACTAAATAAAGCACCGGGAGTGAGAGAGCAATTTAATTACATGGAAGTCAACATGCTTCTAAAGTCGTGCTTAAAAACTAGTGGTGTCTTCATTTTTCATGTACATATTTATCCATACTGTAGGTTATACATTACTGTAATTATTCTGTTTACTACAAACACTGTCTATACATCACACTGTATTCTCTGATGACGAAGCTCAGGAAGCAAGGATTTAAATTTACCTACTACAATTTTCAAGGAGGCTCAAGATACTTTCAATTTATCTTTATGACCAAGGAACAAATAGTTCTCCCATTTTTTACCCCTTCCACCAACATCCTCCTAACATTATCTCTGTCTTGCCAGCTGTCAGCCTCATTCCAAACTCTTCTTGTGTAGCAGTTTCTCTTGCTGGTGTCAAAACCCAACCTCCCCGCAGCTTCCCAAGTGTTGCTGCCCTTTAGTATGAGCCTTCTTTGTGCCTGCTCCTCTTGCCCTTCCTTCAACCTCCATGATTTAGAAGTCTGTTTCTCAGTGGAAGTGCCATTTTCATGTAATCATTGGTTTAATCCCTTTAAGAGTCTGCAATCTCCTCACTGGATAGGTATTGAACATCTCTGTAAAAAAGTCAGATTTTTAGATCCACTTTCCCCCTCTAATCTATAGCTGTTAAAGACATTCGCTCCTTTGCTTTTCAGCCTCGCGCTTTTCTCGGACCAGAAATTGATGGAGGTGGCCTCTTCTATTTTTTCCTTCTCCTGAGCACTGACTTTTTCTGATAAGGCCAACTCTTGTCACTAAACCAGGAGGTTGCATAGTCCTGTCACCCAGTAAAGCCTAATCCTCTCCTTTTTGTGCAGCTGAGACTGTGGGAGTTTTAGCTGATTTAAACCTGCACGGATCCATTGAAGGTGAGTCCATGCAGCGGAGAGGTGTTTGCTCCACTGCTGTCAAGAGAAGTCTGGGTGGACAAGGCTTGGAGGGGGGGAAAGTAAACAGATCATCTTTTAGGCATTTCAGAAAACAGGTAAAGAATTCACTTGCTGAAATGGTTGTTACTGGAAAAGGTGTGTTGGGACTGACTTTTTAGAGATCATTTTTGTTTTGCTCATTGTTTTTTCAGACTCACTTTCAGTGAACACCCTAAGTGTATGAGCTTTATGTAATATTGGTACTAATAGGATGTGATATTAAGTTATAATATCCACATTCTCCCAAAGCCAAACCTAGGCTGCAAATCTGACCATGATCTATACAATACTAAATGATTTGTTAAATCACTGGTCTAGAAGCAGAACTTGAACCCTATGCTTAATGTAATCAGACCCACATTGTCCAATTTTACAGACATTTAATTCTGTCCTAAAATACCAGGACTACATATTTATTTTGTATTTATGTGGAACATTTGCACAATGTAATATTATACAGTAAGTAGAAGCAGAACCTCATAAGGCAACACTATTTGAGTTTGCCAGAAAAATCTTTGTTGAGAGTGGCTGGTGCAGTTTTCTGTCAGGAGGCTGCAATGGCTCTGAAGTATTAGAATTATACCAAGGTGAGACCAAGACAATTCTGCCCAGTAACAGCCACCTGATATATTGGGCCAATCCTTCCATAAAAGTTCTTCAAGTCTAGGAAAGTTTGAGTGTTTTTCCCTGCAACTCACCCATTTTTAAAATCCTTTGATGGAGTTGCTTTAGTTCCAATAACCCTCAAATTCCTCCTCTGTTTAGTGTTAGTGAGAACCCAGTGAAACTAATGAGCCACCTGAAGCCCCATAAAAACTTGCTTGCCAGTGTAACCCTGTGATGTTTTTGTTCACTGTCATAAATTCAAAGACTTTATATAAGTTACTTCCAATACATATCCTTGAGACTAAAGTCAGGTTAGAAGGATGTAATTAATCAATCCTTCATAGATCCAGTTTGGGTTACTCGCAACAAGCTATTTATAGATAGCAAAGCACAAAAGATGATGAAAAAGACACTGGCATGTCTAGGGGATGCTCATAGAGATTTCAAGCAAAATAGCGGGAAAGTGATAATGCCAATGACTTATTTGATAGCTAATTTTGGTTCAATTCCTCTCATAAATCATAAAGACTCTGTTGGATAATTTTTCTAAGGAGAATGAACTACTGGCATGACATAGTCCTTCCATGACATTTGCTAATACTCTTCTCTGTCAAACTGTGAAGTTAAGTGTTTTCATTGTTGAGCTAAAGAGGCTTAACATTAAAAACTTATGGAAATGGCTTTAATACTGAGATTTACTTCTAGAATACTTTTGAAATGCAATATCCCCAGGTACTTTACAAAAAAGCTAGACTCCATTTTCAATAGCTTTTGCTGAGTTTTTATCTGTATTCATCCTCCAGAATGTGCCACTATAAATAATTAATCAATCAGCATCTGCTATGCTCACAGAACACTTATATCTCAAAACTGACTGTTGGCCTGATTCTTCACTTCTGAAGTGGCTGAGAACTTTGCTCCTAACTTCTATCAGAAGAGGATAAAGCACAGAGCATCAATCCCCAGCACAGTCTTTGGGTCTGCACCTTAGCAGTCTGACCCAAGCCAGTGAAGTCACTCTGCTGGCTGATACCTAAATGAAAATGTCAGTTTAAAAGGTGCATCTTTAAGCTGTGTCTACTATTTGCAGAAGTATAAATATAAATTTATATGTATTTATATCAAGGAAATGGGTTGAGGAGTATTTCAGTTTAGTCTCAGTTTGAGAGCTCCTGTTATGACCTCAAGCTGTCCCTTCCTCTGTCTTGGCCACACAGAGGGCGAAACAATTTTCCATGTGGCACTGCTGGTCTTGTCCTTCCCTGGGGTGGAATCCCTGCACTCAACTCTTCATTGAGGGCCATCATGCCTGGATGAACACTATTCACTCTTCTGCTTTGCCTTGACTGCTTTGCCATTGATGGACTGTAGCTGAAGTTAGCAGAGCTCAATTATCAAACTACCACAAGCCAGCAAACACTAATAAAATGTCCTGTGTCAAATCTTCCCTCTTGTCTTCCCGTATGTCTTTGATGCCTTTCCAGGCTCATCCATTCATTTAGACATTCTGTCTTTACACTCCAAGTAAAGTTAAACATCCTTTAAAACACAGATGGTTTTTACAGACTGTTGGGGGGGTGGGAGTGGGGGAGGGAAGGGAAAATCCAGCAGAAACGCTGAATGCTTTGGATTAGCTGAAACAGTAGAAAACAGCACTGCCTTTGGACAGACCAGCTACCCTGGACGTGTATAGGTCAGAAAGAGTCATGTTTACATTACTTTATCTTCAAAGTGGCTGTACCTGCTTGTGTAAGAGTGTACCTGGTAGTGCCTAAACCAATCTTGAAAGAGTTTTCTACAAAGATGACAAAATAAGATAAATATGAGAGTGGCAAGCAGCTATCTTATTGCCATTTTTACTCACAGCTACACAGTTTTCTTTAATTAGGTTTTGTCACCTTTACTACCATCACACTTAGGCAAATGTTTTACCTGCTCTTGCAAAGTTCATACTATTCCCTTTCAAGAAAACACTAGCAATGCATTGATCTTATTAAAAGATGTACTGCATAGTGGTGAGTCAAAAACCACAGGGTTCTCAGATTCTTAAATTCATAGATTCTTAGAATCTTAAATTCATGGGGTCCTTCAATACAGAGTATGGAAGTCTAAGATTTAGAGTGGATTTTTTTTTTCCCAGACTGAAGATGATGTGGTTTGTTTTACATAAATAAAAAGAAGCAAAGATTTCTTCTTTAAATCCTTATATAATACAGTCAAGTTTGGGAAAAAGCCTCAGCTATCATGCAGTCCTTTCACTTTGCCACCTGCCAAAGCCTTGTTCTGGGTTACATTATGAACTACTACTTGATTCACATTCTCTTTTATCACTGTTTAATCTTGCCACTTCTCTACTGTTCATTTTTGTCCAAAAATGTTTCTTTGACAGTGAACACAAGGAATCTTATGTTTTAAACGGTTCTACTTGCAAAAACCCTGCTACTTTCATCACTTACTCAGCAACAGCTAATACACAAATTTAGAATTTATATAAGCAAGAGCTTTGGAACTCAGACTGCTGCAAAGGCGTTGCACATTTCTTCTCGTTATGCCCCTCATTTTGCTAGTTAGTCACATATTTAATGGCAGCAGGGATCTCTTCAGAACTGGCTTTGCTTATTTTGCTTTGTGCAAGATACTGCACGATCATTATTCAGGGTTGTAAATAATTCCTAATTACATCTCAAGGGGTCCATTTTGCCTACCTAATTCCTAAAGAAACTACTCTCTTCTGTTTATACAAATTTGGGCCATATATTTAAGCAGTGATAGTACAAACGTTTACCTGTGCAGGAACATCTCATAGGGGGACTGCTCCCATTTCTGTGTAGCTCACCTGCACAAAAACACAAGGAATGAAGGTATGGGCATGAGGGTTTCTATTCTTTACCAAGAAAAAGGAGTCTAAAAATGATTTTGCCTTCAGCACATAATGCACACAACGAAGAACATGTGGTTAATGAACAAAAAAGCCTTTTACTTTTTCCCTTTAACTCAGGCTGTCACTATTTTCATGTTTATTTGCCAGATGCATCCCAGCTGCTAATTAAGCTTGAACAAATTAAGGTGAATTGAATCTTGCCTGAGCATCTGCTGTTCTCCTATTAGTATGGCAGGCAATGAAAGGAAGATGATGCTACATCTTTAAAAAGGCAATTTATACTTAAAATTACTTCTTACAATACACTAATATAGAATGTTTTTTCATAAAGTGTACATAACAATAAAGTGTGTTGCAGAATATGCCACTGAGATGACCACTATTATAATTCCAGCAGTCTTCTTAGTATATTATATAATAAATAAAATTAAGACTAAAGTTTTAAATTATAGTCAGAGGTGAAGAAAGAGGCAGGTATAAACAATCCACAAGCTGAGTGGCTTGATCAGGAGCTTCAATTTCTCTCTGGTTTGGGGGAATCTAACAAATAAAAAAATATAAGGTAATGCCAGGCACTATTCTGTGGGGCTTCTTTCCTAGAGAAAGGAAATACCTTTGGTGGTGTTTGTGTCAAAACAGCCCCCTGTGCAGACCTTAAAATGGGAGGTAGAACAAGATGTTGGTGAGTCCTACCTGTGCCAAACACACAGGTACTGCTTAAAGGGTCTTGGTTCCTGTAAGACTGCAGTTAATATTTTATTTAAAAAAAAAAGCAACACAATATTAAAAATAGTTATGAAAGGGAAGCAAAATGTAAGTCATTCTGATCCTGGAGACACTTTTAGGTTATTTTAGATGCAAAGAAAATCTCTTCATAAAAGAAATATAAAAATGATTAAAACTCTGTGCCTTGAGAAGGTGCAGAGTTTGCTTTTACACAATTTGCAGCAAGTCTTTAAAGTGATAAAATCTTGAATATTAGATGTGCATCCCTTAGGGCTTTCATTTCATTTTTATACTGAAAAAAGGCTAATACAAGTTCATAGTAATCAAAAATTGTGATAATTGCCACTACAAAAATTCTCAGTTAAAAGTTGGCTCTGTCTTACAGAAAAGTCAGTGAAAATTCATCAGAGTTAATACATTTACCTATTGCACAAGAGACAGCTGGAAAGTGAAGTTTATAAATGTAAATGTCTAGAATTTGGAAGCACAGTTCCTCAGGTGCAAGCATGATACATGTAAGTTTAGTAAATGGTGGGTTGTGGCAATTAAAAATAAGGATGCACACAGGTAAAACTGCTGAAATAATGTTTCCTGCTCCTTGCTTTCCCATAGGGATATACTGGTGAAGGAAAATCTAATGGACTTTATCCCCAGTAATGAATGTTCTTTTGCTTAACACCAAATGAGAGAGTCATAGAACCATTTCCTGTCTAAAGATGATTAAGTATTAATGCCCATTGAGCTAAAGAACAAAACAAGAGATATTGATCCAAAACTGGACAAAAGCGATGGTTTTATTCAGCCCACCTGAATTTTGCCAGTTCGTGATGGTAAACTCAGCCCCATGAGAAGGGGAGTTAACGATAAGGCTCTGGAGATCTTAATGATGCTTGGTTTGCTCTGAGGATTACCTGAAACACATTTATGCACTTGGATAAATTAATCTTCATCACTAAATTCTGTCTAAGCAAAATAAGCCAGGGAAATAGCTTTAATATGCATGATGAGGGAATCTTAAATATAGGCTGCAGGACTTAAATATATCACCTGTACTTGAGTAAAATCTGAATATTCCTTCACATCAGAATCCCCTATTTTTTTTCTACCAGACAAAACACAGTAAAAAGGTGATTGTTTTTCCTCTTCCATGAGCATATTCTGACTTGAAATAAGCATGGAAAAGAATCTCAAGTGGAAAAGGAAACCTTTTTTTTTTTTTTTTGTGAGTCAAAGGTCATGAACTCTTTTTCATAATTTATCTTAAAAGTTTATCCAGACTGAATCCTGAATCTGACCCACTTAAACTAAACCCTGCAGAATTCCCTAAGAAGCCTTCCAGATCTTTTCTTGGGACTGTTTGTGTTGAACCACACAAATGACACACACAACAAATGACAAGAGCAGCAAGACAATAGTGTGACAAAGAGGAGACAAAGAACAGCACAGAATCCAGAGGACTAGCTGCAAATGAGCAACACAGAAAGCATTTTGGATGTTAAATTTAAAATTTTAAGCTATTCATTAATTCATGAATAATTCATAATTCACACTTAATAACTATGATGAATAATAATTACCCATAAAATGGAAAGTGCAGGAAAAGAGATAACAATTGATATTGAAGAGATAACAATTGATATTGAGTTGATGAGTGATGAGAAATATTCAACATCTTCCTTATTGAACAGCTAATCTCTAAATTAAAACTTTTTTATGGCTTTCTCAAAAACAAAGCACATTTTTTCCTAACACTTCAACGTTTTAATAAGAAGACATAGACTCTTCATACCTGCCTTCTTCATGAACCAGTCCTGGTTAAAAGAAGGCATTTGTGTGAAATCAAAGCTAGAAAAGAAAGAATTTAAATTCACAACAGAATAAAAGACATTGTTATTGTAGAAGCTTTATTGTCAGATGAAAGAAAGAAGATAGGACAGTGTAGGAGAGGAAAAGCCTTGTGCAGTTAAAGTTATATATATATGGAATGATATCAAGGCAAAGATACCTGGAAGAGCTGTACAATGGAGTTCTACAGAGAAATCTGCATGAGACTTCAGTAAGTGAAGGATGGTTTGTCACAGTCCTTTTTAGAGTAATACAATATAAGAGGGGATGTCTTAGCCCCCTGCCAAGGTAAAGCTAGACTGAAGCCTTGCCTAACATGTTCTAAAAGTCTACAGTAAGGCAGGTTTTACCACCTCAACCAATTCCTGTGCTTAACCACCCTTATCATAAGTCTAACTAATGTTTTACACTTTATTGACATTTATATGAGTGTTTTCTTATTTGTCTGCCATAACCACAGAGAAAAGTTTAGAGTTGAGAGCATTTAGAAAGGAGACTTCAGAGGAAGTCCAGCTGAGATAGAATAATTACTCTTGAGGGGGAAAAAAATTGCTAGAAAATTACTGTGTGCTAGAAAAATTATAGTAAAAGTAGAAACTGGTAACTCCAGGGAATTAATTTAGTAAGGAGAACTCAGGCAGGCTGAGGCATTTGCCTGGTTTTCTGGATTACAGGTAAAGATGAGATCGTTGGAACCACCAGAATCTCTTGGATGCCTTCAGGTTGAGTTCTGAGCCTCAGAGAGGAGATCTGGGCACGGCAGCAGTCCATATAAATGTCAAAATGGCAATTATTTCTCAACAGTTTCTACATACATCCTAACACACACAAGAAAGGACTAAACATAGAACTAAAGAATTAAAGCTGCTAATTTAAGCAGGACAAACTTTAGAATAATGTGTGAAGTGCTGAGAGAAATTGAGCAGGATACAGAGAGAGAGAGAGAGATGGAGATGAGGAAGGCAGAAAATGGAAGTGCTCACAGATAATTTAATTTATCCCCAAGAGGTATATGTGTCATCTCAGAAAAAAGTATATAAAAGATTAGGTATGACATCCCAGAAAGACTACATGTGGAGCTAAAAAGGGCAGCCAATATGGATGACATGCAGAAGGTAACCCTGGGACAGAAGCAAACAAGATCCCTTGACATATGCTATCCCTTGTACCACTTACAGCTGGTTCATGGCCCCTCTGGCTTTTCCTGTAACAATTCATTTAAAAATAAAGACATTGTTATTTATTATTATTTCAAAATGGATTTATTTGTAACTTTCTCTTAAATTCTCTGTCAGTTTTGATAATACGCATTTAGCAGTTCAAGCCTTGTATCCGACTGGTTTACTTTTTTTTATTTTGACTAGGTTTTAACGGTCTACAAAATAAGCAAGCAAATAAGTAATATGAAGTAAGGTAAAGTTAAGACCAGCAGCAACTTCTAGGAACAAAAATGTGTTTAATCTACCTTTTTTTGTCACTGCAGTGACAATATGTATTTCAGTAATCACAGATGCATGAGATCCAGGTCTTACTCATTCAGTGTCTGAGTCCATCACTGATCCACTTGTGACTGTGGAGCTGCTATTTACAGTCACCTGTAAAACAGGAAAATAATGTTCCTTAGCATGCTTTGAGACATGATAAAAGTTTGTAAAACATTTGATAAAGGATGACATATTAAAGTGACTAAACGCTCTTAAATATCATCACTGAGTCGAAGACTCCAAGCAGCTCCTTATTCACATCCATCAGATTCAGCAATGGGATTTGGATGTGTCCACTGTTTTGTTAACTCCAGGGAAAGTCTACTTGGCATTACCACTGCCACTGTGCTGCAGACCTTTGTCAGAGCCCCTGCATCGTTGTGACAGCTGGACTGGCAAGGCTGTGACTCCTTTGGCCAGCCCTGCTTATGCTGCTGAGGGAAACAGGCATGGACATCCCAGATTTCCTCCCAGTGGCATCCCAGATGCTCCATTGCTGGAACTGTCAAACCTTCCTGGACAAAAAAATGTAGAAGGCGACTAAAGAGGAAAGGGAATCACTTCCTTGGTGGTCCTTCCAGTTTGTGTCCTGTCAGATTGTGTCTGGGGGTCTATAAGGATAGTAAGAAGTAGTGATGTCTTCCCTTCCCTTTGTACACTGGGTCTCACAACTGCTATTTCATTGAGTTTATGTGGAAATTCTTACCTTTCTTAAATGGTAAATAAATGTTGTGTTTGTTTTTCCTTGAAACTGGCCTTAACTGTAGTCAAAGTAGCAGTTTAGTCTAACAAATATGTGCATGGCTAAACTAAAGTAATCATAAACGTAACAAAAACATCACCACCGTTGCCAAGGATGTCTTTATAGTGGTATAATTATACCTAGAGGAACTCTTTTCAATACCCATCTGTGTTGCACACGTCCAAAGAGGCAAAAGCTCCCACTCAGGTATTTCCCAAACTGACGCTGGTTTTCATTGAATATGAAATTGATTTTAAAGTGGCTGCTCAGATAGAAGTGTCAGTGAAGAGAAAGGTTTTGGTTTGACACCCAATTCCCATAGACCCTACAATGATAGATATTTTAATATTATTCTCTTTCTGCTTTTAAATATGTGCATTTTGCAGGTGATTGAAAAAACAAAGGAAGCATAGAATTCATGGAGCAATTTACTGTGTGGACTTGCAGGTAAAATTGTTAATTGCGGGCTCCACAAATAAGTTTAAAAATGAAGGTCTATGACTGTTTTTTTTATTTAACTAATAGTAACAACATCTTGGAAAACAATTAAAGAATCATGTACAAAATGCAAAAGCAGTTACTTTTTGTTTTGCCACTCAGTAACTAAAATGGTATTGATTTCTATATTAGTAAATAACTGAAATCCAATAACAGTCAAAAATATTTATGAGCATGAATAGGCATTTTATTTAGACATGAGAAGTTTTTATTTCATTTTTTTCTGCTTAAATTTCAATGTATCTGTGAATATGTCAAGATGACAGAATCTCATTTAAAAGCTGTGAAGACAGCTGACAGAAAGTGCATTAAAAATTAGATTTTGAATTCAAAGAATGAAAGCTTTAAATCACTACAGGCATGTCTGTAGGACAAGATTGATACCAGATGCTATTTAGTACATGTTATTAACAAACCATTCAAGCCTTGAAGGGACCTTGTCACTACATAACTTCTGTCTATGTAAATAAGATTGAAGCAAGGATTTATATTGCCAGCGATATCGAGCATCCAGTACATCAAAGAAACAGGACAGAAAGTATAGCCCAAGTTAAAGAAAGTACTAGAGAATACTAAAATCTGTGACTTTCTCCTGACTTTGCTTACACACATAAATCACTTGACAGTGCCACACAAAATCTATCTCAGGAAAACACTGGCTGCCGGAACAAGGCAAACACCTGCAGTTGTCTGTGTGCTGAGAGAAAAGTATTGCATTAACCAAAAAGTTGTTGTGTTATTGCATAACATTACATTAATGGAGATTAAGTTAAATTCTAAACTGAGAATATAGGTATATTACAGAACCTGTTAAAAATCCTTTCCTTTCTGCCTCTCTCTTTCAGAGGTCTCCTGTTCTTGTTATGCTGTCCACTGATAACTGTGGTATCAAACACTCGGTGCTGCAGGGAATATTGTGATAGCAGTCTGAACAGCTCAATTCTCTTCTTCCCTGAACTTCTGGTCCACAACATCCACTGACACAACCATTCAATGGTAATTTGACTCTATTGCCTGTTCCTGTGGCCTTCCTAATTTACCAAAAACAGTTCTCCCTTGCTACTCACCTTATTACATACACACTTCTGCATGAGTCACTTCAAAGGGATTGCCAAAGGATAATAGTAATAATCTGATCCCAATCCTCCAAATATTTTTTCAGATTCATATTTTTTAATACTGAAGAAACCACCAGGAGATCAGTGTGACCTTCTTTCTCAACCCTAAAAAACTAAAAATGTTTTCAGAAACATGCCATCTGGATTTTAAGACTTAGTGAAAGAGAACACATCATATCTCTACAAAAATTTCTCAAAACATGGTTATCCACAATACTGCTGGTTTTTCCTTTGTTTTCTTGGCTTCATTGTCTGACATAAAATTTGAAGCACTAAATAAATAGGTATTTGCTATGAGAACTTGAGGAATCCCAGTCATCAGGAGTTTTGAAAGCAGAATTTTGATGGGTTCGTATTTGATCTTTAAAGTCCTATGTGATTTTTTTTTGGTCTGTGATGCTGTTTTCTTTGTGCTGACCTACATCCATGATAACTACAGTAAAATACCTGAGCTGCAAACCAACTTTTACAAGATGAAATGACAGCTGGCAAGTCATTCTATGTATGAGAAAAGTTTGGAACTTACTTGTCTAGAAAAAAATATTATATTTATCTCCATTCATTGTCAGGATCCCTTACTGGGGTTGTTTGTATTCTGTAAGTAAAAGTGCATCAGGAAAACTGTGTCTTTCAGAGCCCATTAAACTGATGGAAACCTCTGAAAACAGATATTCCAACTCCAGGCTATGCTGCTTTTTCCAGATCACTTTCACTTTGCAATTCTGTCTCAGTAATCAAGAGACACAAGAGTCATGCTGACCCAGCAGGTGGGAGCCTGTTTCAGCAAGAGCAGTGACAGAAGGACATGGGAATGGCTTCACATGGACAGAGGGCAGGGTTAGATGGGATATTGGGAAGGAATTCCTCCCTGTGAGGGTGGGCAGACCCTGGCACAGGTTGGGCAGAGAAGCTGTGGCTGCCCCATCCTTGGGAGTGTCCAAGGCCAGGTTGGACGGGGCTTGGAGCAGCCCGGGCTGGTGGGGAGGTGTCCCTGCCCATGGCAGGGGGGTGGGATGAGATGAACTTTAAGCGACCTTTCCATCCAAACCATTCTGTGTTTCTGTGATTGCTCTGCTGGAGGGATGAGAAGAAAGTCTGTGAACAGGTGCTCACTAAAGTTTACTCCCCCAAGCTCCTCATGCTTTTTAACAAGGTTGTCTGGCCTATGTTAATTGTTGCTGGAAATATTCAGCCTCCACATGCCAAATAAAGGACTGTGTTTCCACTGAAATTTAAAACTGCCAGAAACTCTGCTTGCTCTCTTGGATGAAACCAGCCCAGGCATCTTACCTTAACAATATGACTAAAAACTGGATCTGGTGCAGTTCCATAATGTCTCCCTTTTAAAATTATTGTTCTTATTTTATTTTAGCCTCCTACTGATCTGTCTATTTGGAATTACCATGTTACTGGATTTACACATATTATTGAAATACAGTGATTTATTCCATGCTGTGTTAGAAGGGTTGTCAAAACACAGGAAACTAACTTTCCCCTGTAGATGTGGATATATACATGAAGTGTCTTTTTCTTAAATCACCTTCTCTTTGTAAGTCTATTCCTTGTAACATCATCCCCTTATGTGAATATTACAGTCTCATCCCAGGCTTTACTAAAATCTGTATAAATGTCCTTGATTTGAACAACACACAGCAGATTTAAATTCTGCAATAAATTTCAAATGGCAGAATTAGCACTTCAAGTTCTTGTGAGTATCTGAGATTGCAAAGAGCAGCTGTGTTTGATCTAGTCAGCCCACAGGCCATATTCTGCGAGACTGCTGGTAACTGCATCAAGGGGGAGAGGATACTCCTGTTTGTTTTCCAAGCACTGAAAATAATTTAGCTTTATTTTACTATGGAAGGAGAGCTTTGGTTTGATTTTTAGGACTGTCATAAAACAAATATGACCTTTCCAGAAGCATAGATGCTATAAAACCTTAACCCCTGAATGTTCATGCAGAAGTGCTTCCCCTGATTATGAAATGGCTAATGGGCGTGTGGTGTGGCTGGTTTTAAAAATCTTTCCCAGTTGCTGGCAAGGCCAGTGTGTTGGTGCTGCAGCCAGGTGTGGGCAGATTGCAGATTCATTCCTGTCTCATTGGCATTCCCCATGTGGCACTTCTGCCTTGAGACAACACAACAGCCTGAACTTTTTCTCCTCCTCACAGGGGGTGAGCCTTGTCCTGGGTAATTCACACATCACTTTTTACTGCTGGAGCATGAAGTGGCTCCTGTACACCACTGGCTTAATGAAACCCTGACAATTTGTAGCATTTCCTGGACCTCTGATCAGATGCCCTGCCTAGCTGAATTACTGCTGCCAACAATGAATTTAAAGCATCAACTTAAAGCTTATGAGCTTAAATCGCCTCCCATGATTCATGCAAAAATTAGAATCAATGAAATGAAAATATATAAACCCAGACCTCCTCCCTTCAGTGACTGTTATTAAGAAGAGATTTACAACCAAAGCCCAGTTGTGTTAAGGTTGGATGCACTTTTCAACTAACAAATATTTCAGCCATTAAACGATATACTTTACAACATATTGAAAGATTGCTCTAATATGATGGTA
Organism: Scytalopus superciliaris; assembly: GCA_013400415.1. Lineage (NCBI taxonomy): Eukaryota > Metazoa > Chordata > Aves > Passeriformes > Rhinocryptidae > Scytalopus > Scytalopus superciliaris. The sequence continues at coordinate 1,115,962 of VXBX01008464.1, forward strand.
ATATACATTTCACTGAAAAAGAATAAATTCCTTTTTGACAGAAGTAGTAAATTCTAACCTGATGAAATGAAATTTTGATCTTTGAGTACTGTGTTGTCTCACCTATTGATGGCAGGCTCTTTGATAAGACTGTATAGGTATTATTATTTTCTATAAACCAATGAGGATCTCATTACTGGTGAAACTTTCCAAACAAAGTTGAATCTAAATTATGTAACATCAGCTTGAAATTGGCACACAGCCCTTTCTATATGATAGGGGACAATTAAATCAGAGATAATGGAAGGAATGAAATAATCCAAGCACAAATCACTAGAGAAATTACTGAAGAAATGTAGCATACCAAAACAGGTGAGAATGAGCAAATAAATATTATAACTTCAATTAAAAAATAGAGTATTTAATGGACTGGAAAGGGATGTGGGAATTAACATTGGCTGATATATTTCAAACCACTGAATTAAATCCATAATATCAGCTTGTGTTGCTATATTTTAATGTCTGTGGTTGCCTGGAAGTCATCTTCTAGGAAACAACAACAAAAACAACAACAAAAAAGATATATATTTGTCAGTATGATTAAATTAGTGCTATTTACTGCCACCAGAATCTAATTGGATCCATTTTGTACTGCCACACACGTCAGAAGGAACACTTACACTTTTAGAACAACAATCCTGGTTAAAAGCCCTGCTGATGTTGGGAATGGAGCTGTTACACCATGGAATTTTCACACGGGGAGGAATGAACAGACGTGGGAAAGTTCACAGATTTCTCCAGCAATGTTGCTGCTCAAAATGAAGGTGTTGGAAAGAGCCCAGCTGAGCCTGAGAGGGGTAGAGGGGTCAGTATGGACCTGCAGCTCCAGTGGGGTTTAGAGTGGACTGGCTTCCTGAGCTGCCACATCTTTTCTTGAAATTACTTCAACAGCAACAAAATACCTCCTCATCTAAACAGAAAACATCCGCAGAAACATTTGACTGGCAAGTTGATAGAAAATATTCACTGATGATTCACTCACAGGTGGAGAAAACTATTTGCTTTGTCTCGTTTATTCAGATTGCTAAAATATTCCCTGGGTGCACATCCTATGCTCTGGGTGCCTTTTCCAATGCTTAAAGAGAAAACACACAGCAATACAACATAAATGACTGTACTTCTCGTCTTTGGGGTACCATTGAACAGTGTTCATTTTCCCCCCTGGGAACCATAATACTGAGCCCAGTGGAGAGAAATAACAAACTCTGGGAGTTGTTGAATTCCATCATGTGGACTTAAATTCCATATTTCAAATACATTTTGTACTTAGTATTTTGTAGCTCTATGTGATGGTTATAAATACTGCTTTTCTTTCAAAGAGCCAAATTCACTCTCTTTCTGAGGGTTTCATACACTAAAGGAATAGCCAGAAAACTATTTTTTCAGTGTATCCATATACTGTGCACCACTGAAAATCTGGTTTTCTTTTCCTGGTTTCTGAGCATCTCCCAGACCTTATTAACTGTTCTTGACTGTTCAGTCTGCAGGAACAATTAGCACTGATTTAACGACATGATGGAACGCAGTCTGTGCATGATGAGGAGTTTTGGTATTATTTGAATGCCACTTCCTCTGCTCTAAGGCACCTGATACACATAAGGAGAATAAACCCCCTAAAAAGGAAACAAGAGCATTCAAGAAGAGATAATTTGGAACTATGTTTGCTCTGGATGATTTTTTTAGAAAATAAAAAGGAAAAAAATCATCACCTATCCCAAGCAAAAGCCTTTTTAATGTGCTAGTTTTCCTTAGATTAATGTTAAATTAATACTCATCAACAAGCCTGGAAAATATATATTGCCTTGCACATTCAGCACACTTCTCTTTTTCCTGATAAGTACCTTTTCTGGCTCTTTTTTTAAGACTTGCTTGCTGAACTCAAACACTGTATTCTTGTGGTGCATTTTTAATATGTTGTCTTGTCTTGAAAAAAACAAACCAAAAAAAGATACTAGTTGAGTACAACTTAAATATTCACTTCCCAAAGCTTGACCAAATTACATTGCAAATTCAGTTTCTTCTTCCTACCAGAACAAGAGAATGGAATCTGATGTGTTGCAATCTTAGCACTTCTATAAACTTCAGTATTTTTCTGTTACCAAACCACCAGCTTGTTAATTAGAGAGTGATGGAATCATGTGGACTGGAGCAATGCAGAGAAGCTCAGCTGTTTGTACATGACCTGGTCTAGAATTAAAACTTCATCAGGGGAAAAGGAGCTAGAGGGGAACAACATAGTTAACAATTACTTTTTATATTATATGTATAATTGGAAAAGCTCCTGACACTAAAGGGTTTTTATTTTGGAGGATGGAAATTAACTTGTTTCATTTTTTAAGTAATTAGTGATAGCAAATGGTTTTCAGGAGCCTGGACACCTTTGAACGAGCAGCATGACATGGGTGTCCAAGCTGGGTTTCAGCTCCTGTGATTGGAACAGAACTGTTCAGGCAACCACTTGAAATCTCACCACCTGTCCAAAAATGCTGTGTAGCTAAAAAGGTACATGAAAGGGTGTTCTGCTCTGGATGTACCTACCTACCTTAGGCACTTCTCTGACCCCTATTTCTGTGCTATCAAAGCACCTCCCAATCTCATGGCTTTATCTTGACAACCCCCTGTGAGGGTTCACTATTATCTCTGCACTCATGCTGACACTTTATGTTTCAAGGAAGTACAAAATCAAACTGATTCAAATGTAATAGTTTCCCTTTGGCCTTGGAGGCCCAAGGCAGCTCTTTCTAAACATGGTTTCAATCATGTTTCGCAGATTAAATGAATTATTCAGGTCTGTAAATCTACATTTTGCAGAAGATTTTGCTCAGCTTGAAGATGAAGTTATAAAAAGTCATCATTTCTCTAAACTGCTTCTTAATGGTAGTTTTGATTAAAAAATCATGTAGGAAGTATACAGCTTTTTAAATACATGATAGTTTTACAATGAGTAAAACTGGTTTTCTTATGTTCTTTGGGGAAAAGACATCACCAGTTCAAAGGACAATTTGTAATTATAATT